>CM032228.1:229727500-230000000 GCA_019009955.1 Riptortus pedestris | reverse complement strand
TCGTTCTATGAAAAAGGAAAGATCTAGTTCGTTAATGGCTGAAATCGGATAAGTGGGAGGGGGGGGGGTTAAGAGAGGAGATTCGATATATCACTGGTACTATACATACGTTGGATCGAAAACTTGTATATGTAGATACAGACTTATTGCAAATTAAATGTACTATAAATATTGTTATATACATTTATTTTCTCCCTTGAATATTGACATACGAGTATGAGCATTTTTCATATTCGGCTATTGTTGGTTCTGTTGGAGCGATTCCGCTGAAAGGTAGTTCGGCCATTTCCGTAAGTGTTCGGTTCTCGTGAAATTGGTGAAGAGTCTGGTGCCAGCTACTACTTTGGTTGATATATGCAAATACGTTCTGTTGACCCCCCCCCCCTTCTTTTGTTCATGGACTACAAAAATTTGACCGATTGAGATAAAAATTATTCTGATTAATTATAAATTCAGACGCTTTGCGTTGGATGCTTATTAAATCGTTCAATTAAGATTTCTCATTACCGTTTTTATTTATTGACGGTGGTAAGTGTTGCCAGTATGAATATTTATTGATTGTAAAACCTCAGTTTTCCTAATTCCATTGGAACTGTTTTGTAAATACATTCTGGATTTATGGGCCACCTATTTCCAGCATTTCTTAGTTTTTAGATCAGCTGTTTTCTGCAATTATCAGTGAGTGTGTAGACATAAATTACGTGTTTACAATTTGGTTTGAGGTAACTGTCTACTTTGACATATGTTTGTCTCAGTTCGTTTAATTTTGTGTAAGAATTTGTTCAGGTATTTACCGTCAGTAGTTGGGTAAGGTAACATGATGTTGGGTTAATCTTGTATCATTCACG
Source organism: Riptortus pedestris (assembly GCA_019009955.1). Classification (NCBI taxonomy): domain Eukaryota; kingdom Metazoa; phylum Arthropoda; class Insecta; order Hemiptera; family Alydidae; genus Riptortus; species Riptortus pedestris. Next base: position 229,999,152 of record CM032228.1, on the reverse strand, counting down.
TCAGGTATAAAATATATTGTTCAATAAATTTTATATTTGGTGACGGAGCCTTTGTACTGTTTTTATTTACTGTTATTGTACAGAGGGAATATGAGGTAAAAATCCTCAACCCCGTAATTTCTCCAATATTATTATTTTTTGTCGCTGTTTCGTTGACATTGACATTGCTACTTTATAGAAAATAGTTTATTTGTATAATAACTTTTATAAATTGGATACACGGTATTGTCATCTGGGTGGTTTAGAATTGTTATTGCACATTAGTAAGGAATATTGTAAAAATAAAAAAAAATAAAAATATTTCACTTATATATGTTGGTATTGCAAAAACTTTATCATGTTTCATTGCCATTATATGTAGCATAATAGAGTTTGTGTCAATAAGACACTGAAGATGAAGCAAAGTATTGAAGTTGACCTATCTGTAAATAATGGAACTTCTTCATATTTTTAGACTCTGGACATGCACTTCTAACAGCAATACACGGGATATTCGTTATAATATTTCCCAAGCTTTGATTCCATGAGAATATTGTTTCTGGTTTAAAGACCACAAGAGGTTCTCTATGACTTCGTTCACTGAATTTAAGTCGACTGGAAAATTGAAATGAAATGGATCAAGAGCTCAAAAGGCCCTTTCAAAATTAAATCGTAACTTTCCCAAAAAAAAGATATTTTTTTTTTTTAAATTTCCCTTTATTGCTCGATGCATACCACTCAGAAATAAAATTGTAAATACACAGAACTCATATCAGAAATTAATAAAATTCCATATATGAATGCGAATTGTTTCCTACTCTTCGTAGAAGGCTTAAACTTCCTCATGTATATCTCCTGGATTCAATTTAATTAGTGCTTTCGGTTCTGGTTGGAATCAATTTTTAGTAACGATGGGATTCAATGTTAATATTAAAAGTACACGAGCTAACACAGTTTTTGAAGAACATTGTCTATGTTGAAGTAAATTAAAAATTATGTACTATTATTTCTGTATGAATGACATTTAGAACCGTAAAATGTTACATTAGAACATTTCTCATACGCTGAGTTGGTGTCGTGGCAGGTGGAAGTTACTTCTAATGTAGGTAGATGAAAGAAATGTCTACGCTTCCACAGTAACAATATTGATTGAGGATTATATCTATATCACTAAAACTAGTTTTTTTTTTCCAAACCATTATAGCATATTTGTTAGTCTTTAGGTTCTGTGATAAGTGTCAACAAAGAATGACACTTCTTTTATGCTACCGTATATGCCGTCATCTCAGTTTCATTAGAATAACAGGAACAACATTCTTTCTGATGAGGGAATGCTTATTTCATAGGAACCAGTTTCTTCTTTGTATTGGACTAGTGTACCTGATCCTCCTGGGGAAAGAATAATGTGATATTTGTTTTTCATTCCTACCACTTTCCATTGCAGACTGTTTTATTAACAAGATTTATTGTTGTTGTATTCTCACAACTTCTCTATGGGAGGACGCTTCTTCAACCTATGTGATACAGACATTTTTCTTATGTACCTTTCTTAACATACTTCTGAGATTTGTTCTTTGTAAAAATTAGGATTGCAACGTCCAGCAATATAAGGCCCACTATTTATTTTTTCTTTTTATCCTGAATTGGAAGGGAGCATTGATAATTTCTGAACTGTTACAGAATTTTAATGATTTCTTAGCTCGCGATTGCTTTTGCAGGTTGGGGAATATCAATTAGAATGATCTTTAATGATCAACGATATGGTGTACTGTTTGCTTTCAAAATAATGACTAAAAGATAATATATTACCTACCAAATTGAGCATGTTTGAATATTAAATGGATTCCTTATCCATTATACAAAATTTGTTGGAAGTGTAGCCATTCTTTTATCTACCTACATGTCTCATATGTTTTAGTATCAGTAACACGTAAGCCATGATAAACTGGGGAACGAGAACAAAAAGGTGTGCGTGTGTGTGTGTGTGTGTGTGTGTCCTTTCACTTACATCATTTACTAACATTCATTTACTAACACAAGAGCACGCCACTTGCGCGCACACACACATTCAACAAACACACACACACACACACACACACACACACACACACACATGCATATTTGCGTATTGTGTAATTAACAATGACTATAAAGACACATACATATCTGAGTGTATGTGCGTGCTCTTGTGTTAGTAAATGCATTTTTTTGCTCATATTGAGTAAGTGAAAGGAGTGAGGTGCACACATGAGGTTAATTGTTGGGCGGAAAAAAGGTGGGGGTAAACCAAAGATTGGAAAAAACTCCATATTTTAACTTTTTTAAAACTTTTATTATTACTTTATATATGTTTATCTGAGCTATTCTCGCCACAGCCCCTAGTAAACTTCTAATATGTGTGACATCCTTTTAGTTTAAATTTATTTGATAATAGAAAAGATTTGGGAACTCTGTGAGAAACAGTAATGGTATCTACACTATATATTGAATTAGTATTTATGAAGACTTTTTAAATAACAAAAAAAAAACAAAAGAAGTTAGATGATGTATGTGTTATTAATGAGTTATACGGAACATTTATTTATTTTTTAAAATATTTTAATTGGGAGTAACTCCTTTACAATAGATTTCCCTTAAGGATATCAGGTATTCAGGTTGTACTTATGACGCGAGCTTCGAATATTTTCTTCAAATGTCCATCGATCCTGCCTCGGAGATCACTATAATGAATACTTATTCAAAATGATTTACATTAGTGATTTGATGGTCCCGAAACGTTAGTATGACTAGTTTCAAAAATTATACAGAAGGAATATTGTTTTGAATTCAATTTTTAATAAATATTGTTCTATACACATTTTTAATATAATAACATTGATATTTCATGCTTTTTTTAGTTTTCAGCCCCCATTTAACCACTCCTAATCTTGGGATTTTCATTAATAAGCAATTGCACTGATCATCCCAACACAAATCATGTTGCAATTTTGAAGTTGCGGCTACAAAGGATAGTGGAATTATAGAACATTTAATTTATATAATCCGCATACCATCCTGGCAAGTGGGAAGTTTACTTAGATAACGCAACACCTGAGACTTCTTTAATGATATTTTAACCATTTAGTGCATTCAGACTAGGCATTTTTTTAAGTCTCTGTATGGTATAGAATTTTGATTTATATATCCAGATAGTATATTGATATTTGATTTGTATATGAATCATTTGTTAAAAAAATCTAAATCTAAATATGGAATCTACTAGTAACTAGTAAATGAATTAAATTCATTTTTAAATCTTTGACCGACTAAACAAAAAAAAGAATACACATAAAATCAGCCCCCCCCACCCTTAAGTGTTTTATTGGTCGTTCGTAAACCGCACAGTTGTCTTCAACCTACGAAAAATCCATATTTTATTAGGAGACCCTTGAAAAATCTTGATTTTCTCCGGTAACAAGCACCCTAAAGAGGCAAGATACAGACTACTAACGAAGTTGCTCAAGAGCTCAACTCCATGATGATTATGTATTAATTAAATTATAACCAAGCTTTTGGTTTAAAAAAGTATATAAGACATTAAAATTCACTCAGAGGGTGAGATAAGACTATAAATTGTCAATAGTGCCAGTTTAAGACCTAATCCAAAGGAATTGTAGTTTTTACGGCGTCTATAAGGGGTTTTATAGACATTAAAAACCTCTTTAGATCTCTCTCTCTCTGAGGATAAGGAATTTTTCTAAAATTGAATCTGTCCATTGACAAATAATAACACTTTGAGTCTTTAATTAAAAAGTGCAGCACGCAAGGGCTACGTATTCTAAACAGTATACACCAGCAAAAACAACACGTTCCTTAAGACATACAAATTTAGAGTTAAATTTCTTGAAGCAAGGATTTATCGAAAAGAAATACGAAATTATACAAATAACTGTAATAATATACGAGTTATAGAACGAACTGGTGATCTCATCTCCCCATCTATTCTCTATTTCTCCTGTGGTAAAACGCCTATGAACTTAAAATAAAAGGGTGAACCTCAAAAGAATTTAGTGCCTGTTACTCAAAGTCTAATGAGTAGAAGTGGAAGATTACTGTAGGCTGAAAAGAAGAAAATACAGATAACTCAATAACGTAAATTCATGATGAAAACGTCAAACCGAACATATTCCAGTATTATATTTCACAAAATATAAGTACAATGCTGACATTATTTTATACTTATAGTTTAAATGGAACGTTTCCTGCTATATCAGTTAATTTCTGGAGCCCAGGGGTCAACTTCAGACCAGCACTCGCTTATAGGATAGCAAAACATATTATATCTATACTAAGACATACAGTAAACTCAACTAAAACACACACAATCAAGATCACTATAGAAATGGTGAACGAACTCACAGCATACGTTTATTCAGACTAATCAAACCAGACTCTAACTTTGACAATCGATCAACGCCACGAGCATAGACTGTATGAAACTCCTAAACAGACAAACAAATTGGACGTACAAGAGGACTTGGAGATTTACAAAGAACGGACTTTAAACGAACCGCTCAATATAAGCTGTTCAGTAACAAGAGTGTATCACTCTATGACTAGATGCCCTGAAGATAGTTTTGCTTAAATGGATTTAATTCCCCCTTAAGGGAAATCAGCTTTTGAGGTTGTACTCACGCTGCGAATTTCGAAAAACTTCCTCAAATGCCCATCGATGCTAATATTTGGTTATCACGAAAATGAGATCCATTCAAAATTATATATATATATATATATATATATATATATATATATATATACTAGCTCAGATACCCGGAAATGTACAAAAAAAAGGTAATCTAAATAACAAAGTAAAGAACTTTTGTTGTGTGCATGGTTGTCGAGAAACAAATAGACAATGAACTATCACGAATTTTTATTTCAGGCCTCCCTTATAACCCCCACTCCCGTTCTCACCTAAACATTTTAATATATCTTATAATCATTGAAGAAATAATGGTAATTCACATACCGAGTTTTGTTAAGTTGTATTCAATCGTTAATGACCAATAAAATAGTTGACTCCCACTTTAGTTTATAGTGTACATCTCGTTTATTATTGTTAAAAGACAAAAATGAATACTACAAAAGTTATTCCAAATAACAAAATAAACAACTTCTGTTATGTGCATAATTGCCGAAAATGCAATAGGAAGCGAAATATCGCTATTTTTAATTTCAGGCTTCCCTTATAACCCCCACTCTTGTTCGTCTCAGAGGATATTAATATAGCCTAAAGTCTAAGTTGGGTTAGTAGTAATATACATACCAAGTTTCATAAAATTCGGTTCAGCCGTTTATGCGTGAAAAGGTAACAAACAAACAAATAAATAAACAAATAACAAACAAACACACACGAAAGAAACAAAATGCAGTTATGGTGTCTATGAAATGTGAAACGAAAAGTTATCGTGAAAATTCGCGAAAAAAATCAATGTACAGACAGAGGTTACAATTTTATATATATATATATATATATATATATATATATATATATATATAGAGAGAGAGAGAGAGAGAGAGAGAGAGAGAGAGAGAGAGAGAGATTTATATGTAGGTAGATGAAAGAAATGACAACACTTCCACTGTAACAAGTTATTACAATGACAGAGAGCTTTCGATGCAGTTCAACATCATTATCAGTGCCCTGTTGACAAAAAAAAAACAATAATTACTTATCTCTATTAAAATATTTTAGAAAAAGGGTAAAATAGATAACATCGCCATACATCAATAAAAACTAAATAAGATCTGTGAAAGGTTTTATGTGTTATTTAGTTTTTATTGTGATATGACTATATTATTTATTTTATTGTTTTTGTGTGTCAACAGGACACTGATGATGATGGACTGCATCGAAAGCGCTCTGTCATTTTAATAAATTGTTTCAGTGGATGAGTAGCCATTTTTTTCATCTACCTACATTAGAAGTCAGTTTCACTTGCCAGAATACCAACTCAGGCATTTTTATATTAGTCTGTTAACAGCAAATTCTATTCGATAGTTACCAAACTTGATATTTAAACGCTTTATGAAAAACTAAAGATCATGTTTGTTAATGGCTTGAATCGGACCACTGAGAGGAGGTGGGTTTAGAAAATTCGAAATATCTTCATTGTCATGCGTCGGATCGTAAAATTTTGTAGGTCCAATATTGTTAAACTATTGATGCTCTACAATTATTGTTCTGCACATTTCTCTTGAATCAAATATTAAGCAAGTTATTAGCTTTCTTGTTTTCTACTTTCCATTGAAATACAGAAATAGTTATACCAGCACGTAACGGATTTTATTTCAATGAATTAGATATGGATTTTAGTAAGTATGCGGTTGCTCACCAAGAAGCTAATAAAGGAGTTCGTGAGTGTTTCAAACAATGGACTAAAGTTTTGCCTCTAAGTGGTAATAAATTGAAGAAAATATTCGGTATAAATACAAAAGAATAAGTTGGATTTAGTCACAATTACATTGTATGTCACTGTAATGTTATAACAAATGAAACGCCTGTAATATCACCAACCAATGAGTTCATAATCGGAAATCGGAAATGATTTTAATCTCATAGTATACCGAATTTGGGCTTCAAAGGCTTCTTCGAGTCACAAAGCTATGTTTATAAGTATATAAGTATATTAATACATCATACAGTTACATCCCGAGTGTGTGTTTAAAAGAGAAAGTGTCACAACGCCAAGTGTAGACATGTAAAATGCTAATATGGTTGGTATTCGACTGAAGTGATCATATGATGCGGGCAAGCCACATGTCGTTATAGAGGCAGTTACAGTCTACCATACACACACAATGTGGTACCACCTCCATGCAACTTGCACAGTAGACTATTATAACATGTTTTATTAACTCTGCGTCAGAAAGATATATTAAATGTGGGAGTTGAAGAGAGTTCAAGAAAAACGCATGTGTGTCATTTTAAGCAATTAATTATAATTCACTTAATATAGAAAAATTGTTAAAGCCAAAAAGAAGAGAGTTTCACTTATCCAGTTATGTTTTTTTATAATTTCACGTGGCTTCCTAAATAAAAGCCAATAATAGGATCGTTACTGGATACGTTGAAAAAATATAAGCGGAAATAACTAAAGATAACAATCAAGGTTGAGTTGCTTAATTTGTTATGGGCCAATGAGAATATAACTTTACATTAATTAGCGTGCTCTTGACTCCTGGTTTATGGATAAATATATTTGAAGGAGGTCTTGTTTCCCTCTCAACTATTTCGAACCAGCAATAAACTACAATTTACTCCCTAACCACTGCCTTCTGGAAATCCTGACCCTTGACCTTTTGAAACTGAAGTCTTGAAAGAAACTCTGTCACGCAGGACGGGCGTAAACGAAGCAGATTTCATAACTACTGGAATAACACACTTATAATCTTATCTCAACCACATATTATCTATCTCTATGTAAAAAACCGATAAGTGAAATGGGTAGGCCGTGTTACTGAAGGCTGAAATCAAGAAATTCGCTTCATACTTGAGTAACGCAAAAATGTATAGATCAAATATTGTAGAACATCGATAGCTTAACAAGACATGCATTTTCTAAATTCCCTTCACTCCCCCCCTTCTATTCTATCACCAATTTCAGCCATTAGATAATATGGTATTCGTTGTTAAATAAAACATGAAATCATAATTAATGACGTTATCACACAATGAAGGTGCATGTATCTCGCATATTAAAGGTCTCTTGAAAACAATATAAAATATATAAACCTAGAATAAAGTGGGGAGTACTAGTAGTTGGGTTTTTCTTAAGGATAAAACCCGAAAAATACCAAAAACTCGGTTAATATTCATGATTGGAGAAAATATGTATGTAATACAATTTTCATATATTTCCATTTGCACTAAGATTGGTTTTGTAGAATATTTAATACGAATTATAGTAATGGAGATTTCGAATTGAGTTTGGTGGCGAAGAATCAAAAATTTTGCCCGCTAAAGCGTGACGGGCATTCAATTTGTATATATGGGAATTTTTTTTGTATTTATCTTAAAAGTGAAAGTTCAATGAACAATATTTGGAATTTTACCTCGTAATGAAGTGTTTTATTATATAACAGATAATTGTTTCTCTGATATTAGTATGAGTGGGTTTTACTGAAAGCCTAAAACTATAAAATCTAAATATCTCAGTTAATATTCATGATACAGAAAATATATAGAACAACATTTATAGACCTTTCAATTTACAATAAGATTCTATACAGTGTATACGAATTTTCGAAATTCCGCCTCTAAACCCCCCCTCCCCCCTCCCGCTGATCCGAATTCAGACAGAACTGGTTGTTTCTTTTTTCATAAAACAATTATATATCCAGTTTGGCAACGATCAAACAAAAATTATGAATGCTAGAGCTTTAACAGACAAATATTTGAAGAAATGTTTTGAAAATCGCGTCATGTGCAGGAGCTCAATTGTTGATTCCCCGCAAGGGATATCCACTAAAAATGAGTGCTTAATATTTTATTTTTTTTTATAAATTCATTCCTCTTATACCAGTATTCCTGGATATATTTAAGATATACTTATGACAGCTAACCGTACTGTCCAGTTAAAGTACCTTCTTAGGCAACCGTTTAGATATAATAATTAATTGCATTTACATGTCCAAACTAATTAAACTTTTAAGTTGAATAACAACATAGGCCGTTCTCCCACTGTATATTTATTAGGGCCTAAACTTCCCAAATTTATTTCCGCAATCCCGTGAATTTATACCATTACATTATCAGAGAGAATACAAACCCCTGCTTTCTGTGTATATGCACATAAAGTTTACATTCTTCCTTTCCTTACATTTGTCTCTTTCTTATTTGGAGAAAGTGGTTTTATTTATCTTTCTTACGTACTAATACAACTATACGGATCACTGAGACCTATACCCCTTCGCAATCTTATTTAGAAATAGACGAATAAGTATATTTTTTTATTTATCACTATTTCCTATTATGGCATATATTTCAAAATTCAAATTTGTGGCTGTAGAGGCTTTCCATAAAAATTGCACAAGATAAGCTACCATATTTTTGTCTTTTACCCCTTTTTAGAATACCTTCTTACAAACATGTAGATCACATTAGTATTGGTTTTATTAGCAAAACTATTTTAAGAAAAATGAGCAATTGAGGATCTACTCGAGGATATTTTAGGAAAATTTCCACAAATGTCCGTATGCCCTACCCAGGAGATGACAAACAGAATGTCAGTTCAAAACAATACACGCAACAAACACGGGCGCATACATGCGCAAACTGATGGGTAGTTGAGTCTCCATCAGCTGTTGTTACACCTGTTCGCTACCGGTGCACTAAAGTGTCGTGGAGTTAGTGGAATGGCGGGAGTCTAGTGAATAAATCAGTCTGACAGCCCTTCGATATGACGAAGTACATTGACTCTCCTAGATCACGTCGACTAGCAAACTGTCGGTGATACGACCACTATCCGCTCCCCAGCTATATTGAGGCCAGACATTCTACATATAGGTTCTTCTAGTCCAGGTTCTTCTTCGTTAACAGAGTTGTACGCCGAGTTGATCACTCCCCACGTAAAAACTTTGAACTTCGGTCCTCGAGCCAGCGCTGGAGGACGGCTAATGATCATTAAGCTCTGTAATGCCAACAATATATATATATATATATATATATATATATATATATATTTATACATGTCTGTATGTATGTATGTCTGTTATCGGCCTAGCGGTCGTAATATTTGTTTGATTGTTACCAAACTCGATGTTTGAAAGTATTAAGTAAAGCAAAAGATAAAGTTCGTTAACTGGTTGGAATTGAGCTAGTGCGGTCTTAAATAGAAAATTCCAAATATCTCTGCTATCAATTGGATTTAAATTTTATGTAGAATTAATCTTGTTGTGGCAAATGTATTTTCCATCAATGCTCTTCTAGAAATATTTTTTCTATCTCAAATATTGTCCGAGATATTTGCATTTTTCTTTAATTTTCCAAACCACAGAAAACCCAACTTCCACTAATAGGATTTTCACATAGAACACTTGAGCTATTAAATACCTCCCTTAGTCCTTTTTACATAGGATTTGTGTTACAGGACAAATGGAGGATAGATGGTGTCAAATCCATGGTGACCATCACATAGGAGATCTTGATAGTTTACACAACTTATCGTAAACGATTTTTTTTCCATGAGTGAGGGGACCGTTGAGTTCGTGAGTACACCTACTACCCTCACCCTTAGCTTACTATCAATGAATTAATGATCAGGGGTTAATATCAATAGGAACCCCTCCTAGATATATATCTAACATATTGAATAAGGAAAATTAAATAGATGGAAAATTTCACAACGGAGTAATCTTAGACACAAAACTGAATTAATTGAAAAGGGACGTCAAAGAAGATCTCGAGCGAGTTCAGGTGAACGATTCAAGGATATTTATTGGCTTACGTAGTCTTAAGATCTTGAATTATGGGGCGGCCTAGAAACTTACAGAATACACATTATTCAGGAACGACGCTATCATTAAATAGTAATTCTCTATTAATTAATGAATGCCAAGAAGAAGAATTAGCTTCTTGCTCTAAAGGAGGGTTTACCGACATGACTTTTCGGAATATTGATTTTGAGAGAAATGTCCAGTCCAAAAATGAAAATGCAATTCAGCATTATCAAAGACTTTAAAACAGATTTTTTTTTTTTATTAAACAATTTTCATGTCATGCCTAGCCAAATAGTACTAAAGACAATGAAGAGACCCAGCAGAAACCAAACATTATGTTATAAAACAACTACTTATTAGTTATTTGTCGCCAATTCAATTCATCCATAAAATAAAATCGATTTACTACTGACAATAATATGCATATCTCTTTATGTACGTATGAGGCAACATATGAAGTGACTATCTCTTCGAAAAACTAAAGAGATGACGATATTCCGAAATATAGTAGAATCTCTCACTGAAATATATTTCATAAATAGCATGAATATTTAATGCCTCCCTTTGTTTTGTATATTTTCGAGGATAGTGGTAGAAAAACGTGAGCTATTTCACATGACCCAGTAGAACCTAAAAATGTGGCCTTTCAGCTTTAGTCCTCTTGGTGATGCTTTTATGTACTATCTCGAAACATCTTTGCACCAAAGACACCTTGTATTCTGTAACATGGAGGAAGCTATCCATCATATCATTCAAAGCTTTTGAGTATAGCTGTAAACTGTATTACAACTACAGAGACTTGCTATATATATACGTTTTTACTACAGGCCTTTTTGTCGGTGAAGCTTCTGTTTTCGACTCATGATTGACAAGATGCACTGCACAAATTGAATTATGCTCAAACTAAGCAAATTTCCCATTTGCCCTACAGATTACTGACCTTCCGGCATCTATCCTCATTTTTTCCTGTAATAAGGATTCTATTACACTTAACTTCTGATTAAGCTGGAACTGAAATGTTCAGTGGCTCAAGTGATCGGAATGAAAGTCGCTTAGGTATGAGAGGCTGTTTGCATAGGACTAAGTAACGTACTAAAAACATTCAGCAAAAGATGTGTAAAATAAAAGTGACAAAACGTAACGTCAACATGATTGGTCATGTAACATTTCGTACCCAGATTTTTAATAAAGGAGATGTCTAGAATTCTTTTTATTTTATCTCATTCTAGCCCATCCCCCACCTTCTCTTTCTGGTCCTATGCGAAGATTAGATCGCATTTAAGCTTGAAATCAGATGGCCCATAACCATTTACTAATGTGAGATAGGAAGGGGCAAGGGTTTAAAAAAGGGTTAAAGCTTAAAAGTACAAATGAATGAAATGAATAGAGAAACATCTTTAGAAATTTAAATTTGCAACATAATTGGTCATATATAGTTTTAAGGCGTCTGATCGTAACATAGGTATTTTTAATGGTCTACTCTTTAGACCCCTCCTTCTGGTCCATCATCAAGATGGCACACCATCTTTCGTTTCACAAGAAATGATTAAGTATGGGTTTTTGGTAGGGATAAAACAAAACTTAAATGAAATCAGAAAGAATCTGTCTTATTGAGTAGCTACTGATAACCTTAGCGTAATTCCCCACGTGTTGGACATTTCGGGCTTGATTAAAATATAAACTGACAAAATAATTTGTGTAAATAAAATATACATTAATCACAGGAGTACCTTGAGGGGCAATATTAAGCCCGCTACTCTTCAAAGTTTCTGTCGTCGATATGTTTTAAGAAATATTTTTCTTGCCCAGTATGCTGACGAAAAAAATGCTGATATTCAAGAACTATGAATTAAATGTATTGGTAAACAATTCGAATTAAACATTAATAAAGATATAAGTTTTCTCTAGTTGACATGTTTTTATCCTGAACAGACATTATTATATCGACATCTTCATATCTGTTTCTATTTTGATAAAAACTTACATAAAGAGAGTTAACCAATACGAGAGAGATAGTAAAAACTCAGTACACAATTTAGCTATTTTCCAAACACAACATACAAGGAACTATCACATCAACAGGAAACTTTCTGAACCACACACGCTACCGAGGAAAAACTATCCCAGAAGCTCATCGAGTTAATGGTACTCCTTGGTTCGAAGAGAAAACCAGGAGATAAAAGAAAAGCTCAGAGTTACAGATATCCTGGATTTCATGTAAAACTTTGTTCTCTTCCATACTAAACAGAACAGTAATATCATTGTTTTCCTGAAACCATTACTTATAGTACATGAATGAGGACGGAACTTCCTCTTCAAGACTATAGATTCTAAAATTTACTATGAATTTATTCAGTGATATAGTTTTTATTCTGTGATTTAATTTTTTTCTTATTAATTATGTTTATATACTAAAACTAAGATCCTCTGTGCTTAAAATGATAATAATTTTTCAATTCTTTATTGTGCAATTGCCTCAATAATGTAATTTTTCTTAAATCCTCAGCAGAATGAGTGATAATAGCTTATGTTTTAATATAACATGCAATGATAAAAAATATAGAACAAGAAATGGATGTTGTGTTTGCATATTATATCCTATATTGAGATATTTTTGATGCTTAATAAATCAGAAGGATTATTTTATAAAAATGGAATCTTCTTTTTAATTAACAACCGCTATTAATTCACTTTGTTATCCGACTTGTTATCAAGGAAGAAGGACACAAAATTTAACGATTTGGGAAATTCGGGTTCATGACAAAGTAAACGGGATTATTGGTTCATAAAGGTATTAAATGATACGGCCCTCAAAAGATGGCAGAGTTGTATTATGGACTAGTATAACAACTACATTTACGCTTGATAATGACATACACCACCCCCTCACCCATTTTAGTAATTAGAATATTTGATTATAAATAAATATACTCCAACGTGTGTACGTGGTTAAATAAAATATGTTCTGATACATTAAATGTCATGTGTATATATGAAGTTTTTTAGAGTGAAAAAATGTCAACAATTTGTTACTGGAGCACAAACAATAACAGTCCCCATTATTATCGTTATTACCAATTTTAACCCAGGTTAGTGAGCTGAAAAGATATTGTACCCTTTGCCCCTATATTCGGCAATCAACAAGTGGAACAGGAGTCCTCTGTAAAATTGCACGTACAAAATACAACTTTATTTATTATTCTGAGAAACTATAAGTATAACACTCTGTAGCGAATTATATTTAAAATTTGTTGTTTATGTCAGGTAAATAAGGAGCATAAATTGATATAACACTACAGTAATATAATTTGATTTTATCTATTTTTATAGTGCAATATTTCTTGATTAATAACTACAAGTATCTACGTGTTTAGAATATTTGATTGTTGTTCTTAATGAAGCATCTGATATTAGTAGAATTTGTCAAAAAGGCACGTTTAAGATCCTAAGCTAACTTCACAAGAACAGTGAAAAACTGGATTTAAGTAAAATACTTTACTTTTTTTTAAATAAAAAATAATTTAATGTTTTGAATGTAACATTTGAAAAACCGGTAGAATGGTTTAAAGATTTTTCAGCGAATGCATGTATAATTATATTATATTATCCACTTAGATATAGAAGGAACTTTAGAACGATTAAATCAATATTTAGAGAGATTGAGTTTCAGGGAAGAAAGAAAAATCCATATAAAATTATATTAATTGTGACAAACAGTAACAATTTCACCGGTTTATGCATGAAGTAAGTAACAGTACCAAAATGTCCTTAATTTGTTTCTCAAGTCAAGTTTTAAATTTCTCACGTAATATTGTGCATCAGATACTAACAACGTATAATTGCCTATTATTAGATTTATAAGATGCCTTTGAGTAATATAGTATTTATAGATACCATATTAAGAATTCTGCCCTCGAGTGAATTTCTTGACACTATTTTTGATGCCTTTATTGTGGGATAGTATCATGCAGAAAGTAAGGGGATGTAATTGAGTGTCATTGAGACCTTATATGTAGATTGTAGTCACAACATACATAAACACACAAAAGCACACACTCACACACACAAGTATTTTAACGAATATTAGTTTTCTCTTCTTGGAAATGTGACTATTTTTATCGAAAAACTTAGACATGCCGAATGACAATAAAGTAATACCCAAAGAGGAAATTTACTAGTTGATAATGGGGAGCAAAGAAAAAAAATCGATTCATGATTTATTGGGAATCACAATATATTTTTCAGTATTATGTCTTATATAATATTTATATACTTCTGTAGATTCTATTGCAAAAATGGGGCTCAGGTTAGCCATGTTAGTTAAAACGTTGTCCTTATCTAACATGGTAAACCTAGAGTGGCGAGTTGCTGGGCAAAGGAATTCATTTAGTGACAGAATTCATTAAATAAAACCCTTAGTCCCACCCTGGCTAGAAAAGGATGGTGACCTGTAGATAACCCGTCTCAATTAGCCTTAGTTGCAAAAAGTGGACGTTAATAAATAATTTAATTGTATTGCAAAAATGATTAAAGTACCGTCCGATGACTGAAACGTTCTTAGATTTATCATATTTCATCACTTGAAAGAACACGCTATGGAAATACACTGTCAAATAAAATAACATTGAACAAACAACCGTAGTGAATTAATACAGCCATCATTCCATCTTCTCAGAATAATTTGTTCGTCTGTCTACTAATTTGTAGTGTAAACATTCTCTCCGAATTTCCAATGCTGGGATATGTGGTTGATAAACATTTTGAGAGGAAAGTCTGTTATCACAACCTCGGCCTTTTGTCATAGACACTGTTGTTCACTGCTGTGTCTGGTTCTATTTCTAAGTGTTACGTCATTCTGGATGTTTCAAACATTAAATAAAGGAAGCCGTCAAGGACCTACCTGTCAATTATACGCCTAGACGATTTCCTGGAGTAATTAGTGTCACATTTTATCTTAACGTCAGTATAAACTATTAAGAATAAAATAGACTGGTTTTACAAAAGTATAAGAAACATTTCAGTGCATTTTTTACAGTTTGTAGGACATTTTTTTCGTTCGTCTGAATGAATTTAAACTTTCAATTACAAGAAGTAATGATAAAATTAAATATTTCATTTTTTTAGTGGTTACTGAATTATTTTCTTTAAAGTACTTATTAAATAGTTTTTTGAGTCACATTTTTTCTACACTAGTTTTTTTTTCTTTCATTATAAAAACATTGCAGGTAATACTAATGAAAACAATATTTATAATTACACTAAAAATATAATGTATTATAATACAGAAAAATAAAATAAATGATCTACTTTCGGGTTTTCTGCAATTCCTGGCCAAAGGAAAAATTGATGGGTTTTGACGTTACGTCATGGAAGGTTTATGAAATACCTAATTTCTAAACTTTATTTTATGCGAAGGTTAACATTACGAAACTAAACCTAGTCGGAGCCGGTTATGTATGGGCTACGACAATTTTATTTTTAACAGAGTAGGAGTAAAAAAAACTCTATAAATGTGGGAATGGTTAAAGTTAAAATGTTTAATTAACTGATTTTTAAATTTGATTTATTTTTTAGCTGCAGTAGCACATAAAGCAAAAAGCATTGTTTTGTATTTTGGGCACTTATAACCAAGGCGAACATTTTATTGCAACGTGTTGCAAGCACTCGACGTTCTCCTTTAATTCCCAAGGACAATATCATATTACAAATTACAAATACATTCAACAAATTTATTACAATTGACATACTGTATAACAAGCAATTACGCAACGAAATTAACGAAATCATTGAAGTAAGGTAATGAATACATTGAAGTATGTGCTGCCTAAAACTTATAACCTCATCCAAGAACACAAGCGATTTATTTATTAACGTACACAGATATAAAAATTTCAAAAAATGTTCATATTCGTGAGTGGACATTTTTTTCCGCACGTTTTCAGGAGAAGGAAAAGAAACACACATGAGCGTGCTCGCATCCATGCACACTCACACATACACACTCAAACAGGATTGTTTTTATGTAATCTAGAGGCATCAAAATGATATGTTACATTGATCTCTTGCATAGGTTTGTCCTTACTATCAGTATACGCTCAAAAAAAATATCGCAATAAAACATTTTGATCTTATTAGATTTCATTTTTTGGATTATTTTATAATTTTTTAAAGTTCCTTTGGAATATAAATATTTTTGTCCTGATGCTTATTTATGTTTTGATAACTTTTGTCAAGGTTAAGTTGTTTATTTGGACTAAAAACTTGGTGTATTGCCGTATATCAAATCAATGTGTATTTCGCATATATTCCCCTTTTGATTGCATTATTTTATTATTAAAAACCATGGAGGGCAGGCCTTTAAACTTTAAAGTAAATATTGTAGAACTGAGTTATATTTTTCAACTGTGAGAGGTTTGTTAGACAGTATATCTATATCAGTTAAAGGAGAAATTTTAAATATGAATCCTTGATGTTAAACGTTTTTCAGTGACCCATTTTCAGTTTCCATTCTGATGATTACCTCCCACGATGTTTCACAGGGCTGGACTGAAGAATATGAAAACATTCCTAGATCATATATTTACTTTGCAACCTTTTATCCAATGTTGAATTTATTTCATGGTAGTGTGCCTGAGGCACTTCGCTTCCTAAAATGCTTATCTATTGATTGCGTGTATTTCAAAACAATGCTATCTTTTTAAGTAACGGCCCTGCAGACAAGGAAAATGTCCATAGACATTAAAGAAATTATGACAGTTCATAGTTGTCAAGCAAGATATGCATTGACATCTGGATTGTATTTTTCCACGATAAAAGGAGTAATATCTATTGGTATATATTATTGTTATCAAAGTTATTCAATAGTGATAAGAAGATAAATGTTTTCAGAATGGCAGTGAAATCAGTGAAAGTCATTTAGGTCGTTTCCACAACGCTTGTTAGCCTAACTGTACAGACCATATGAAAAGGTGAATTTTTATATTCGCAAAAGAAAACCGTTCATTTTAAAATGCCACATATACTTTGCATAATGTTGGTGCTCAGGTTTTACATGGAACGTAAGGCACTCGTCTTAGAGCACTTAAGAGTCCTGGGTGCACAAGGGACTACTATTTTCTGGCGACCACGCTAAATAAAATATTTAGACCCACCCTGGCTAGAAAGAGGTGGTTACCTATAAATTTCTCGTCCCAGTAACATATATTTATTTTAAACAGTTATTCAAACTTCTAAATGTACGTATATATCTAATTACTGACTGCTTGGGTCAGGTTGTGTTTTTGTATTAGTAGAAATTGGTAACTATTGGAAAAATTAACAAAATGTGTTATGAACCAAAGAGTTTTCAATTTATGATAATAAAAACATAAATTTATAATAATTCAAAAAGACATTTTATTCGTATAATATTAACTACTTTTAATTTAAGACAAGTTTTCATCGGATTATCATACATCTTGTACTCTATCATAATTATTGTTTTCCTATTTTGATACAGGAAATGGATTTGAGATTTTTTTTTATTTTTGGGGATTTGCTCAATGCTAAATGAATACAAATTTTGAAATGTCTCATCATCACGATTTTTATTCGATATATAAGGATTTCTTATGGGCCACGCAACAAAAAAAAACGTATAAGAAAGTTAGGAACAAGGACTCATGATTTTAATTATATTGCAATCTTCCCTGGTTAAAAATAATTAAATACGTAATACTTTTCTGGTGCGAATTAGATTTTATCATAGTGAATGCTTTGTTAAGTAGTTTCATTGCATTATGTAATTTTGAAAAAAATGATACTTACAAAAATAATCATTTCCTTGTTGTTTTTATTATGATGTGCACTGAAAATAGTACTTTCACCTCAGTGGAATATGTTTTGCAATAAATGAGATTCGGAACACTGTTCCTTTTCTTAAAAAAAAAATGTTGAAAGCTTTATTTTTAAATAATTTTCAACTCATAGGTTTAACACATTCTTTTGGAATTCTTTAGAAGTTATTAATTAAACTAAGAGAAATTAATTAAAATCATTAATTAAACTTACAAAATACCTCAAAATTATATTGGACTTTGATTTTACTTTTCGGAGATTAATAGTCAGTTCAGTAACGAATTTAAAGAATGTTAGGTGTTTAGTCCTTTTAACTTTTCCCTATAAATTATATTTTTGAAAACTGTATCCATCCCCCTCACTGATTAAGAATTAAGAATACCTACTGATAAGAAGTGAACCAGATAATTTTGGAATTTCCGATATCTATTGGAGAATTCAGAACATCGGACAGTGGCTGATAGCGTGATAAGAAAAGCCTCCTATAATGAAATATGTTCCATATACTTTTATCTTTATTTTTTATTGTCTCGTTCTATGCATTTTTTTTTTTCGATTTCTTAACGTTGGGAATAAAAGTGGCATTGCAAACAGTGCAAATTTAGTTCTTAGCCTAAAACTACTAAATTTTGGAACCGGCAGGAGTTTTTGTAAAGACTATATACTGTTACTATGCGTTATTTATCTATTTTTTGTTTCATAAATTTAATATATATGATTTATTTTATGTTACTAATTATTTCGTTTCACCTGAATTATTTATTTCTTAAGTATTCTGCTGACTTTCATTTCCTACAGGCTACAGTATCCTCATAATTAATCCAATCACCAAAAACATTATCATTAAAAAAAATGTAAACAATAATTTTACACTCTAGGACACAAATAATGACTAATTTTAGAGAGAAAGAAATCGACATTCAAAAACATCATAAAAATGTGTAAAACCCGGATTAAAAAAGGAACACTTCTTATACGGTTAATAAATTTAATTGGGCATTTTTTTAATTAGTAAACTATTGAAAATATTAAGCACCCCAATATAAATTTAATTCCATAATATTCAATTGATTTAGTGCAATAAGATGTTTTTTTCACAGTACAGTCCCTTTAAACACAACACGCTGTACATCGTTGCCTGAGCTCTAATCATTTAATAAGAATGATGTTGCAGACCTAAATTATGTTGTTTTTTTTGTTTGTTTTTTACCGTGAAACAATAAATTAAATAATAGCTGCACGCCACATTATTCAGAAAAAAAAATTGAAATAAAAACATTTCCTGCTGTTTTGCTTTATGATTTTTTGACAGCCTCATTATTTTCCCCCGAAGGGCATAAATCTTGTGGATATGATGCTAATCACAACACTCATTTCTTGTTCATGAAACACTCAACACTTGACCACTTTTTTTTTTAAACAAATAATGAAAAATTAAAAATACATGACACAGATATTGTAATTAATATTTCTTTTTGTAATGACGATATAATGTGACTTTATGTAATGTGTCACCTTGTCGATGGGCGAGTTATCGGGTGGGTAGATGGGCATGTTGGTGCGCGCCATCTGGCGGCCGAAGGAGTACTGACTCCCCGAACAACCCCCCCTACATTCGCCCGCTACTCGCGCATACCCACCCCACTCACTACTAGTCTGTCTTTTGATTCGCTCCCATGAATGAGTGCCCGCATAAACCATTCATTTTTATTAGCAGATTTCCCTTTGAGGCAACTCGTTTATTGACGTTGTACTCACGACGTGATTTTCAAAAATATCCCTCAAATATTCTTCAATTGAGCCTGAGAGATGATGAAAAGTCCGTCACGCAGGGGCTGCGTAAACTAAGCAGATTTCCCACATAACGTTTTATAATAGAGAAATTTCAGAATAGAGAGTCAAACAGTTACGGGCAGGGCCCGAACTAGCTCTTGACGGAAACTCACGACTAGACCCGAAGTTAGCCGATCTCATCTCAGAAGCTGAAAACAGAAAAATGCAAATATCTCGGTTAATATTCAAGATACAGAATAAATGTATATAACATTATTTATAGTAAATTTAATTTGCAATAAGATTAATTTTATATAATTTTTCGATCCGACGTATAGTAACGGAGATATTTCGAATTTTCGAAAATCCTCCCCTCTAACCCCCCCCCCTCCCAATGGCCCGATTTCAGCCGTTAACGAACTTGATCTTTCTTTTTACATAAAACGACTAAATATCAAGTTTGGTAACGATCAAACAAAAATTGCGACCGCTAGAGCGGTAACAGACAAATATATATATATATATATATATATATATATATATATATATATATATAGAGAGAGAGAGATATATACAGTTTTGAACGGACCTCATTTTCGTCATCTACTAGGTAGGGTCGATGGACATTTGAAGACAAATTTCAAAAATTCCGTCATGAGTGCAACCTCAATAGCCGATTTCCCTTAAGGGAAATCTGCTAATAAAATCCGTCATGCAGGGACTGATTGAGCGTTAACAGACACACACACACACACACACACACACACACACATATATATATATATATATATATATATATATATATATATATATACTAGTTAAGGTACCCGGCTTCGCCCGGGAAATCATTTGAGCCTGAATGAAAATGGTATAAAATGGTATTTTTTGGCAAGGCTTTACTTTCCACAATATTTTGACATTTCCCCGTCACAGTCTTTAGGTTTCATACTCGTCGTTGCTGTGGATTTGTAAATAATTAAATTATTTGTTATGCAAGGTTTCACCCTCCTCAAAATTTTTATATTTCCTGTCTCCTGTGCATGTAGTTTTTTTTTTTTTTTATAAAGTAAAGAACATATAATTTATAATCGTAGAAAGTATTCTGTCTTTCAAACCATGTATGAATAAAAGTTACTTTCCCTTGATGCGGTACAAAGCTTAATGGTGATAGCTGTTTTAGATTCGTCATAACCGCTATTAAAAATACACTTTTGTAAGTCAAGATTGTAAACTGTATATTGATATTGGTGTTCAGTAAAGTATATCATACATTAACGAAGCAGAGTTAATAAATACCAGAAATAACTGGGCGCACCTCCCCAGCGTTCATCCTTTTAAATCATTTATTTTTGGTCATTAAAAAATTCACATTCCTGAGTATAACACTACATTGCTATAAGCATCAATTAACACGTAAACATAAACCAATATGATGTCGGCGGGGAAACGGCAGAACTGATAGTACAAAGGAAGTAGCTTGACACCTCCCTATGCTCAGTGCTGCCAACTCATCAAGTTATATTATAAGTTATATCAAGAGCCTCTTTATTCGAAAAGTAAATACCAAAATTGTTTAAGATTTTAATTCACTACTCGAAAGTGTCTACCAAAAACAAACTAACAATATACAAGCTACTAAAGCGACCTAAACCTTCGCATTTCAGACGCATTCAGACCTATAGAAGTGAAGTGATAGCAGTGGCTATTTTCTTCTCAAGTGCCATTCCTCCTTAGCTCTTGACTTCCTTGCCAGGCAGGGAGGTGCTGCTCCTCTCATTCTGGAGAAGGGGTGTAGCTTCTGTCGAGAGTGATGGTGGACTATAGTATTGTACATATCACTCATTACCAAATGTATTTAAATGCAGATTGTAATATTCTTAATAAAATAAAACAAATTCAAAAAATTGACTAAAGTGGGCCTTGATATAACAGCCTATTGTTAATATGACATAACTAGAAGTTGGTAAACGACCACTGTTGAAAACTAAAATAAATCCAAATATCTCGGGTAATAATGAAGATAGTGAAAATATACATATAACAACATATATAGAACTTTTATTTGCAATCAGATTTGCTCTTTACACTCTTTTGATCCGACGGAAATATTTTAAATTTCATAATTAAATTAAATTTCATAAAACTTCATTAAGTCCCCCTTCCTTCCTCTAAACCCCCTCATGGCAGTTTTCAGTCGTTAACGTACTTTTTTAATTTTTCCCCCATGAAACGTTTAAGTATCCTGTTAAAAAAAAAGTTATGACTAGGCTTGACTGTTAACAGACAAATATATAAATATTTAGTTATCTAAGTATTACTATTAAATCTAATTATACAAGTAAGTAGCTTGTTACAAAATTCGATATTTGAGCATTTTATTGAATACTAAATATAAAATTAGTTCAAGGCTGAGTGAAGCTAGTTTACGCAACCCCTGCGTGAAGGACTTATTACGTTAACACTCCAATACACGCGCTCCCTAGTGAGACATAAATACACGCGTGTCATCTGTCAGATGACTGTTCACTTATTTGTCAAAAGTGAATAATATAATTGTTTTTTTCGCAATTTTGCAGGAATAATGGTGCATAGATAAATGAAAAAGTTCATAAATGTTCATAAATTTGTATTTGAAATTAATTATCTTTATAT
The DNA here is from genome assembly GCA_019009955.1 of Riptortus pedestris. Classification (NCBI taxonomy): domain Eukaryota; kingdom Metazoa; phylum Arthropoda; class Insecta; order Hemiptera; family Alydidae; genus Riptortus; species Riptortus pedestris. The sequence continues at coordinate 229,976,433 of CM032228.1, read as the reverse complement.
AAATCTTCAAAAATGTTAAATTTTTGTAACACAGTTGCCACGGAAGCTTAGTTTCTATTTTATTCCTTATTGCTGGCTTGCAAAAAGTAAATCAACTAGTAAACCTAGGAACACAACTCTTATAAGTCTTGTAAGATAGTTTCAGAGAACATAATAATAATGTAAAATGTATGAACACATTGACAATTGAGCCTCATTTCTTGAACTTGTAAAGTTACTCAAACAAATGGAAATGACCAATAAAAAAAAATACTAAAAAAAACCAAGAACCTTTGCTTTTAAAAAATTAAACTTAAATTTCACTCTGAATCACTTTCATTACCCACGTTACATCCATCAGCACAAGAAAAGGCACAGTGTTACAGACATAAATATTGGCCACATTCCTTGCAAGAATATTTGGTGTATCGTTTTGTTTTATTTTCCAAGCAAAATCCGCAGCACTGGCGTCCACCAGCATCAGTAGCTGCTGAGTTGCTTGAAGCTCGTCATGGTGCGTAGCAAATTGCTGAGCTGCACTCGCATAATCAACTGATCTCTGACGAGTTCATTCCCCAGTTCACGAAGGAAAAGTCGTCGAGTTGGCACGTTTTGTCCGTTCCCCAGACTGATGACTTGGCTGTTGATACCAGCCACATCGAAGTCGGGCATTATAAAAAACTTACAGTTTTACACGCGTGTCATCTGTGAGATTCTCTCGGCCAAAACACGCGTAAACTGCACTGGATGCACGCTCACCGGCAACAGAACTGTCGAGCTAAGCAAGCTTGAGGAATACTAGGGCGGGGGACCAGGCTCTCCTCCCTCCATCAAACTTATGACGAAAAAAAAGAACTGGTCATCTGTGGGATGACGCGCGTATATTGGAGTGTTAAGCTGGCATATCGAACCTTTACGTAAACCCGTAATAATCTTCACGCCTTGTTAAAAAGAGATCCTGAGTGAAGAGAACTTAATTGGAATGTCATTCGAAAACATGGGAATTCTGCTGAATGTCATTTGAAAGCGTGGGAAATAAGCATTGTGTGTGGGTTTTTTTATGTTATCTATGCATATTTAATTTATCCCTTCTAAAAACTAATGAATCATTCCAAAACCTAAGGCTGCAAAATGGATTCCGGTTAAGTGTATTACACAGTGAAATTATTTAGTTATGAATTGAAGAAACAGGGGTTGTAGGGGGATGTTTTGTTTAGACCTGCCACTGACATATTCAATCTAACGCCAGCCCAAGAGATGGGTGACGTCCACACAACTGTTCTCAGTTTATTATCTCATTATCTCTAATTCTCATATATATATATATATATATATATATATATATATATATATATATATATATATATATATTATAGTAGTCCTAATGTAAGTTTGTATATTTAACGTATAATCTATATATTTAAGGTATAGGCCATTTATTAAGCTATAATTTGCCCTTTGCTACATTCTCTTATTTCATGACGACACATTTTTTTGAACTTTGTGTGATTTTTTAACCATGTTAGTGAATGGAACTCAAATTTGCTAGCCAAAATAAAAACCAAGAAGTTACTAAGCGCAGACTGAATGACATTTTTACAAAAAGTAAAATGAGGTAAATCTATCTTTGTAATACAGTGCAAATTAATCTGTAACATAAAAGGGCAACTTTAAATAGTCTGCGTTATTAATTTATTAAACCAAACCTTTTAATAGTTATTCATTGTTAGAATCAATATTTTATTTCTTCCAAATGGCATAATTTTATATAATAATAATAAAAAAGGGCGTCACGCATGTGCTGCGTAAACTAAGCAGATTTCCTACGAGCTGGAAAATGCAAAGGCCACCTTATTCTCTAGGTCTCACCACCTATTCTCTATTTCTCCCGCACTAAGAATCTTATTTGAATAGGACATGAAATTTAGCTGGGCGTGAGATATTTAGTTACTGATTAATTCCATATTGATTGCATACAGGAAAAGATTTGAAAAATATAATTTGTTAATGTACCTCAAGGAAAATGGGTGGGGGTAATGAAAACTAAAAATTAAAAAAAAAAATCATAATATCTCGGACAATTGTCAAGATTTATAAAACATTTATTGAATTACACTTATAGAACATTACATTTTCACCAAGATTGGTTCTATATAGTTTTCGATCTGACTCACCTATCCTCACCAGATACCGCTTCGTGCCACAACCGAATATAAACTTTATATTTCCACGAAACAGTTAACATTCAGTGGGATATTGATCAAATTAAAATCATGTAGTTTTCAATGTAAAATTATGACGTCACACCGGAAATTTCAACACAATGTTTTGATGAAACGTATAACAAATTACATAAAATGTTTAAATATCGAGTTCGGTAGTAATCGAACAAAAGTTGCGATTGCTGGAGTCTTTACAGTCAAATATTATATATATATATATATATATATATATATATATATATATATAAATATATACAGTCTTGAACGAACCTCATTTTCGTCATCTCCTGAGAAAGATCGATGGAAATTTAAAGAAAACCTTCGAAAATTAGATCATGATTAGAATCTCAACAGCTGATTTCCTTGAAGGCAAATCTGCCTAAAACTACTATGTGTAAAATATTATGATAAGAAGAAATTAATTATTATTAAAACATAGCTTCAAGTAGAGGATACCAAAGATGAAATATGTAAAAACACAGCCTGAGTGAAGCAGAGCGCAGAGATGGAATGTCAGCTAAAAACGCGTGTTAAACCATCTCAACCGGAAATACGTAGTAAATTCTCTTTAGAACTTCCATCCAACTTTGAAATGCTGGTAATACAGGATCTGTGAAATAGAAATGGTTTACCCTCATTCTGTCATTAAATCCTAGTGACGTAATTTAACGTTTTATTCTGTATTTCTGAGTAGGAACCGTATTTAAAACTGGCTTTACTGATTTACACTGGACATGAAATGGATAGCATCATATAAAAGTAACATTTAGAGGAACGTGGAGATTACTAAAACTAAATGGACAATACATAACTCCTTTAAAGTTTTAATAGAGTGAAACACACATCACCAGCTTTAGGAAATTGCTCGAACGGAAAAACTATTCAACGTATGAACTTGTTTAACAGAAATATTAAACTTAACCATAAAACAAGAAACAATATGCTTCAACCGCAAACAACAATACTTCGGGAAAACTGTACCAATTTCATGAGTGAAACTCTTTAACGCACGGCCCGAAAGTGTTAAATCTATTAAAAAACAAAATCCCAGTTTAAAAATAAATTAAAGAACTACAAGTCTGAAGGATATTTTTACATAAAAGTTGAATACTACCTAATTATTAAATAAAAGAACAAAATATTTACCCTAAAATTCGGTCAAAAAATAATTCATGACCAACAAATAGTCTTGGCAAGATGGAGATATGTTTTTCATTTTGTATAAATCATGTCATCCATTAATAAATATAAGACTAAGAACTAAGCATGTGCATGAATTAAAAATACATGTTATATACTTAGATTTTTATTAGGACAATAATTAATATTTTTAAAAGAATTAATTTAATGTATATAGTTATTAAATTGATAGATTTTATAAAATGTTTTCAAGAAATTTGAGCTAATTTTATGATAAATGTATTACATATGTTCTTCATAGTTTAATAGCCAGGCTCATTAATAAAAAGACATTTCTTTCCCCCCAAAAAGTTTATTCTCATGGCCCACAAGTTTTGTGGCTTAACTACTCTTTAGGGGTCATTTCTTTTCATTAAATAATAATAATAATTTTTAAAAACTCATTGCTAGTTAATTGCTACATTAACGAATTAAATAGTGTGTAATAAAATTATGTATTTATTAAATTTAATTGTATATTGCTTACTTACAGCTGTGATGTTCTCGTTCCCTCATACATTAGTTGAAACGGCACTCCTGCTCTGGGTAGGTCATTGAACTGAGATTCCCGAAGCAGGTTATGTCAGCTGACGATAAATAGACAATTTTCACCTTGAACTCGACTATTTCAGGTCATACAATAAAATCCTTAACGGCATCTTTAAATAATATATTTTAAAGTATGACTTAGAGAAGGTCATTCGGTTAGCTAGGGAACATATAGTGCAATGTGATTAAAATTTGCGGGAAAAGAAGACGGGGAATTCTTGCCATTATACTATGAAGGGTATATATGAATATTGGACAGTGTAAGAAATATTATATAAGTATAAACGGTACTTAATAGCACTAATATAAATGAATTATATCGAATTATCGCCTTCTGCTCTGATTTCGTACACAAATTTCATAATTAGTTTTACTTAAATCTTTCAAATATACCGTTAGAAATCAAATAACGATTGTGAGTGCAATGATGAAACAAAACTGAAATCTGTATTGCTGAGTCCAAGTAAAAATCTGACTCTGTTTCTCCTATAATAAAAATCCTATGTAAACTAAGGTTAGACATTTTAGTTATTTACAGTTAATTTATTGAAATAAAAGGTCAGTGGGAAAAATATGATTTTATTAATATTAAAATGAAAGAAAAATGTTTAGAATAATTGTTGAAAACCACAAACAGATCGAAACAATTATCAAAAAATATTGTTGAGTTTGTTCAGTGGTACAATTACGGTTTGGTTCGTAGGTTAGCCAAAACAGTTAAAAGCTTGCTTTGATGTCTAATGCACCCTTAGTACTAGTCTACTCTAGTACTCATTGTAAAACGTTTGTGTAGGCGATATATATGCTAAAATATTCAACAAAGATGGGAACATAAATCTGTAAGCGTTATAAACAAACATATAAACACTCATGGCACAGAAGAAGTCTTTGCTGCTTGCCTTGCAGACATATTTTGAGAATTAAAAAAATATTTCCACGTACTATAAAATAGTAGATAATTACGTCATTAACTTCTATAATAAATTACAAGCCTGAATCTGATGGAGACTCGCTCCATTGCAAGTTGGAAGCTTTTTTGTATATTTATTTTTATATGAATGCATTTTAATTAAGAATGAAGTAATTCATTTTTATATTTGTTTTCTGAATGCCTTTTCAATTCTTACCCGTATTTGTTTAGTTTTAACTTCATTCAGTATAGTTTCCTTTTACCTATTTAAAAGACTTATATTTAAATTTACAAAATATTCAGTTTTCCTTAATTCAGTCCACGTGTTTCAATTAAGTTTTTAGATTTCTCAATTAATAAGTTTGTCCCAGGAGTTATTATTAATTTTTAATAAGTACAGGGTAACCTGAAGGTTAAAGCTGTTCACAAACTATCAAGAACATCGTTTGTACGGACTAGGACACTTAAATTGTTAATCAGGGTCAATAATACTTTCCCACGCTTTACTCTTTCATAACCGTTTCAAATTAGTCAGTTTGGGCGCTTAAAAAATGTATACTTTTCATTAATCTGCATCAACATTTAATGGCTTACATATCTTGGAGAGTTTTCGTCGTCGGATGTCAACTACATTTCCCCCGCGTATTTTACTCATAATCACGGCTGCAGAGTTCCAAGTTGATACCTGTACTACTAATGATTGCTAAAGATAAACTCATTTCAATTGACTTCATAATAATTAATCAGTTTTTCAGAATATCAAACTAAATTTCAAAATGGACAATATTTAACTGGTGTTATCTATTACAAGGTTAATATAGCAAGACTTGTTTCCTAGAATTAACAAGAGACTTAATAAGTGACTTAAGTATTTGCTGACATCCAAGCTACTTAACCCTAGGATGGTAGTGATATTATTTCCCGCTTAATGGTAGTGATACGTAAATTTTACGTGTGCAACTGGTAATTGGTGAAACTATTCAAAATTTGTTAATGTTTGTGACTATTTTTTTATTTTTTAAAACATACACTTATCTTTAACTTATATCAACGTTAATATCTAATAATGTGCATGACATTCCTTTGAGGCGCTTTGTTTGAAACACGGTCCGGAGGTTGTGTGCTCCATTCATACCAAGCACAACCCCACCTAATACATTTATTGTGACTGATCTGTCAATATTCTGTGGTTGAGAGGTTTTAGGTTTTTTTTTTCCCTCTGTGTTTGTTCTCTTTCTTCTCATCGCTATCTAGCCCACTCTGTGTTGCAATTATTTCCGAAGGCTCAACCTCCTCATCACTTGGAGCATACTCCGGATCATCATCGCTCTCCTATCCATAACCATCTATTTCATAATTGTCATTTTCCCCATCTGACTCATCGGAGAGTTCTAGCGATACGTAAATTTTACGTGCCAAAAAGTTGCGGTTAATGGTATTGATACGTAAATATTACGTATCGTTTTTATTTCAAAAAATAGTATTGGATGAGTGTGAAGGTTCACTTAGCTGCACTTGGCGGAGGTCAAGTCCGAACTGTCTGGAGGGCTCATAGCTGAGGGGTGGGGGTGGTGGGGTTGTTAACGGCACTTTGATAACAGTTCAAACCAGATCATACGTAATATTTACATTCAATACCATTCTAGGGTTAACAAATAGCTGCCACAGAAACGACAGCCGGAGGCTTCGGAATCAGTTCATTCTGTCCAAGAAATTGAATAGTTTCTAACTAAAGAGATATGTTCTGGGTTTTAGAATCCGCATAAGCAGTTTTCCGATAGTTTTTACTTGTGAAGAATTGTGCTGTAAACATAACACTTATGGGGATAGTTTCTGTCAAAAAGTTTATTTGGGTTCCCCACATTATAAAGCAAAAACCAAATTGAAATTCATTAAAGTTCCGACGACCACACATTGTGGTGCCAAGAGAAAATCAATGTATTGTGATTTATCGAAGGCCACACGTGGACTATACAAGTATCGTATTCTCCTCTGCTTACCATAACATTTTGAAAATGCTAGAAACCTTAGATCACCAAAGCCTACGAATTTCAATTGGAGCATTTAAGTCCACACCAATTGCAGCCCAATATGCTGAAACGAGAGAAATCCATCACACAGGCAGACGATCAACATTATAAAACATGGACTCAAAATAAAATTTCTCAATACCTCTTCATCTTGGTATCATTTAATGTCGAACAAAGAAAACATAAACAAATATTATATCAATGAGAAGTTAAATAGGCATTATTTCCTTAGACACTATAATGTACTACAGACGCATAAATTAACCCAATGCAATATCTCCCTAATTAACTTAAATAAAATTCCTCCGTAGAGAATAAGAAATTTTCAAGTGGATTTAAATTTTAAAAAAAATTAATAACAAGGATCCTCTAGTATCAACGTTGCACAATAAGGCTTATCAATAATACATTAAATACAACCACAATTATTGGTTTTAAATATGCTAACAAATGTGGTTCAGCCGCCATTCTCGAAATCACTGTTCACAAGCTTCATCTCCCAAATAGCTCAAGTAACTAGGCTGCTGAACTAGACACATTTAGTTCATACATTTGGGGCTCAAAGAAAATAACAACCCACCACACAACAACTTCGCATTATTTACTGACTCCGTTGTTTGCCAAATTTCTTAAAGGTTTATACCTATAATCCCATCTTAACGAATATAAAGGAAACTATTTATAAGCTACAACCGAAAAATAAGAAATTCACTTTAGTTTGGTTACCTGGGCAGAAGGCTATGACATAGAGCACAAAGGCTGATACACAAGCCAAAATTAAAAAAAAAAAAAAAAAAAGTAATATCGACATAACTCAAATAACACGAACTGATACACTAAATGCAACCCAATTTGTGCGTCCGTGCATCCGTGCATCCGTGTGTGTGTGTGTGTGTGGGTGTTTGTGTGTGTGTGTGTGTGTGTGTGTTTGTGTGTGTGTGTGTGTGTGTGTGTGTGTGTGTGTGTGTGTGTGTGTGTGTGTGTGTGTGTGTGTGTGTGTGTGTGTGTGTGTGTGTGTGTGTGATTCTGAATGTATAAGATTTTTGAAAATTTCAAATAAATTCTTATATACTTCTTGTAAATTATTACTCAACGTAGTATTTTTTTTTTTAATTTTCTGATAATTTTATAAAATAATTTTTGTTTTTGAATTTAATGTTACGCTTCTCTATAGTTGATTTTTTTTTTGTTTTAATCTTTTGTTGCTTATTCGTGTTCTTTTTTTTTGTTGAGTTGTCTATTCCTGTTTATAGCTTTCTCCATTTTATTAGTTAGTGTTTAAATTGGTTTATTACAATTATATTTTATATTTCCTTTTTCCACAATTAATATCGTCCAGCTGCACCTGTACGTAGTTGTAAAAATGAATTTTTCTGTAATCGTTGAATAATGGTAACATTACTAAACTGAAATGAGTGAAGAAAGTGAAACATTTTGCAATAGAGTGAAGAAAGTGAATTGCCTTCTTAATTAGTAATAAGTATAAATTAAAAAATAATTTGAAGTTGGAAATTAAATGCTTTTAAATGTTTCTTAACATTGTAAGAATTTATTTTAACAAAATAAATTGAAATGTGAATGAATTATTGGTGGAAATAATCAATATATTTTAAAATTTAAATATTGCCTTCCTTGTTTATAACCTGCACTTATTTATAACTGTACTACTTCACAATCATCACTAGTTGTTTTATAACTATGCTTATAACCTTTCACAACCATGCTTATAACCTACTAACAACATACCATAATCTTCACAACATCCTAATTTTGTTCATATTCTGGTTAGATCTGAACATGTATTACACGATTACAAAAAAAAAAAATTAATATTACACGAAAGTAGAATTTACAACTCTCGTGAAATTACCACACTCGCTTCGCTCGAGTTGCAAAATGATCTACTTTCGTCACTTGTATAATAAATAACTATTAATTTAACAATGTGGATTATTTTCACAGTTTGGTCATTTGATAAAGCGAGTAAATCACTCCGATTGTGTGACACCAAACAATGTATAAATAAATAATCCTAAAGTAAATCTACAAAGATAGATACAATTTCTGCCAGGTGCGATTCTACCTAAATATGGCTAAAATGGAAGAGAGCTTCCTGGTTCTACATGAGTTCTATGAGCATTTTGCATATGGGGCAGAGGCACACGTCTTTCAAGAACTATACAGCTAATTAGTGAGAATCAAGTCAAAGACTTGACGTTAAGAAACTTATTTTAGGAGGGTGTATGTTTCAAATTTTAAAATAAATAAATAAATTTGTTCTCCTAGTCAGCTAAAAACATCTACACAGATTCACTAGTCGCGAGCGGACCAGGGTTTAATTAGCTGCCAGGCGTTTCCTGCATAAATTAGTATCTCACATGAATTATAATTAAGCAGTTAATTATATCATAATTCATACTGGAAATTGGCTTTAATTGTATCTTTGAAACGATCGGTGCGTGATGGCATGGTTGAAGAGTTCGACTTGAAAAGAAGGATTTATTAATCAACTCACATATTCATGTATTAAAAAAAAACATTACAACCTTATTAGAAAACAATTACACCAACATAAAATTATAAAAGATCAAAAATAAATAAAACACCACATCCACTAACTAAATATTGTCCAAAACACATACATTTAAAAAGGAGCATTAAAAAAAAGTTACACACACACTCATATAAATATATATATAATATTTTCCTTGGCCCATTACCCATGCACAAAGAGTGTTTATTTACTACAAGTACCTTACTACTATAGTATATAACATGTATGTTCATAATACATCATGATTTTGTATACAAGAAATGTAGTTCATAAATTTGTATTGTAATTAAAAAAGAAAAAGAAAAGAAAAAGGAAACAAAAAAAGAAGGAACAAAATAAATAAAGAATATACATAAAGAAAGAACAAATAAAGTGATGAAAAATTAAAACGAGTAATTAGGATAAAGCAAAATAACCCTATAACATATAACTTTGACTTCAATAGAAGGGGAGACTTAAAATATTATTCTTTAAGTAAAATATTTAAAACGTACGCTGTTTCTATTAAACGTTTAGAAAAATACCTAAATAAAAATGGATATTTGTTAAACAAACTCATTTGTTCTATTGGCCATTGGTATTTGAGAAAGAATATATATATATATATATATATATATATATATATATATATATATATATATATATGTGTGTGTGTGTGTGTGTGTGTGTGTGTGTGTGTGTGTGTGTGTGTATGAAGAGAAATAACAGTTAAAATACGTTTAATATTTAATTTTAATACGCGTAAATATTGCCTTCTATTTAAATATTAAAATTGCGTTTTAGTCATCGGATGTCAACTACAATTCCCCCGCGTATTTTACTCATAATCACGGCTGCAGAGTTCCAAGTTGATACCTGTCCTACTAATGATTGCTAAAGATAAACTCATTTCAATTGATTTCATAACAATTAATTAGTTTTTAACGATTATCAAACTAAATTCCAAAAAGGACAGTATTTAACTGGGGTTATCTATTGCAAGGGTAATATAGCAAGACTAGTTTTCTAGAATTAACAAGTGACTTAAGTCTTTGCTGACATCCAAGCTACTTAACAAATAGCTGCCACAGAAACGACAGCCAGAGGCTTCGGAACCAGTTCATTCTGTTCAAGAAATTGAATAGTTTCTAACTAAAGAAATATGTTCTGGATTTTAGAATCCTCATAAGCAGTTTTCCGATAGTTTTTACTTGTGAAGAATTGTGCTGTAAACATAAAATTTATGGGGATAGTTTCTGTCAAAAAGTTTATTTGGGTTCCCCGCATTATAAAGCAAAAACCAAATTGAAATTCATTAAAATTCCGACGACCACACATTGTGGTGCCAAGAGAAAATCAATGTATTGTGATTTATCGAAGGTCACACGTGGACTATGCAAGTATCGTATTCTCCTCTGCTTACCATAACATTTTGAAAATGCTAGAAACCTTAGATCACCAAAGCCTACGAATTTCAATTGGAGCATTTAAGTCCACACCAATTGCAGCCCAATATGCTGAAACGAGAGAAATCCATCACACAGGCAGACGATCAACATTATAAAACATGGACTCAAAATAAAATTTCTCAATACCTCTTCATCTTGGTATCATTTAATGTTGAAAAAAGAAAACATAAACAGATATTATGTCAATGAGAAGTTAAATAAGCCTTTTTTCCTTCACCGACACTGTGATGTACTTACAGAGGTATAAATTAACCCAATGCAATATCTCCCTAATTAACTTAAATAAAATTCCTCCGTAGAGAATAAGAAATTTTCAAGTGGATTTAAATTTTTAAAAAAAATTAATAACAAGGATCCTCTAGTATCAACGTTGTACAATAAGGCTTATCAACAATACATTAAATACAACCACAATTATTGGTTTTAAATATGCTAACAAATGTGGTTCAGCCGCCATTCTCGAAAACACTGTTCACAAGCTTCATCTCCCAAATAGCTCAAGTAACTATACTGCTGAACTAGACACATTTAATTCATACATTTGGGACCCAAAGAAAATAGCAACCCACCACACAACAACTTCACATTATTTACTGACTCCGTTGTTTGCCAAATTTCTTAAAGGTTTATACCTATAATCCCATCTTAACGAATATAAAGGAAACTATTTATAAGCTACAACCGAAAAATAAGAAATTCACTTTATATTGGTTACCTGGGCAGAAGGCTATGACAGAGAGCACAAAGGCTGATACACAAGCCAAAATTAAAAAAAAAACAAAAGTAATATCGACATAACTCAAATAACACGAACTGATACACTAAATGCAACCCAATTTAATGCAAAAATAAATTTTGTTGTACCTCGTTTGTGCGTCCGTGTGTGTGTGTGTGTGTGTGTGTGTGTGTGTGTGTGTGTGTGTGTGTGTGTGTGTGTGTGGGGGGGGTGTTAGTGTGTGTGTGTGTGTGTGTGATTCTGAATGTATACGATTTTTGAAAATTTCAAATAAATTCTTATATACTTCTTGTAAATTATTACTCAACGTAGTATTTTTTTTTTAATTTTCTGATAATTTTATAAAATAATTTTTGTTTTTGAATTTAATGTTACGCTTCTCTATATGATTTTTTTTTTTTTTTATCTTTTGTTGGTTATTCGTGTTCTTTTTTTTTGTTGAGTTGTCTGTTCCTGTTTATAGCTTTCTCCATTTTATTAGTTAGTGTTTAAATTGGTTTATTACAATTATATTTTATATTTCCTTTTTCCACAATTAATATCGTCTAGCTGCACCTGTACGTAGTTGTAAAAATGAATTTTTCTGTAATCGTTGAATAATGGTAACATTACTAAACTGAAATGAGTGAAGAAAGTGAAACATTTTGCAATAGAGTGAAGAAAGTGAAACATTTTGCAATAGAGTGAAGAAAGTGAATTGCCTTCTTAATTAGTAATAAGTATAAATTAAAAAATAATTTGAAGTTGGAAATTAAATGCTTTTAAATGTTTCTGAACATTGTAAGAATTTATTTTAACAAAATAAATTGAAATGTGAATGAATTATTGGTGGAAATAATCATATTTTAAAATTTAAATATTACCTTCCTTGTTTATAACCTGCACTTGTTTATAACTGCACTACTTCACAATCATCACTAGTTGTTTTATAACTATGCTTATAACCTTTCACAACCATGCTTATAACCTACTAACAACATACCATAATCTTCACAACATCCTAATTTTGTTCATATTCTGGTTAGATCTGATCATGTATTACACGATTACAGAAAAAATTTAATATTACACGAAAGTAGAATTTACAACTCTCGTGAAATTACCACACTCGCTTCGCTCGAGTTGTAAAATGATCTACTTTCGTCACTTGTATAATAAATAACTATTAATTTAACAATGTGGATTATTTTCACAGTTTGGTCATTTGATAAAGCGAGTAAATCACTCCGATTGTGTGACACGAAACAATGTATAAATAAATAATCCTAAAGTAAATCTACAAAGATAGATACAATTTCTGCCAGGTGCGATTCTACCTAAATATGGCTAAAATGGAAGAGAGCTTCCTGGTTCTACATGAGTTCTATGAGCATTTTGCATATGGGACAGAGGCACACGTCTTTCAAGAAATATACAGCTAATTAGTGAGAATCAAGACAAAGACTTGACGTTAAGAAACTTATTTTAGGAGGGTGTATGTTTCAAATTTTAAAATAAATAAATAAATTTGTTCTCCTAGTAAGCTAAAAACATCTACACAGATTCACTAGTCGCGAGCGGACCAGGGTTTAATTAGCACCAAGGCATTTCCTGCATAAATTAATATCTCACATGTATTATAATTAAGCAGTTAATTATATCACAATTCATACTGGAAATTGGCTTTAATTGTATCTTTGAAACGATCGGTGCGTGATGGCATGGTTGAAGAGTTCGACTTGCAAAGAAGGATTTATTATTCAACTCACATATTCATGTATTAAAAAACCATTACAACCTTATTAAAAAACAATTACACCAACATAAAATTATAAAAGATCAAAAATAAATAAAACACCACATCCACTAACTAAATATTGTCCAAAACACATACATTTAAAAAGGAGCATTAAAAATAAGTTACACACACACTCATATATATATATATATAATATTTTCCTTGGCACATTACCCATGCACAAAGAGTGTCTATTTACTACAAGTACCTTACTACTTAGTATATAACATGTATGTTCATAATACATCATGATTTTGTATACAAGAAATGTAGTTCATAAATTTGTATTGTAATTAAAAAAGAAAAAGAAAAGAAAAAGGAAACAAAAAAAGAAGGAACAAAATAAATAAAGAATATACATAAAGAAAGAACAAATAAAGTGATGAAAAATTAAAACGAGTAATTAGGATAAAGCAAAATAACCCTATAACATATAACTTTGACTTCAATAGAAGGGGAGACTTAAAATATTATTCTTTAAGTAAAATATTTAAAACGTACGCTGTTTCTATTAAACGTTTAGAAAAATACCTAAATAAAAATGGATATTTGTTAAACAAACTCATTTGTTCTATTGGCCATTGGTATTTGAGAAAGAATATATATATATATATATATATGTGTGTGTGTGTGTGTGTGTGTGTGTGTGTGTATGAAGAGAAATAACAGTTAAAATACGTTTAATATTTAATTTTAATACGCGTAAATATTGCCTTCTATTTAAATATTAAAATTGCAGCTTCAATTTTATGACTTACAAAAAAAAAATTATATTAATTATACTTTTGGACGGCTCTTTACCAAGAGAAATGAATGTAAATACGATGCCTGATGACGCAATAAACTACGATTTTACGTCCATAAATCGAAAATGTTAATTTGATCTATACCATACTCGATATTTAACCGTTTTATTTAACACTATTAGACCCCTACTTCTACTCATTTTTGATTAGAAATAGAAAACATATGGTGAGACCTGATCAGAATGTTATAACGTCATCTGGGAAATTAACACAGCCACTGCGTGAGGGATATTTTTTATTATGAAGAATTTAAATGCACGCACGTATAAATATGCAAATTAAATGTATGGTATTTTTATCAACAAGGACATCACAATACGATCTTATTTTAGTATCCATTGTAAACTTATAGGAAATTAAAGTGCAAACTTGTTTTCTTTATAACAAACGATCTAATTGATGAAATCATTCCATAAAAGAAATATACGACGAATAGTATCATTGTATAATGGGAGGGACCCTGCTTCCACCATGTTTGATAATAAGCAGATGCTGATAAAGGACACTATGTCTGTTTCAGTAGGACAACCTCGCTGCTATAAATAGGACATGGAGCTTTGAATAAACTCTATTTGCTTCATTTATTAACAAGAAGCCATGAATATTATTTATTACTGTTGTTCTTTAATGTTTGCAATTGGGCCAATACTGATTGTTTCCGTGATATTCTTAGATAAATTTTATTGAATATAAAAGCTCATTTTAAAGCTTTATTATTGACAAAATATAAATACCTCTTCTGAAAGTGCATTCTGATAAGATAAAATTTTTCTTCAGCTGTGTCTTAACCACTTTACGATGAGTGGAGTACCGTATAACATAAGATTGATAAATTGAAATGTTCTTAACTGGTGTTTACTCTTTCATATTTTTTATCTTAATTTTTAATTCGTATAAGCTCTTTTATAAACAAATTTTTCAGAATGCAATATTCGATGCAATAACGATCACAAGTTGAAATAATTAATTTACATTGTTTATTACAAAATAAATAATTTAAGTTACTCTTAGATTCTTTTACCATGTTAATTTATAAAATATGATTTTTTATTTCTTCGTGCTCGTGTTAATATATATATATATATATATATATATATATATGATGGGGTAATTCATTTGGTCACGAATATTACCTTCTCAGGGGGGGGGGCGGGGATGCAAATGCTTGTTTTATGACGGTGGACTGTATAAATGGGGGCAGATGTGATAAAATAAATAAGTCTATTGGAAATGATACTTAATGATATATAATATACAATGAATATATGAATTAAAATTACAATATTTAATACTGACTGCTGTTGTTGAAAATCCTTTACTTCCTGCGGGTTATTCTTTCCCTTTTCTCCTTATTTCTTCCATCTGTGTTTTCTCTCTCCATCCATGTCCTTTCCACTACCACCTGCTTTGGTTTGTATACTAGTTAATTAGCCATGTTGGTGGACCATGCTAACAACAAAAAAATACTTCTTTTATGAATGAAGTTTGTGCTCTATCAGAAATTTAGCCTGACTGCTAATCTCTTTTTTTATTCTACTAGCTTCTATTCTATGATACCAGCTGGGCGCTTTGCTGTTGCTGGTTCCCAGGACTGACACAGAGATGGCAGCACCATGCGGGGCCTCTTTAAAGGCACAGAATTAAATTGAGAAACAGGGTTTCTTTTCTGTGTTTCATTGAAGAGGGAACAATATGAATAGATGATCCATGTATTTCAAGTGAATTAATGATTTTTGAAGCATGAGATATTATATTCCGTTAGGGTTTATAATTGAAACATTAAAAATCTTTTAATTACACCCTGAAAATTGATTTATTATTACTCTACTTAATATGAATAGTTGTAAATTCGGGACTTCCTGATTGATACAGGGAGAGGCAGTGGATGATCGAAAGGTTAAAGGATCACATTATGGGCGCTGTAAATCCAGTTACGAAACTCTTAAGTAACTCAGTTATGTTAGTTATGAACGTTAGGTGGTTACAGACTGGTGTTGCCGATGCTTGCCATCAGAGGGGGCTGTGACACAGGCTAAGGATGGATTAACCATGTCTATAAATGGTGTAAACATTCCCCCGGCCTAACATTATTCAATAATTTAACTGAGAATCAATTCAACTTGCCTCAACGTTTGGATTGTATTTTTAGCAGATTTCCCTGAAGGGAAATCCGCTATTGAGGCCGTACTCATGACGCGATTTTCGAAAAAGTTCTTCAAATGTCCATCGATCCTACCCAGGAAATAACGAAAATGAGTTCCGTTCAAAATTATATATATATACACACATATATATATATATATATATATATATATATATATATATATATATATATATATATATATTTGTCTGTTAACGCTCTAGCGGTCGCAATTTTTGTTTTGATCATTACCAAACACTGAATTTAATCGTTCGTTAAAAGTTCGTTAATGGCTGAAATGGACTAGAGAAAGGGGTGGTTTAGAGGGGGGGGGGATTTTTGAAAGTTCAAAATACCTCCGTTATTATGCATCGGATCGAAAAATTGTATAGAACTAATCTTATTGCAAATTAAATTTACTATAAATATTGTTATGTACATTTATTCTGTATCTTGAATATTAACCGAGATATTTGCATTTTTATGAAGTCTGTGGTCGGGTTTAGTTTCCGTAAGTGCTCGGCTCAGATGGAAGCTCCTTCAAACCTTACCTCTCGTTTCTAACCTAACCTTCGTTACTTTGTGAGATTTATGCAAATACGTTCTGTTCACCCTCCCCCCTTCTTTAGTTCTTGGACTACTACAATTTGAGTTATTAAAATATATATTTTCTTACAATTCAGAAGCCGTTTCAGTTGGAAATTTATTTAGAATATTTAACACCATATTTCTAAAATCCTTGAAGGGTGAAGTATATAAATACAATAAAAGTAAGTTATTATGTATTATTATTATTAAGTGGGACGTTTATTGTTGACTAATTTATTTCTCACATGCCAGAGAGGCATGACTGGATTGTATATTTTATAGGTCTTATACATACAGCCTTCTGGCTATCGCTAGTCAGATGAAGCAGGCTACGAAGAGATGGCCCATTAACAGTTCCGGTCTCAAATAGGATCACTTAATTCTTCCTGATGATAATACTCACTTTGGTACTAATCAAATCTTAAACCAGGTATTTTCATCATTTTATATAACTCTTCCAAGTAATATTAATAAGTTTGTGAACTCCTGCAGACCAACTGAGCACATCCCCGTTACTCTTTCAACCCGTTATCAATAAGATAAAAGTCCGACAGGTAGGGGCTTCATTAAATAAGCAGATTTCCCACTTACGTCACGTACTTGCATTTATCTCATGACGTAAAAGTTCCATGAGAACACTATTAATATAGTTATTAGTATAGTAGTTATTAAAATAAAGTGCTTCATAATATAACAGCTTATTGTTGATATAGCACAATTAGAAGTGGGGGTTTGCTGAATGCCGAAAACTAAAAAACGCACATAGTTCAGTTAATAGTGAAGATAGTGAAAACATGTACATAACAACATTTATAAAAAATTACATTTGCAACAAGATTGGTTTCATACCATTTTTCCGTCCGACTCATAATAACGGAGATATTAAGAATTTCGAAATTCCTCCCCTCTGAAAACCCTTTCTCAAGTCCGATATCAGCCGTTAAAGAACTTGATCTTTCTTTTAGCAGATTTCCCTTAAGGGAAATCAGCTATTGAGGTCGTACTTATGACGCGATTTTCGAAAAATTTCTTCAAATGTCCATCGATTCTACCCAGGAGATGACGAAAATGAGGTCCGTTCAAAATTATATATATATATATATATATATATATATATATATATATATATATATATGTCTGTTAACGCTCTAGCGGTCGAAATTTTTGTTTGATCGTTACCAAACTCGAAATTTAATCGTCTTATGTAAAAAGAAAGATCAAGTTCGTTAATGGCTGAAATCGGACCAGTGGTTGGGGGGGTTTAGAGGGAGGATTTTTGAAAATTCGAAATATCTCCGTTATTATGCGTCGGATTGAAAAATTTCTTATTGCAAATTAAATTTACTATAAATATTGTTCTATAAATTTATTCTGTATCTTGAATATTAACCGAGATATTTGCATTTGTATTGTGTGTGTGGTCGGCAGTAGTCGGCTATGTTCGGGATTTTCCGCAGAGAGCTAGGGCGGCCATTTCTGGAACTACTGCAGTCCTTACTACTACTGCCGTTATTAGTAGGCAGATTTCTCTATTGTAAAACGTCACGTGGGAAATCTGCTTACTTTACGCAGCCCCTGCGTGACGGAATTTTTTTTATATAAAGGTCCGACTCGCAGGGGCTCCGTAAACTAAGCAGATTTCCCGCTTAAAGTTTAACAATAGATAAATCTTAAAATATAAATATATAAAACAACACCGTCATGAATATTAAGTGAATAAATACAAACGATAATAAGAAACCTTCCCACCGGAAGCATCTGAAATGTAAACAAACAGTTCTCCCAACTTATTAGCGGAAGAAAACAATTACTGTCATATATCTGAATATAACGTATTAATTTGATTGAGAACTATTTATATTATTATTATATTTAGTACTGTAATTTATAAATGAATCAGAATATTTTTTATCTCAATCAATAAAATTTAAGTAGTCCTAAATCTTAAGAAGGGGAGGGGGTCACCAGAACAGATACATGCAATTAGTATCTCGTTTAATAAATGTCTCTTGAAAACAATATTTGGTATTTAAGCTTTGAATGATGTGGTTTATTACATAACCATGTATTGTTTATGTAACATGAGTAAAAGTGGGGGTTTACTCAAGGCTGAAAACGGAAAAATGCAATTAACTCTGTTAATATTCACGATGGAGAATAAATGTATATATCAATATTTAGAGTACTTTTAATTTGCTATAAGATTGATTTTATACATTTTTTCGATCCGACATATAGTAACGGAGATATTTTGAATTTTTAAAATTCTCCCCCGTTCCTCCTGGTCCGATTTCAGCCGATAACGAACTTGATCTGTCTTTTTACTAAAAACGACTAAATATCGAGTTAGATAACGATTAAACAATAACTGCGTCCGCTAGAGCGGTAAAAGGCAAATATATATATATATATATATATATATATATATATATACACACACACACACACACACACACACACACACACATCATTTTGAACGGACCTAATTTTCATCATCTACTAGGTAGGTAGGATCGATGGACATTTGAAGATATTTTTCGAAAATCCCGTCATGAGTTCAACCTCAATTTGCTTTAAATGGACAAAGGGCTGTGGTAAACCATGCATAGTTTCCATACATTGGATGACAAACAAGATAACTCATCTAACCATATATTACCTATTTCCAAGTAAAAATCTGAATAGTAGAAAGGAAGGTATACTGCAGCCTGAAAACAACTAGCTTATTATTTCAATTATGACGAGTGTGAACTGCAGAGCATCAGTGGTTTCATAGAATTTTTCTACCTGACCTATAATAGTGGAATTATTTTGAATTAACGAATATGATATTTTTTCTTGTTTTAGAATTTTAATAAAAACATTTAGATGGCTAATTCTAAAATTTTCTCAATCATATAGTCGGTATATTTCAATATTTTATAAAATCAATTGATAACTTTGCAATTGGATGTTATTAGAGAAACATTCACTTTGCTAGTTTGATCATTTAACGTCATTGGTTTTTCTGGCAGATAGAATCTGATTAGTTATTTTTAGAATTTATTATAACCATTATTTAGGTTGTTTGAAAATTGGTCATAGAGGGAAACATATCTTCAAAGACATTTTGTTCTTCTCCTGATGACAACGGCGTTTTAAAAAGATTACACGTAATGAAAAAAGTCAGTCACGCAGGGGCTCGTAAACTAAGCAGATTTCCCATGTGAAGTTGTACAATAGCGAAATCTGCATACTGGTAAAACAATACCACCGTGATTAAATACAAACGGTAATGAGAAATCTTTCAGTTAATTAAAATAAATTCCCAACTGAAACGGCTTCTGAATTGTAAGAATAATTCATATTTTAATAACTCAAATTTTAGTAGTCCAAGAACTCATGAAGGGAGGTGGGCGGATGAACAGAACGTATTTGCATAAATCTCACAAAGTAATGAAGGTAAGGTTAGAAACGGCAGGTAAGGTTAGAAGAAGCTTCTACCTGAGCCGAGTACTGGCGGGAATGGCAGATCTAATCCGAACTATACCCGACCACAGACTTCATAAAAATGCAAATATCTTGGTTAATATTCAAGATAGAGAATAAATGTATATACCAATATTTATAGTAAATTTAATTTGCAATAAGATTGGTTATTTACAATTTTTCGATCCGACGTATAGTAACGGAGATATTTCGAATGTTCAAAAATCCTCTCCCCTAAACCCCCCCTCCCACTCGTCCGATTTCAGCCGTTAACGAAATTGATCTTTCTTTTTACATAAAACGACTAAATATCGAGTTTGGTAACGATTAAACAAAAATTGCGACCGCTAGAGCGGTAACAGACAAATATATAGATTGATATATATATACAGTTTTGAACGGACCTCATTTTCGTCATCTACTAGGTAGGATCGATGGACATTTGAAGAAAAATTTCGAAAATTCCGTCATGAGTACAATCTCAATAGCTGATTTCCCGTAAGGGAAATCTGCTAAAAACGTATAATATGGTAAAAAAATATAAAAGACCCTGACGAGAGGAGAGAGAAAGAGAGTGAGAGAGAGAGAGAGAGAGAGTGAGAGAGAGAGAGTGAGAGAGAGAGAGAGAGAGAGAGAGAGAGAGAGAGAGAGAGAGAGAGAGAGAGAGAGAGAGAGAGAGAGAGAGAGAGAGAGAGAGAGAGAGAGAGAGAGAGAGAGAGAGAGAGAGAGAGAGAGAGAGAGAGAGAGAGAAGAGAACTCGATTTAACGATGGTCTTTAGCTACTATCCTATTACAGAATAAACAAGGATCTCGTTCGTTCACAAACATGCGTTCCTTCAGAACGGTGCTTTCATAACATTTACTTTGTTAAACTCGATACATATGTAATCAAGTTTCGCTGCGCCCTCGACTCACCTTTGCCAGTCCCTAACTTTTGAAACTTCAAACTGCAAGCTTCGTTAGAAATGAAATTTAAGGCCTAAAAGATTCAGAATAAAATGAATTGTTGTTAAAATAATTTTTCCTAAATAATGAATGTGCTATATTTTATCCAAAGAGAGACTGGGGGCTTTTCTTAAATGAGGATCTAATGGACTCGTGATCTGCTATAGAAAAAGTCACGCGAGGGCTGGGAAAGTTTATTTTCCAAGATTTTCCTGGTATGAAACACTCGTTATCGCATTCAATTCGTTATCTCAATCTTCAATTCTCGATTCATCTAGTAGAAAAAAGCCTCTGGAAACAGAAGTTGAAGTGTAGGTCGGTCATGAGAGAGGGTCGCTAAACTAGAGTCTAAATTAAAATAAAATAAATTATCTTGTTTAATTAATGTATGTGTTACGGAAGAAAATGTATAGAACATCAATTACTGGACATTAAATGTTTATAAAGGTTTGTTTTATAAAATGTTTTATTCTGATTCAGAATAACTGAGGTATTTTTGGTGAGTTTAGAACGTTAATAATTAATTCTTGCCTTCATACATAACATTTTAGAATGCTTCTTGAATAGTTTAGGTCCGGTGAAAACAATATTTGGTAATTAATCTTGGAATAAGTTGTTCCATGATATATTTTATTGCTATTAATGAAGGATGAATGGCTGAAAAATAAAAGCCCGTCACGCAGGGGCTGCGTAAAATAAGCACATTTCCCAAGTGTGTACGCATTTGCATTTATGTAAAAAAAAAGTAGAGGTTTAATGAGAACAATACTTGTTATTTAAGCTTCAAATTACGTTCTCCATACTATAACAGCTTATTGTTAATATTGCATGAGTAGGAGTGGGGGTTTTTACTGGAAGCCGAAAACTGAAAAATTCGAATATCTCAGTTAAACATCAACATGTTAAACGTGCATTACAACATTTATAGAACATTACATTTGCATACACTTTCTCGATCAGACCCATAATAACGGACGAATAAAGAATTTTTGAAATTCCACACCTCTAAACTCCCTGACTCACTGATCACCCATTACCGAACTTGATTTTTCGTTTCACACAAAACGGTTAAATATCAAGTTTGGTAACGATTAAACCAAAACTGTGGCCGCTAGAGCGGTAACAGACAAATATATATATATATATATATATATATATATATATATATATATATATATATATATATACAATTGGGAAGGGACCTCATTTTAGTCATCTACTAGGCAAGATCGATGGACATTTGGAAAAGTTTTTTGAAAATCGCGTAATGAGTACAGCTCAATAGCTGATTTCCCTTAAGGGAAATCTGCTAAAACAAATACCACTAATAAATATTCAAGACTCGAAAAACAAATGTATAGAACAACATTTAAAGAATATTAATTTTGTAACGGATTAGTTTAATACATTGTTCACATCGGAATCATAATTACGGACATTTTTTAATTAAAGATTTATTTTTACAAATTCACCGCCCCTCCCCCCATGGCATTGTCCGATTTCTGACATTAAGGGACTCGTTCTGTATTTTAACAATTTATATTTGTTTTGTTATTTATTGATACATTCAAATCTTTTTTAGTGTTTCTCAATGCTTAATACAGTTTTAGCTGATTTACCGTCAGGGAAATTAGCTATTGATGATATTTTCGAAAAATCATTTCAAATATCTATCGGACCCCAAAAAGAGGTCCGTTCAAAATTATATATATAAATATATATATATATATATATATATATATATATATATATATATATATATATTTGTCTGTTACCGCTCTACTGGTTGCAATTTTTGTTTAATTGTTATCAAACTCGATATATAAGCATTTTATGTAAAAACAAAATATGCCTGAACTTCTATTGTGGGCTGAGGGTTTAGAGGGGAGAAATTTAGAAAATTAAGAACATCTTCGTTCAAATACGTCAGATGAAAAATGTTCGTAGAACCAATCTTTTTTGCAAATTTAATGCCTTATAAATGTTGTTATATACTTATTTTTCTCGATTATGGATATTAACAGAGATATTTGGATTTTGTTTACCCTTTAGTAAACCCCCATAGCTACTCATGTCATATTAAAAATAAGCTGTTATATCATGAACCACTTTGTCAGTAGTTTAAATACTAAATATCGTTTTCAAGTGAACATTATTATGCAACATACAAGAAATGTTTATCGTGATGACGCCATCAATTAAGTTTTTATGTTCGTGTTTCGAAAATGTTGGTATGATCTATACCAGGGGTTTCCAAACTACGGCCCGAGGGCCACATCCGGCCCGCGGAGAGGTAGCATACTTGAAAACTCCTTTTAGGGAACATATTTTTTATAGCAAATTAAATTTAGTTTACTGAAGTATTCTAATTTTATGTTAAACAATTATTAATATGACATCTACATTGATATGGTCACGGGTAACTACTCATAACATTGTTGTAGGCTTATTGTTATTGTTTTTGTGATAAGTTGGATAAAGAAACACAGAATTGTAATGAGACATGTATAATATGCAAAAAAATTAACTTTAGTCCGATTTGCAGCCTTTTTTAAACGTTGCGTACTTTTTTGGACTTTTTTTTTTCATCAGTGGACTATTTCACTTTTTACCACCGGCAACAATGATAATATGGTTTTGGCCCTCGGAACTTACTTGAGTAATCCGTATGGCACTAAGGCTGGAAAGTTTGGAGACCCCTGATCTATACCATACTCCATATTTAACTGTTTCAGTCAACAATAATGGTCTTATTTGCTATTGGCTCAAGTTGGACTTGGAATAGTGGAGTTTTGTCGGGGCGGGAGTTTCGGAAATTCAAAACACTGTCTTTGTTACGGGTCGGATTGTAAAATGTAACATGAGCAATCTTGTTAAACTATTGACACTATACAATTGTTACGCTCTTCATTGTTTTCGTAACTCAAGTATTCAGCGAGTTCTTCGCACTGTTTTGTTTTCGGCCTTCAGTAAAATTCCGAACATAAATAATTGCACGCGCAAACTCATAGAGAATTGATTTTAGCGTCTGTTAATGTTTGACATAAATACACTTTTATATAAAATTGGTTCCTTCAGTGAAAAAGTATATCTCGTAGGCTCCAGGTAAAAAGAGTAGATTTCGTATGGACTGAACTATAAAACACTCATCTCACAACCTATTCTCTATTTCTCCAGTAGCAAGAATTCAACATAATTAGAAATTAAAACGTAAGACGGGCATGAGATGCTTAGTGACGTAGGTATTTTTGCAGAACATTAGCCGTTTAGAAATGGTGGCTTCCTAAAGGTCAAAAATATAAAATAACTGAGTTAATATTTGAGCAAAAGAAGATTAAACAAAATTTGTTTTTCAATAAAATTTGTACGTTTTTCGAACCGGTACAAAATAATGGAGATATTTAAATTCTCCACTATTCTAGTAGCAATGTTGAAATGTATGCATAATAAATCCTGGATCGGCTCCACGCTACAGACATTATCCAAATTACCCTGTCTTCCCATCAAATGAAAATTAATTCCCGCTGTTAACATTTTTATCATCAATATCTGCCTCAAAAATTTGACTATTAATTACAAAAAAAAACACAGGATAGTGAAACACAAAAAATTACTACACATACATTATACAAACATGTTATCTGGTAAATGATGAAGGGGCTAAATAATTTTCAAAATAAATATTTAGAAAAACTCAAGTCCTTTGGTTCATCTCTAAGAAAACAAACATTTCATTTGTGTGGTAACAGTTCTAACTGGAAACAAAAAGCGTTTCTTTTGGCTGAAAGAAACCTCTAAGCAGCTGGTGAAAAGCAACTTTAACATGGTTAAACAAAAAGTTTAATTTACCTGAAAAAGGTTCTATTTCAGTGAAAAATTCTATAACATTCTATATGAATTATTCTAATTTATACGAAGAAAAACAAGTATTGTATTCGTAAAAGTAATCATATTTCAAGGTTTTCATATTTCAACGGTAAGTATCCAATTTGACCTTCTATGAACCCATTTTGGCTAGTTTCGGGGAGATGAGTGTACGTATCTCCCATAAATAAATAGTGGTTAATTTCAAATTTATATTTATAATAAATAGATTTAATCCAAATTGAAAAAGAAACAGTAAAAAGTCCGTCACACAAGGGCTGCGTTAACTAAGCAGATTTCTTACATGCGTTACGTATTTGCCTTTTTCTTGAAAAGTAAAAATTCAGTGAGAAAAATATTGGTACTTCAAATAATGTGGTCAATGACATAACAGCTAATTGTTAATATGGTATAAGTGGAGTGGACGTTTACCGAATGCCGAATACCTACAAAATGCATATATCTCAGTCAATAATGAAGATAGTGAAAAAAAAAAAAAAAACCCTTATACCAACATTCAAGTTACAATAAGATTTGTTCTGCACACTTTTTCGATCCGACGTTTAATATCGGAGATATTTCGAAATCCCCTTCTTTCGGTACGATTATATCCATTAATGAACTTGATCTTTATTATTAAATAAAACGTTGAAATATCCAGTTTGGTACGGATCAAACAAAACTTAGCCCCGCTAGAGCGTTTACAACACACACACACACACACACACACACACACACACACACACACACACATATATATATATATATATATATATATATATATATATTTATATATATATATATATATAATTTTGAACCGTCCTCATTTTTGTCATATCCTAGGTAGGATCAATTGATATTTAGGGAATTTGACGAAAATTGTCTGATGGGTACAATCTCAATAGCTGATTTCTTAAGGACAATCTGCTAAAATGTGAATGGAATATTTCGGCGTCAGTCTAAATCTCGAGGGTCCAAAACTACGAATAAACATTTTGGGGTACTAAAGCACCAATATATATATATATATATATATATATATATATATATATATATATATATATATATATATATATATATATGATGTATGTATGTAAATATATGTGACAGATGTGTATGTGAATGTATGTATATGACACTATTAGCAAACAATATAAGTATAAAGCACCACTTTTTTATTAATGTTTAGGTAATTTTGGGTGATTAGAAATATAATCCTTTGAACTATTGCCAGGACAAACGCATTTCGTACTACGAATGTCTGTTAAAGTAAGATGGGGAGTGGAGAGAATGGAAGTTGTGGATAGAGCTGACACCTAGCGGTTGAGAGTGGCACTACAGCCTTCCGTGGAAGTACCTGGACTCTCCGCTAGACTTCAGGAAAAGCGCCCCACACAAACAACTTTGCTTTTACTGTTTCCTCATACATTTAACAGCTATCCAGCGCACAGCTATGTGCTTTACCCAGTCTATAAATAGTTGTTCGTTAGTAAAAAACACCATGCATGAGCTGCGTAAACTAAGCTGGTTTCCCATGTGCTGCTATGACAGACGCGATCTCACCTCACCAGACTTTGTCCATTTCTATGAAAAAAAACCGATGTGTAGGTGGGTTACTGAAGGCTGAAAAAGAAAATATACGATTAACTCGCTTGATTTAAGAACAAATGCATTGAACAACAATTATAGAGCTTTAATAGTTTAATAAAATTGATTCTACAACATTTTACGATCCGACAAATAATAAAAACATGAAATAAAAAACGAACATTTTTGAATTTTATAATAACCCCCACAATTCCTGGTCCGATTTTAGAAAATCGCAGATATGATCTTCGTTTTCCTTCCTTTTCTTCGGTAGTCCCTCTCATTAGATATCCCATCCACTCATGCCCCCCTCCCCCTCCTTCGGTCTCTCCTATTTTTTTCTATCGCCGATCATGTGACAAGTACCAAAAAACACAGCAGTATCATTTTAAAAGCAATTTTATTTATAAATACTTATCTTACTGGCTTGTGTGTCCATATGTTGAACTATTATTTATATTTCTTTATTTAGGCCCGTAAATGTTAAGAATTAAATCAGTTTTTTTTATTGGGTGGCTATCGTCCCCTAGTACTTCTGACATACCAAGGGGCTTTCTGATGTCCTCAAACCATCTACACTCGGTAAGTTTGTGTACTATTGTTATTT
The DNA here is from genome assembly GCA_019009955.1 of Riptortus pedestris. Lineage (NCBI taxonomy): Eukaryota > Metazoa > Arthropoda > Insecta > Hemiptera > Alydidae > Riptortus > Riptortus pedestris. The sequence continues at coordinate 229,949,044 of CM032228.1, read as the reverse complement.
CTACTTCACAAACAATGCAGGTTGGAGGTTCTTGCTTTTTTATCAGGTGCTGGTCCTTTTACTTTTATTGTATTTAAGCAATATATTTTTATTCCCATTATTTGTGCAACATATTGAATATATACTTAATTTTCTAATCATAAATATTTAACCCGTCCCGATTAGCCTAAGTTGCAAAAAGTGGACGTTAATAAATAATAATAATAATCATAAATGCACAGCCTTCATTTATTAACGTGAATATGAAATTTTTCGTTTAGTAGAATTTTCAAGTTTTTCTTTGTTATTAAAAACCTTTTGTTTCTATATTTTAAACCACCTCGATGCAAATCGTTTTGCTAGGAAACCATAGCATGTTCATTATGTATGTCAACGAATTTCTAATAGGCATTTAGTGGGTCCCATGCTCAATGAAGATGGCCAAGGAGCCATCGAAAATAAGCAGAAGCTATGAAACGCGTACCACCATTGCACAGATACTGTAGGAAATTCGAAACTGATTGGATAGTGGTTTAGTTAGTTTGAAAACGAAAATATATGATTCCGAACTGAACTTATAATTTAAACAACTAATAAAAATTGTCAGTATAAGCCTTTAATATATATATATAACTCCGTTACCCAGGGGCTGAGTAATGAGTATGCGGATTTCCCCCATGTGCTGGTATGACACACTTATATTCTCGGATTACCATGTATTCTCTATTTCCAAGTACAAATCCGATCAGTAAAATTGTGAGTTAACTGCAGTCGAAATAAGAAAATACCAATAATTCGTTTAATATTTGAGTTACAAAATAGTATATAAAGGAAAAATTGCAGTCGAGGCTCAGGTTAGCCATGTGAGTTAAAACGTTGGCTTTAGGTAAACCTAGAGTGGCGAGTATGAATATCGTAAATAATCCGTCCCAAAATAGCAAAAGTGGAAGTGAATAAATAAAAATTCTTGTAATAATTTTTAAAAACTTAGTTATGCTTAGCTATATTTTGTTGCCAGTTCGTTAAATAAAAATGTATCGTGTTCAAACATTCTTTTCCCATTTGTTTGGCTAAGTAGGAATTAACCTCAATAACTGATTTCTCTTACGGGAAATCTACTAAAAACAAATCGAGAAAGTATTTATTATACAAATTTGTTTAGTTACACTAGTTTTAAAATGAAGTGATCAATTCTGAGATTCGTATATTGGAAATATTATCTGAGTATATTGGTTATATATCTGAATAGCATGAGGGTAATTCCTGGATTGTCTTCTAAAAGTACTTAAAACCTCTGATGAACCAGAAATAAATAAGTGAAAGTTATGTATTTAATAAATTCATCTGAGCTTCAGCAATTTCAATAATGACACCGTATGTATCTGAAATCATGAATCATTTACGTTTCTGTCAGTGCGTGTACCTTTTTGCACGCCAACGCGTGTTCGAACGTACAAAGATTCAAACGTTAAAGCGTTTCAATGATTTTCAGGCTTTTTAATTAATTGGAATAAAAACCAACGGTGGGTTTGTTGGCATCTGTGTAAACACTCAACGCAAAGGATCACTTTACAAAGTACATCGACACCGAAATTAATTCATTAGTCTGTTTGAATCTCCATTACCAAATTGACTCTAAGTGATTCGCAACAAGAAATTTTAAGCCCGCGGATATTGCCATTTGTACTAATTAAGTTGCCAACATGCCAAGTTTCGGGCTCAATGATAAGCCATTATCAGTAATAGTACAGTGCTGTTTCTTCTCGGCCTAAAACAATTCTGCTCCCTAGGAACAGGCCACATCTCTCATTCGATTTGGCCCTCACTCACTCTCTCTTCTCTCTCTCTCTCTCTCTCTCTCTCTCTCTCTCTCTCTCTCTCTCTCTCTCTCCCTCACACACACACACACACACACACACACACACACACACACACACACACACACTTAAATAAGACGTCAACCCTTTCTGCTTAAGATGTCTACATAAACAAGACCAAAACATTTTGCTTGATTTAAGATGTTTAGTCAAACACTACTATAATTATAAAATTCACTTGGAGCTGTTGGCACACTTTTATGTTTTAAACATAATTCATAGTAAATTAATAATGAAATGTAACAATAAAAGAAACAACTTAAGTATAAATAGATTGGTGATGATGCCGAGTGAATATACTACATTTTTCAATTAAAAAAAAAAACCCACACATTATCATTTGCACGGATTCCTTAGGTTCCCATCAAATACTAAACAATATTTACACAAATCACCCAATATCCCAAAAAATAAAACATGAGCTTATCAGTTCAGATGAACACACTACATTCTACTGGTTGCCAGGACACTAAAACCTAGGGCTGAATGAGACTGCGGACTCAGAGACCAAAAAGCAGTTGAAAAACTTGAATATGAACAAATAGATGTACTACATGAAGACATTTCAAGACAAACAAAACACCTCATCTTAGATACATGGCAAACCGACTGGACTAACACAAGTACTGACAACAAACTACGAACTATTATGAACACTATTTGCATATGGCCATCAAATTTCAGAAACTCTAAGAGAGAAGTAGTTCTCTCGAGACTTAGAATCGGCCATACCAAATTAACACACTCATACTTAATAACACAGACTGACAGACCAGCTTGCTCAACTTGTATACAAATTAAGTCTGTGGTGTGCAACAAAAGTTCAAATTATATGCATTAATTGTATAAGTTTTGCATCTTTACCCTGAAGGATGAAATTACGACAATCATTAGCAAAAGTACCATTTTCAGCCATTCATTTCTTAATGATCATCCACCATCTATACTCATCACCATTTTAGCAGATTGAGGTCGTACTCATTTCGCGATTTTTGAAAAATCTCTTCAAATGTCCATCGATCCTACCCAGGGGATGACGAAAATGAGGTCCGTTAAAAACTACATATATATCTATATATATATATATATATATATATATATATATATATATATATATATATATATATTTGTCTATTTGTCTGTTAACACTCTAGCGGTCGCAATTTTTGTTTAATCGTCACCAAACTCGGTATTTAATCATTTCATGTAAAAAGGAAGATCAAGGTCGTTTACGGCTGAAATCGGACCAGTGGGAGGGGGGGGGATTTTTGAAAATTCAAAATATCTTCGTTACTATACGTCGGATCTAAAAATTGTTTCGAATCAGTCTTATTGCAAATTAAATTTACTATAAATATTTTTATACACATTTATTCTCTACCTTGAATATTAACCGAGATATTTTCATTTTTATTATCTGTAGCGGACGAGCTATGGTTTCCGCCGAAAGCTAGTTCGGGCGTTTCCGTAAATGATCGGCACTCGTATTGAGATTTCTCTATTGTAAAACAAACATGGGAAATCTGCTTAGTTTACGCAGCCCCTGCGTGACAGACTTCTTTTTCTATACTCACTTATAAAATGTTTATTTATCTCACGTATGTTATTTGTCATTGTTTTTTTTTTGTATTTATTATTGTTACTTGTTATTATCTTTTATCTAGTTTACTTTTGTTATTTCACTTTCTACAATTGCTGAATTTTGACAAGGCAAATCACCCTATATTATGTGATGTCCATAAATAAATAAATCAATCAAGTAAAAATAAAAAGATGCCTTTTTTAGTTTTAACCTAACCCAAATTTTAGTTCGAACCTAACTCCATTTTTATCTCTCTTCCCGAGAAGCAACTTTCTGATTGTATTATATATGTGTACAAAAATATGTATAAAACATTTGGTTGAAGGGTATATTGTTTATGAAGTTCGGAGTTTTTTTTTGCTAATACTTTTTTTAAACCTGTTTAACCGACTTCAATATTTTTAAACCTAAGTAACAGAAGATCTTATAATTTTATTCAACTTGGCCTACAACCAGTTTCCCTAAGAGTTTTACTACATCGTTCGCATACTCCACTTTTAGGGTCCAATGTGTCAAACAAACATTCTTACTTTCCCCCATCTTGACGCTCGGTCCTACCATATGTGACACCTTCATAAATTTGAATGCCATAATATATATAAATTAGTATTATTTGGCTAAAAAATGTATATATTTTTCTTCAACCATACTGGAAAGCCGAAAATTGGAATCTATTCCTTTTTTATTTGACACACAATGATATAAATCGTATGAAGGTAATATTTTTTGATATATTCGTTAGAAGTGCAGATGTTTTTGTATTGATGCTGACATGTGAATTTCCATAAAAATTCATGATAAAACATTAGCTGTGCTTTTAAACTTCTTTAATTGATAGGTATTTATATTGTGCGTTAGGAATGTTAGGGAAAAAATGTATATTGTTCCCAACTGTAATGTTAATAAAAAATAATTTCAAGTAGCCAAAGACTATATAAACATCACCAATGTAATTTAAGCACAGTCTCCAATATTTAAAAAGAAAGTAAATTAATCAGTTAACTAAATATTCATAGTTAAAATAATAAGTTAATAATAGCTTAATCCATATGAGTGGTGCTAAGTTACTCATACTCTCACACACATGCACGCACAAACACACACACACACACACACACGCACACACATATCTATATATACCTTCGTCGATAACATTTTCAATGACGTCAGAAAGGACACTAGAAACGCAAGAGTTTGGAATAAAAAGAAGTAAAGCTAATTCTTCTGTGATTTGTTCATCTAAGTCAATTAATGAAACATATTTGTTTCAATCACAACTTCTTTATATCGCCACAGAGAAAAAAACCGTCATCTAAGTCTGTTTCTAGTTTATTTATTTTCCCTTCCAAGCAACCCTTGAATGAGTGAGTATATTTGCTATACGCCCTGTAGAAATTGGTACAACACGCGTATTTATTTAATACCAAATACAGTATAAGAGAAATAAAAATTTATTTCAATTACATAAATTTTGAAGAACAAGAATAAAGGAATAAGAAATATGAAATAAAATATTTTTTATAATATTCAAGGGAAATAATAAATAAGTAACCCAATTTTTCTTTAAATAACAAAGCCAAATGTATAAGTTAAAAATTGGTTGCATTTCATTTCTTCGAAAAAAGCCATAGTAAGAATTCTCGTTTTCCAGAAGAGATACATAAAGTTTCTGCAAGTACCTTGTTGCATTTGCCATATATAAATCTATCCTTAGCAGTTATTGCTTATTTTCAACGTTCTTATTTCATGTGTTATGGGGTTGCTCAAAGTAGCATTGGTATCCATTGAATATAGTCTTGAGGAAGTACAGATCAAGCAGATGTAAAATGAAAACAAACTCACACCCACTCGCGCGTACCCCGGTCTAAGCATTATTATCTTGGAATGCTCACAGATATAGAATTTAAATTTCGCCGAGCAACTGTAAGCAGTAGTCTTATGACATTATATAAGACCGTCAGGTAAAGACTGCGTAAACTAAGCAGATATCCCACGGGGTTGTTCAACACACTAGTCTTTTCATCTCTCCACCATTCACTATTTCTCTTGTAGTAAGAATCCTTTAACAGAATTTGGAATGTACTCAGTACTTAAAGTAAATATCAGAAGACTATAAGTGGGAGTCTTCTAATTCTGAAAAGATAAAAATACATGTAACTCGCTAAATATTCCAGTTAAAGAAAAAATGTATTTAACAGCAGTTGTAAGAAATTCTAACAACATGGGTTATATGAAAATACTTGGTCTAACACATAGTAAGTAGTAGTAGTTAATATTTTCAATTAATCCCCTATTTAAACCCTCAGCTCTCCCACAAGGCCGATTTCAGCTAATATGATGAATAGTGATGAATCAAACGGTTAAATACCGAGTTTTGTTTAGATTAAATAAACATTTTCTAGTTACGAACGTAAAATCCTTAATTGATGACGTCATCACACAACGTATTTGTGTCTTGTCTAGTGAATATCTATTTATAGCAATATTTGTTAGCTAAGCTTCAAATAAAGTGGTTCGTTAGTCGTCGTGGAGATTTTGTTTATTTGGCATGAGTAGGAGAAGAACATTGATGATGGGAATAAATGCATATAACAATATTTATAGTAAATGTAGTGTAAAATGGTATTGGCTCTTCATAATATTTCGATCAGACAAATAATAATGGAGATATTTCGAATATCCGTAATTCCACCTTCTAAAACCCCCACCCTTTTGGACCCACAGGTCCAATTTCAGCCTTTAATGAACTTTACGTTTAATTTTGCTCAAACTCAAGATTACGAATTTTACAAATAGAAGAGAAAACACAAATATTCAACCTGGTGTTAAAACTACTTCACATGGGTGTGAATAGATATTCCCAAGAATTTGTTAGTATAGATTTTTGCAGCTTAACATACCCCAGTTGAACCATCCATCATAAAAAAGGGTAACTTAACTTAAAGAAAATTAACCATCTATAAAGCACAAGATCACTTTGTTGAATAAGTATAAACACCCAGTCTAAAGACTCAGAAAATTGAACTTCCTCCCCCTTTTGTAGCATATATCAATTCCTTAATAAAAGCTTCAGATCCGATCTAACAAGATAATATCATAGCCCATGCACAGCTCAGAACTGATAGATTTAAGGTCAACTTGTAGAAATTTAAGTTATCTCTTTATTGTTTCTTAGAATATATCTTTATAGGCAGACGAATAACAAGAAAACGGATAGAAAAAAAACAGTAACTTCAGTTCAGATTGTATTTTACGTTAACTTCAAATTTAAATACCTAAAGATGAAAGCAATGCACTTGGATAAGCTAATTTAAGAAAACATTCGAATTTGTTAGGGCTGTTGAAAATTAGCTTCTAAGTTAGTGGTTGTTTAAGGATAACTGTCATCGTCCTATAAGTATTTAGTTAAAAATAATTTATGTAACGCTATAAAAACGTTGAAATGAAATTTTATTCCGTATTAAATACCTCAGAAGGAATTTGCTACTGTTTATTGTTGGACGAAGTATATAATATACAGAGGGCCGTAAAAAGACATATAAACTGCTTATGGCCGCTCGTAAAAGGCCAAAGTAGGAAAAGAGATATAAAGAGAGGCAATGGCTAACCCATAAGTTGTCACATTGTTTCATTATGTCACATGTGACCCAGCAACCTGTGGTCACAAGCAGATTACAGCTATGATACCACGTGCAACAGTGTATTAAGGTGTACTATTCACTATTATATATATATATATATATATATATATATATATATATATATATATATATATATATATATATAATGGTTATTACATTTTTTCCTTGTTTCTTAGTATTAATCTTTTAATTACAATTCAGGCTCCATTGTCGTCTCCTCAAACAGAGATACAGCCTCCATAATACGACCTTCTGTCAATCATAACCTTCCACTGGTAAAATATTTTGACACCTTAGAAAGGTAACATGGGGTGACGAGTCACCCCAAGTGATTATTTAATCAATAAAGGAGATTAATGTTTACACAATGATTTATTTACATTTTGACATTTATATTAAATTATTATTAATACAATCGACAACTGAAAAATGAAAAATATATTGAAAAATCACTACTTGGAGCAGTTGCTACACACTTGCAATGCTCGCTGCACGTAGGTTTTCGGCATTTCCTGCAGTCAGCTTTTACTTTTTTGTCATTTGCTCGTGTGCGTAGATGTAATTTTCATGATGAATACATATTTCCAGGTTAGTAAATTGAACAGTAAGTTTAGGGCATCAAGTTCAGATGTGATGGTTGAATAGGGTTTTACTCGAGAGATTTTTACAATATTATGGGCATGTGTTCTGGTTGGTTTGGTAGTTTCAATGACCATACATGACCATTTTTATCTTTTACAGTGTCCGAAGACGATGAAGTTTCTTCCTCCACTTCTGAAGAGTATCCTTCTATTATGTCATCAACATCACTTTCTTCCTGTAGGATATCTTCTTCACCGCTTGACCATCACCAGAATTTACATTGCTTTCATCCTCTAGACACTCTTTCACAAATGCGGCAAAATTTGGGTCATTAACATTGAAGGAATCCACTTTATGCAAATAAATGTTCGGCAACCGAGAAAGGTAACAGGGGTTACTAGTCACCCCAAGCACGTGATAAATCATGTAAACAGGCTCTGACACGGAGACCAACACTCACAATCGAACAGTACTAACGCGAAGTGAGATTAGCAAGTGACTAAAATATGGCCTACCACGTCAACCAACAAAACATAAAAAAAATAAATCTACATGGGGTGAAGCATCACCCCTGTTACCATTGAAAGGATAATGTGACTTTCCCACTGTTAAATTTTTTAACAAATTCACGATGATGATCCATGATGTTCTACTCTGTTATAGTTGATCATTGATTATAATTATTTTTGAAAAATTACTTTTCCCCCAATAGGCGGGGTGGTTAACAAACCTTTTCTCTCCAAAAATGTAATGTATAACTAGAATATTCATGCAAGTTCTTATAGGAAAAAAATGTTTTCGTACTTTTTAATTTACAAAATGATTGACTTGACAGTATCTTGAATCTCCAGTCTGAATTCATTCCCTCATGTCGAGCATAATCTATTCAAATACATACTAAATAATCTCTGAGCTATGAGGAACAAAATAAATATCCATTTTTTGAGGTGCTGGACGGTGAAGGAGTTATTAACTCAGGTAAGAAAAAACGCCTCTTTCCTTCACTGTTCTTTATTCGTTGTGACAGAGCGCTATCAGAGCATACGCTTCATCATCAGTGCCCTGCTGGCTAACAAATACCATAAAAACGTTGTACAATATGTCATTTAATTAAAACATTTAGAAAATATATGTACACGTCGATGGTCAAGAGTTAAAACATACAACTTTAAAAAAAAATTAATTAGTTTCCCAATGAATATTTACAGAAATAAGAAAACTATTTTTACAGATTAAAAATTAAAAACTTGTCAGTAGAATATATACACAATTTCAATAAATAGTTAAAATAAATAAATGAATAAAAATGAATATTTACAGTTAAGAAGTCTAAAGAGAATAAATAGTGAAAAGCGAATAGTCCAATTAAAATTAAAAAAACAAAAATGAAGGAACAACCACTGGAGGAGCTATAATCTAGATCTATTGTCAAGTTTTTAATTTTTAATTTTAATCTGTAAAAATAGTTTTTCTTATTTATGTAAATATTCACTGGGCCACTAACTTAATTTTAAGTGCTCTGTCGCAACGAATAAAGAACAGTGAAGGAAAGAGGCGTTTTTTCTTACCTGAGAAAATAAATATGTTTATTTGGGTTTCCTCTCATTTCGGGAACTGAGAAAGCAAGCCAGACGAGAACGTTTCTAAATAAGGCTACCACCCCTTCTAAATCCAGTTTTATCCCTTATATTTTGGCATTGATAACTTTTTTTTTTTTTTAAATAAGTTGCCTGAGGCTATAAAATGGTCCAGAGTCTAGCCTGACTAAAGTAAAGCACCCATTAATCCATCCGTTTTTTTCTCCTAGCCCCTAAAAGGAAAATAATTCAATAAATATATTAGATTTGGCTTAGAGTGCAAAATGTCCAACTAATTTAATTAAAATGCGCGTACTATCTGTGACACAAATTGACTCAAATGATTTGACTATCTAGTTTTAAGGCTCCTTGAAATCAGTTTCATATAATTAAATATATATATACACACACATTATATTTAGATTATTGTATTTTAAATTACATTTGAATTACTCTAATATACATAATGTGATTGATATATCCCATTTTCCGTTTATAGTGAGGGTCCACTTAATTTTGATGTTTTATTACGTTGAAATTATACTTTCACAACAAAATCAAGTTTTCTAACACCGATCTCGCATATTTCTCGATATATAAGCGTTTTATGCAAAATTAAATAACAAGTTCGTTAAAGGCTGAAATCGGACCATTGGGGGGGGGGGGTTGGGTGAGAGGATGAAATTAGAAAATTTAAAATACTTGTCACAAGTTAAATAAACATAGATAATTTAATTGAATATTTAATGTTGTTTTACACACCTTTTTAGCAGATTTCTCTTAAGGGAAATCGGCTATTAAAGTTGAACTCATGACGAGATTTTCAAATATTTCTTGAAATGTCCATCGATCCTTTCTATTTGGTAACATAAATCGTTCGTTCAAAACTATGTATATCTGCCTGTTACTGCTCTAGCGTAAATGTGATGAAGCATTTTTTGAAACTAGTGTTATTGAAAGTTTACTTGCCTATAAATGTTGATATATACATAGTTTGTTTATGACGAACATTTACCGAGATATTTGGATTATTCAGTTTTCAGTCTTTAGTAAACCCTCATTCCTACGTTCATATGAACCTCTTTATTTTAATCTTAACCCTCCGTCGGGCGCGTGATCTCTCAGATACACGGTTTCTAGAAAAATATTTGCCACTCCTCCTAGCAGAGAGTGGTGGTGTAGTGCTCCGAGTTATGTGCTTTAGAGCCCCCCTCCCCCACCCCTAAAGGTCAGTAGTGTCACTGCGTTTGATGGAGTCGTGTGTTTTAGCTGTCATTCAGTTTAATCTCCTAGATACCACGCGCCCGATCTCGTACGTTTTTTTGAAATCTGTATTTCATAAATATATACATCAATTAACTTTCTATTTATTGAATGGAATTATATAAAACAAATTTTCTATTATCTTGCTCATACATGAGCTTTCAGAAGAACTTATTCAAGAAAATATTGTATGACGCAGTGACAACAGTAGACGTTTACCAACCGAACTAGGGACGAAACTTGACGAGTACAGAGGCTCATTGAACCATACATTTAATAAGTCTTATCTAAAAGAGATTTCGTGCTATTTATTTTTGAATGAAGTTATATTTAGATATTTTGTTTATATTGTTCACAAACTGGAATGAATTATGAATAATTAAGGCATGTGCATTTAAACTATTTCTTTTGGTATTTGTATGTTTTAATTATATTTTAAAAATTATCGTCCACGGTTTTCATAACAATCTATAACCAACTTGGTTATATTTTCTAACATGATTTTTTTTATTAAAGTACGTGTTAATTTTGAAAATTGTTTACAGCTTTCAAACAAATACTTCCTCAGATATGATTTCTAATTACACACTGAACATTTTAGTGCAAAATATATATTAAAAACTGTATTTCCGTAAAAACGGTTGAGGTTGTATCTCTGAGATACACGCGCACGAAGGCGGAATATTTTTGACGCGCCCGACCGAGGGTTAAATACCAAATATTGTTTGCAAGAGACCTTTAGTATGCGATAAATGCAAATTGGTCATCAATTAAGATTTTATATTCTGAAGCCCTTTATTTGAAGCCTAAATACCAAATATTGTTCTCATTTAAACTTTATGTTTTGAGATAAATGAAAATACGTGACGCATGTGGATCTGTTTAGTTAACGCAGCTCCCCTGAGTTGCAGACTTTTGTTTTTAATATTCTGGAAGTAAGGAATGTATCGTCATTTTTTCTGTTGGTCAGGGTGACGTATTAGCTTTTTATAAACACAGAATTTTTTGGATTATCTGAGCTTATAAATGAGGAGCCACAAAAGTTTCTACTTGATGAACCTGCTATAGTTTCTCTTCGACACACCGAGGGTTCACTTTATCTTGAAATCTGCTCTGATACAATATCAGTTCAATTTTGAGTCTCCATTTATTCATAATTTTTAACCGAGCCTTCTAATTAAACGAATAGAATTGAGTCATCTCAATGAATTTGCGCACAATTAAGGACTATTAAAGGATACCTGAGGAATTTAGGGATTGAACACAGATGCATAGATAAATTCATTATCGGGGAGCGAAGCCCTAATTCGAGTCGATTAATCGAATTTCCCCTGGGCTGGATGCAGAAATTGCTCTCTATATCGAGTTACCTGCCTCTTAAGTTTAGGATTTCAGCTGGAACACTTGCTGATTTAACTACAAACAGTACCTACTGATCTCCTTTGGGTGTGGTCTTTCAGTACATTGACGCAGACGTCAAGCTCAGAAGTTTCTGACGAGAACTCAGGTAATGTAAATGCACAGCGATATTTCATATCCTGTACCAAATCATGTTTTCTTTTAGCAGATTTCCCTTAAGGGAAGTCAGCTATTAAGCTCGTACTCATGACGGGACTTTCGAAAAATGTCTTCTAATGCCCATCGATCCTACACAGGAGATGACGAAAATGAGGTCCGTTCAAAATTATACTTATATACATATATGTATATTTGCCTGTTAACGCTCTAGCTGTCACGATTTTCATTTGATCGTTACCATACTCTTGAAATTTAAACGTTTTATGTAAAAAGAAAGATTGAGTTCGTTAATGGCCAAAATCGGACCAATGGGAAGGGCTTTTGTGGAGGGATTCCCAGAAATTCGAAATATGTATGTTACTGTACGTCTGATCTAAATAGCGTACAGAATCAATTTTATAGCAAATTAAATATCCTATAGGGTATGGGAATAAGTTTTATTTTTTTTTTTTTAATTCTGAAATTGTTATCTCTTACATCTTATCTAATATTCCATACATGGGTTAAGAAAGGGTGTTAGTAAGGTGATAAACACAGTACATAACTTTTGCTTGGAGTGTTAACATCTAGATTTCTTATATCATGGAATATGTTCCAAAAAACAGCATTTGCGGGAAGTTCTGCTTCACTACTATCTTTTAAAGAAAAGTGCTGCAGAAACGTATCGCTTGTTTGTGGATGTTTATGGTGACCATGCTCCATCGGAGGCGACTTGCAGATTTTGGTTCAAGCGCTTCAAAAGTGGTGACTTTAATGTCGATGACAAAGAACGCGATGGTGCCCCAAAAAAGTTTCAAGACGAGGAACTTCAGGAATTGCTTGACATTGATCCTTGTCAAACCCTTGAAGAGTTGGCTACAGCATTAGGTGTTGATCGATCCACCATTGGAAAACGGCTACATGCTCTGGGAATGGTTCAGAAGGCAGGAAATTGGACGCCATACGAGTTGAAGGAAAGGGATATTGAAAGACGTTTGGTCACTTGCGAAATGTTGCTTGATCGAAAAAGAAGAAATAGTTTTTTGCATCGGATCATCACTGGCGATGAAAAATGGATTCACTATGACAATCCTAAACGTAAACTTGCATGGGTGAAGCCAGGTGAACCAGGTCCATCAACACCCAAGCGTAATATTCATGGCTTAAAGGTGATGCTTTGTATCTGGTGGGACATGCGGGGTGTGGTCTACTATGAGCTGCTGAAACTATTAATTCCCAACTTTACCGAATTCAGTAAATACGTTTGAAACGAGCTATTCAAGAAAAACGACCTGAATGGCGTGATTGACATGAAAAACTGATTTTGCAGCACGACAATGCTAGGCCCCATGTTGGTCATCCTGTCCGGACATACCTAGAACAGGTCAACTGGGAGGTCCTACCCCACCCGCCGTATTCACCAAACATTGCCCCTTCAGATTATCATTTTTTCCGGTCTATGCAGTCAGCACTTACTAGGCAGCGCTTTACCACATACGAGGATGTTAAAAAACGGGTCGATGACTGGATTTCGTCGAAAGATATAGAATTCTTCGCTCGAGGAATCCGTTTACTACCTGAAAGATGGGCCCAGGTTGTCGCTTCAAATGGAAATTATTTTGAATAAAGTACTTTTTTATTTCTCTATTCCAATTTGTTTTTTTTTTCACCATAAAAAAAATTAAAACTTATTCCCATACCCTATACAAATATTGTTATATACATTTATTCCCTATCTTAAATATTAACCGAGATATTTGCATTTTTCAGTTTTGAGCCTTCAGCAAACCCCCGCTTCTTCTCATGTCATATTAATAATAAGCCGTTATATCATGAACCACTCCATTACAAGGTTAAATACTAAATATTCTGTTCATTGAACCATTAATTTGTGAGATAAATGCAAATATTTTCTGTTGACCGCCTCCCCTTCTTTTGTTCTTGGATTCTGAAATTTGAGTGATTGAGATGAAAATGGTACTGATTCATTAAAAATTACAGCACTGTATTAGTAAATAGTTTTCAATAAAATTAATATATTATATTCAGATATATACTATTAATTTTCTTTCCGGTTTATCTATTCAGCTCTGCGATGCTGGCTCGCCTGTTTGTTTACAATTGAGCCGCTTTTCGTTGTAGAGATTATTAACTTGTAAATGGACTGAAGGATATCTCATTAACGTTTGTATTGATTCACTTGACATTCATGGCAGTGTTACCAGTATGTAGATTTATCAATTGTAAACCTACACGTGAGAAATCTGCTTAGTTTACGCAGCCCCTGCGTGACGGACTTTTTTTTTAAGGTAGCACTCACATGCATTTAATTTTAAGTGCTTTGAACAGCTGGATTATAAGACTGAAAGCGGCGAGTATGATTGCTTAGAAGTCTTTCTCTACAAACGTTAATCAATAAAAAGACCAGAGATCTCCGAAATAATGAATGACATTCGATTGCGTGTCATCCGTTGAAGGCAGAGTTTCTAACCACCGTTTCAAGTCTAATCTAACAACTCATTGGTTACTAGAATATTTATGAAAAGTCACTCACGCAGGAACTGCGTTAACTTAGTATATTTCCCTCGCAAAGTTTAGTTATAGATAAATATACTTACTGGTAACACAACACCACCGGAAATATTGAGTAAATAAAACAAACGGTTATAAGAAATCTTTCCCCTCTCGACGGGAAGCGTTTGAAGTGCAAGAAACAGGTTTGCCAGCCTCACACCGGAAAGAAAAACAATTACTGAAATATATCATATTATAAGATATTAATTTTATTGAAAACTATTTACTATATCTATTACTGTAATTTATAATGAGTCAGAATAATTGTTATCTTTTTAAAACCCTTTTACTTGATTATTTGGATTTTAAATGCATTTCACAAAATAGAATAATAAAATACTGATAACAATAATATAATTCACCTAACCTATAATAATTTATAAAATACGCAATTAATAAGGGGGTCCCTAACCCCTTGGATGTCCATAAAGGACATTATAAAAAAAGTTGCTAGCACCCAAAAATTAGTACTTTGCCTTAACCTAACACGTAGCACTCACAAAAAAAAAATAAAAGAAAATAAATAAAACAGAACATAACAAAAAAAGAAACTAAAAAATATAATAAATGTTAGCCCTTTTAAATCATTTTAGGTATGTTGTAGACCTATTCTATTTTGTATTATATGTTTTTGTAAATGTTGATGTGTTTTAGATATGTTAGTATTTGTGGAATATATTGGCTGCTGTCAGTTAATAGTTCTGTCATATCGTGGGGTATGTGAAGGGTTTTTTCGTTGGATGCAGTCTGTCAGTATGTGTTTTATCTTATAAGATTAAAATAAAACCAATTTTATCCGGTAACAATTTCATGGAATAAGACATTTTTTAGTTTCAGTGAAACATTTCTTGGTTTAGAATCATGAAAATAAATAAAAAGCAGACCAAGTACCCTTAAAGCACTGAGTTATTAAAAAACGTAGTTATTCTCTAAAGGCTAGGAACTTTTTATAGCTGCAAAAGGCTAATTGAAATTTCACTGAAAATTAATTTGAACTCAACTTCATTCAGTATTAAAGTAGAAGCGGTGAGTAAAAGTTTAATATGTTTTCGATATTGCACGAGAAGTGGAATTTTCAATTAATTACCCTTTATATTGAGAGGTTTTTTTTTTTTTTTTTTTTTTTTTTTAAGTACTTTGTATTAAATTCAATTTATTTAACACTGAGTATTTTAGGAGAAATTAAGCTCTTTCATAAACTTTTTTCACAACAAATGTGAAAATTGAGGTTCAAAGCGACATTGTTGGATCTAAATTGGAAAATATAAAATGTAGAAAACCCTTTTCTGTTAAGTGTAATTACCTTTGAGGTTTAGAAAACTTTAATTACAACAGTTTTTTAAATTAGTTAAATCTACTTTATGGCTACGCAGTTACAGTAGGTCGTATGGTATGAGCTGAAATAACTTTTCATTTTGATTCCCTAAATGACAAAATTACCATTTATTATTACGGTCGAGCGTATGTGTGTGTGCGCGCGTGTTGTCTTCTATATGAAAAAGACTACTTTACGAAAATAGATTTGACGATAAGGTTTCAAATAAAAAAAAAATGGCTTTTAATATTACATTTTTTTTTTTTTAATTTTTGTTGCAGGTTTTAGCCAATTTCCCTAAATTGACGCGAGCTTTAGAGGTTATCAACTCATGTCGGGATTATGTTAACACATTTCTTGTGTCAATCAATACTATAGTGGAGATGATATGTATTATAAATATATTTGTTCGTTATCGGTCTAGAGGTGTCGTTTTTGTTTGATCGTTACCAAACTCAATATTTCACTCTCTGCCTTTCTTTCTTTCTCTGCCCTGCCCCGAGTATTAACCGATATATTGCTTTTTTTCATCCTTCATTAATCCTCGTGCTCAGGTAATTTTAGCAACAATCAGATATGGAACCTCTCATTTCAAGCTTAAATACCATACTTATTGTCAATCTCCCTCCTTTTTTCATTTTTTTTTTTTTTTTATGAATAGGTGTATATATCATACCCAAATAAAGGACCCGATCCCTAAACTATAACTTCTAATATTAATGTATATTATTCATGTATTAGGGAACAATCTGGGGAAGTTGGATAAAAAATCACAGGCAGGGGCGCTAAAATGACTGCAAAAATGATAAAATGTTCCCCTTCAAAATACTTGAAATTGGTGTTACTATAACATATCTAAAACCCATACAGAAATATTTGTTAATTGTTCAGATGAAGAGACAGAAATAAATGGGACACAGGTCTTAATAACAGGAAGTCTTCCCACCAATTTCTTTATTTAAGCACAAGGCCATTCGGCGCTAACGTGCCATCACAAAACAAAAAGGGAAACATGTTTAAGGTCCTGCGATGTATCAAAATACTAACCTTCGAAATGTTTCAAGGTAAACAAAATTACTAAAATCAGTCATACACATTGTCTTATATTAAAAATTTTAAAATCAGAGTCACTTGTCTTAACTAAAAAATATAATTCAAATTAATTTAAAATATAGTTAAAATGACATAATACCTAAATAAATATATACATAGACATAAAAAGCATCCACATCTTATATTTAAAATTATTTAACAAACTTCCAACCTCGGCTGTATAATATATGCTAGGGTTACGGCTTTGGGGCCACTGCTGTCAACAGCCAGGCCTAATAAACAGGACAGAACTCGGCATTTACAAATGTACGTTAGGCAGATGCACCTCTGTCTCTCCAGCTCAGTGTAAACGAAGTAAATAAATGCTCTCGTGACAACACAACTCCACAGACATGCGAATGCTTCATTAACGACTGTAGATTACACATTGAAAAACGGACTAAAATAATACACGGTGTACAAGAGAGAAAATGGAAAGTGGCTAGCACGGGAAAATATTTTTTTATGAAATATAATACAGAGGTAATACCTTAAGCAGAACACCTCTAGACTGTTTAGTAGAAAGGAGGATTGCTTATCACAGCTGCTAAATATAGTGTAAAGAGAAATTTAAAATATAATACAGATTTTCTTCTGCGCCGTTTTGTTTTCGGTGGCATTGTAGAACTTTAAGATCCTTAGCCGCCCCAGAGCGAGACTCAAGAAATTCGTGATCACGTTTTTTAAGTAATGACTAATCATCTTGACGTACAACCTCCGTTATTCGAGGAAGGCCTGGAATGAGTTGTCACCAGTAGATTGACGGGTCTGAGACGAGCTCACGCTGTCAGCCTGCTTGTGGACGGGATGTAAGAGAGTCATAATCGTAAGCCAATCTCAAAGGCTGTCAGGCGCATAAACTCTTTAGACTCCCGCTAATCTGCAAGCGTTGCGACATTAGCGCGCTCCCTTACCGAACTCGTGAACTTCTCATTTAGTAAGTTGCTTTACCGATTATCTTGCACATGTATCTTTTGTTATTGATAGTTTAATTTCTTATTTTTCTTTTAAATTTATTGTTGGTACTTCACATTTTCTATATTCTATTTCTCATATGGATCTGTTTTTTTCTATTTAATTGTATATATATGTTACACATGTAATCATTGAAATGCATGATATACTCATTTCACAAGCATGCAGATTAAAATACACGTGTGTGTGTGTGTGTGTGTGTGTGTATAGTACTCCTAATGTAACCAGAATTACAACAGTTACGTACAACAGTTTTGCCCTGAAGAAGAGAAAATAGATATTCTCGAAATATTGGAATAAACTAGGACTTTTTTGATGGACCAAAACCACAGAAAAACAACCATAACACCATATATATATATATATATATATATATATATATATATGTAAAACCTGGTCGAAAACAACAACACAATTATATATATATATATATATATATATATATATATATATATATATATATATATATATATATATATATATATATATATAGGGTGTTCCAGCGCGTCCTGTGCCACCCCCTTAAAATTATCTCCAATTATTTTAATAGAAAGCTGAGACTTGGTGAGAATTGGGATCCCTGAAGAATCCTTTTAGTCCATATTCAACCTCGTAACCTTCTCCAGTACTACTCCAGCGACCATAACTTTGGAATTTCCAATTGTGGTTTATTCTTGTAGGAAATCAAATTCTAAAACGACTTTCTAACAGTGAATTTTTCGATCTGTCGCATCCTGTAGCTTAAAAATGGTAAAATCTTTATTTCAGAAACGGTGTTAAATTAGAAAACAAAATGTATTTAAAACAAAATAGGGGCTCAGGTTAGCCATGCGAGTTAAAGCGTTGACCTTTATCTCACATGGTAAATAAACCTAGAGTGGCGAGTTCGATTCTCGCTTGGGCAAAGGAAATTATTTAGTGACGAAATTCATTAAATAACATCCTAAAATCCCACCCTGGATAGAAAAGGGTGGTAACCTGTAGATAACCCGTCCCGATTAGCCTAAGTTGCAAAAAGTGGACGTTAATAAATAATAATAATAATAATAATAATAATAATAAAACAAAATAATGCAAAGAAAATTCTTGAATGAATCCAACAAAATGATTAAATAAAAAAACATCAATCCAACAACAAACAATCTTAGTATTAATTTATTTTAAACTAACTAGTAATTAAATTAATTTGTAAAAGGAATACATTTTTCCCCCTGCAAAGTTTCGTGTAAAAACAATCGGTTTGATCTTCGGCCTATTTTTTTTTTTGATAAAATATTTAATGCTATAGTCTTTAACAGTATATATAAATATATATATATATATATATATATATATATATATATATATATTGTTTTTGGTAATTTTTAGAAGGTGGGTGATACTCAGCAACTATTTAAAATAATATAGTTAGTTAGTTTGTGTAATTCCAAAGCATTTATATGATTCCCCCTCCCCGCCCACATGGCATCCAAATAAATTAGAGATATTGTATTAATCTAGATGAAAGGAATCGAATTTTATTGCCCGTATACACACTGTCCAACTGATCTTTCATAGAGTTAATTTTTCAACAGCTGCGTAAAGCAACAGGTATGAGGGCCCCGGGAATTGAGAACATGTATCAAGGAGAAAGATGAGGACATATATCAAGCAGAAATATATGTTGTCCAATTTCCCAAGAAGGGTGAGAGAAAAAAAAAATGTTTCAAGACATATAGGGTTGACAAGTATTATTATTTTATTGTACTTTTTTATGACATTAAAACACGAATCCTTCCTTTATTTATCATACACTAGTACATATCATTATTTGTAATTATATATTCCAGTTACCTACAAATAAAGTTAATATAAAACTGACAGTTCCTTCATTATTAGAATACCGAATGAGTACTCTCCTATTGCGTGAAATTAGAATGTTATTTTTAAACCAAATCAGAGACAAGATCATTTAATTTTCCATGTACATAAAATATTTCAAATCATAAGTTTCGCACTTTATCTGTAATATTCAAACAACCGTTTAAATCTATATAAGTCTTGATGGGTAAGTTTATATTATTTTAATGTTTAAATAGTAATTATTAATTTGTTATATTTTAATTGTAATTGTGTTTTTGAATATAGGTGTTATTATTGTAAAATTTTATAATGTTATAGACGGTCTGTTATATGACCAATTATGTAAAACATTTTTAAGAACTGATTATTAGACTCCTTAATTATGGTGTTACATTGTGTTGTAGCTCTGTGGATGGGGATTTAGTCCCCGAAAGTGCTCAGCGTTTATAAGAAAATTGTGAGGTGCCATAAAAAAGTTTTGTGATTAACCATTCATCAGCCTCACCACTAGCTAAAAATAAATATAAGTTTATATACCTTTCAAAGCTGTGTGGCGATAATGTTAACATTCTTCATTGATTAAAGATGTTAACAATCCAGATGTGCTATAAATAATTTTTCCGTTATCACATTTATGATTTTATAATTGGTACCTTAAGTTTAGATTTAATGATAAACTAGCATACTTGTTGAATTATATACGTGTATATATATATATATATATATATATATATATATATATATATATATATATATATATATATATATATATATATGTATGTGTGTATGTATTTATCGCTTCATGAGTATGAACTTAATAGCTGATTTACCTCAAGCTAAAAATAGAATAATACAAGAAAATAAGAGGATCTAAAAACCTGAAATCGAAATAATAATATCATGTAATATTTTGGAATGATAGTTCAAATTAAAAAATCAATTGACAACTTTCGAATCTATATATATATAAAATTGTAACCTCTGTCTGTACATTGATTTTTTTCGCGAAATTTCACGATAACTTTTCGTTTCACATGTCCTAGACACCATAACTGCAATTTGTTTCTTTGGTGTCTGTTTGTTTGTTTGTTTATTTGTTTGTTTGTTTGTTTGTTACCTTTTCACGCATAAACGGCTGAACCGAATTTTATGAAACTTGGTATGTATATTACTACTAACCCAACTTAGACTTTAGGCTATATTAATTTTCTCTGAGACGAACAGGAGTGGGGGTTATAAAGGAAGCCTGAAATTAAAAATAGCGATATTTCGTTTTCTATTGGTTTTTCGGCAAATATGCACATAACAAAAGTTGTTTATTTTGTTATTTAGAGTAACTTTTGTTATATACACTTTTGTCGTATACCGAAGATTAAATGCGTTATACGCTAAAAATTATAGCGGGAGTCAACAATATTATTAGCCAAAAAAGACTCAACCAAACTAAATAAAACTCGGTATGTGTATTTGCAGTGAGGCCTTCATTATAATAAGCCATACCAACATTTCTATGTACGGGCAGGAGTGGGGGTTATAGGGAAGCCTGAAATTAAAAATAGCGATATTTCGTTTCCTATTGGTTTTTCCGCAAATATAAACATAACAAAAGTTGTTTATTTTGTTATTTAGAGTAACTTTTGTTAT
Organism: Riptortus pedestris; assembly: GCA_019009955.1. Classification (NCBI taxonomy): domain Eukaryota; kingdom Metazoa; phylum Arthropoda; class Insecta; order Hemiptera; family Alydidae; genus Riptortus; species Riptortus pedestris. The sequence goes on along the minus strand of CM032228.1, from coordinate 229,927,604 downwards.
ATTCACTTTTGTCGTATAGAAAAGTATAAACGAGATATACACTAAAATCTAAAGCGGGAGCCAACAACTTTGTTGGGCACTAACGATTGAACCGAACTTAGCAAAACTCGGTATGTGAATAAGCATTAATTCTTCCATGATTATAAGCTATATTAAAAATTTTAGGTTCAAAGGGGCGAGGGGATTATAAAAGAGGCTGCAATGAAAAACTCGCTTTTTTATTTTCTATTTGTTTTTCGGCAAACGTGCACATAACAAAAGTTGTTTACTTTGTTATTTAGAGTAACTTTTGTGTGCATTCACTTTTGTCGTAAAATGAAGTAAAAACGGGATAAACGCTAAACGGGAGTCAATAATTATATTAGTACTTATTTAAGGGGTTTTAATAAATGAATATTATGACAAATGATGTTATGTTTTCGTCTTATATGATAGTTCAAAGTATGATTCGGATTAGTGAGGTTATAAATCTTCGTCATCCCCTCCTCATTTATTTATTTTTCCTAGAAAATAACTTTGTTATTTATTTCCAATAGAAATATAAACTATAAGAGCATTTCCATTATTTAATTTCTATAATGTACCTTGAAGTTATTGAAACAAATATCTAATATAATAACAATTAAACGTTAATGGTAATGTCATTATGACAAAAAACAATATGCGTTTAAACTCGATATGATATTTTCAGGGTACCACTATTATTTAATTCCATCCGGTAGATAAATTATAAAATAATGTTTTGCATCAATAATATAAGTAGAAGAATGTTGAGAAGTCTCATGCGGGAGCGGAAGATGACGGGACCAGTTAATCGAATTAACTTATTTCCCGTCTGGCATTCCTGGAAGCGATTTCCAGTGAGATTCACTATTACATATATAATCTTACGTGCAAAACTTTGCCTGTACTATGTGAGCTCGGATTGGCTTTTGAAAGGAAATATTATCATTATAGATGATATTTAATTGTAATAAATACTACCCATGATTATGGTTTGAACAGTGAAGTCTTACATAAAAAATTAATTTTAGTATAAAAAAATGCCAACAACGGGTATAAACCCTTAAAACTGGGATGGGTAAATGTCAAAATAGTTTGCAAAGTAAAGCCTTGCCAAAAAAATACCATCACCATTCAGCCTCAAATGAATTCCCGGGCGAAGCCGGGTATCTGAGCTAGTAAATAATAAAGAAATCAAAAAGTCCGTCACGGAGGGGCTGAGTAAACTAAGTAGATTCCACATGTGAATTTATACAATGAAGAAATCTCCGAGCCGAACAGTTAGGGAAACAGCCGAACTATCTTACGGCGGAAACGAATAGAAACGACTTTAGCCGATCTCGTCTCGTCAGTTATCGGCAGACACTTAATAAAAATGCTAATATCTCAGGTAATATTTAGAGAATAAATGCATTAACCAATGTTTATAGTAATTTTTATTATTAGCAGATTTCCCTTAAGGGAAATCAGCTATTGAGGTTGTACTCATGACGGAATTTTCGAACTTTTTCTTCAAATGTCCATCGATCCTACCCAGGAGATGACGAAAATGAGGTCCGTTCAAAACGATATATATATTTGTCTGTTACCGCTCTAGCGGTCGCAATTTTTGTTTGATCGTTACCAAACTCGATATTTAGTCGTTTTATGTAAAAGGAAAGATCAAGTTCGTTAACGGCTGAAATCGGACCAGTGGGAGGGGGGTTTAGAGGGGAGGATTTTCGAAAATTCGAAATATCTCCGTTACTATACGTCGGACCGAAAAATTGTACAGAATCAGTCTTATTGCAAATTAAATTTACTATAAATATTGTAATATACATTTTTTCTCTATCTTGAATATTAACCGAGATATTTGCATTTGATTTCTGCGTGTGGTCACCAGTAGGCTATGTTCGGACATTCCGCCGAGAGCTCTGGTGGCCGTTTCCATAACTATTCGTCCCTCGTGAATAGTTTTGAGGTTAGGTTAACTGTTTTTTGGGGCTAGAAACTACTGGGTTATTACGCCCTAAATAATGTTTTAGGTTTAGACGTTTCTTACTACTACAGTTGTTATTAGGCAGATTTCTCTAATGTAAAACTTCACGTGGGTAATCTGCTTAGTTTACGCAGCCCCTGCGTGACGGACTTTTATTATTATTATTTATTAACGTCCACTTTTTGTAACTTAGGCTAATTAGGACGGGTTATCTACAGGTTACCACTCTTTTCTAGCCAGGGTGGGACTTAGGATGTTATTTAAAGGATTTCGTCCCTAAATAATTTCCTTTAGCCAGGCGAGAATCGAACTCGCTACTCTAGGTTTAAAGGATAAAGGTCAACGCTTTAACTCGCATAGCTAAACTGAGCCCCTATAGTAAATTTAATTTGCAATAAGATTGGTTTCGTACAATGTTTCGATCCGACGTAAAGTAACGGAGATATTTTGAATTTTCGAAATTCCCTCCCCCTTAACCCCTCCTTTCTACTGGTCCGATTTCGGATCGGAACTCGATCTTTCCTTTTACATGAAACGATTAAATACAGAGTTTGGTGACGATTAAACAAAATGCGCGACCGCTATAGTGTTAACAGACAAATATATAGTTGTGAACGGACCGCATTTTCGTCATCTCCTGGGTAGGATCGATGGACATTTGAAGATATTTTTCGAAAATCGCGTCATGAGCTGATTTCTCTTAAGGAAAATCTGCTAAAAGAGACACATTTAAAAAAAATGTTATAATCCCTGCATTGTAAAAAAAAAAAAAAATCAATTATTACTAATATTGATGTATGCGTTGTTATGCGGGAAATTACGTAAGTCAGGAGAAACTAATTTTCGGTAAATAAGATGTATCTACCATTCAGCCTACGGGTATTGAGCGAACTGACACATTTACGAAATCGCAAGTACAAGGTCCCTGTACCAGTCCTGAAGAGGTACACATCTGGAATGATTTCAGATTGAAAATTAACATTTTAGCAGATTACCCTTAAGGGAAATCAGCTATTAAGGTTGTGCTCATGATGGGATTTTCGAAAAAATTCTTCAAATGTCCATCGGTCCTACCCAGGAGATGACGAATGTGAGGTCCATTCAAAAGTTTTAAATATATAAATATATATATATATATATATATATATATATATATATATATATATATATATATATATATATGTCTGTTAACTCTCTAGTGGTAGCAATTTTTTCGGTCGTTACCAAACTCGATATTTAATCGTTTTATGTAAAAAGAGAGATCAAGTTCGTTAAATGCTGAAATCGGACTAGAGGGAGAGGGGGGGTTTCGAAAATTCAAAATATCTCCGTTATTAAGCACCAATTTTATTGCAAATTATATTTACTATAAATATTGGTATATACATTTATTCTCTATCTTGAATATTATCCGAGATATTTGCATTTTTATGAAGTCTGTGGTCGGGTATAGTTGGGATTGGGTCGGCCGTTCCCGTCACTACTCGGCTCAGGCGGAAGCTTCTTCTAACCTTACTTTACCTTCGTTACTTTGTGATATTTATACAAATACGTTCTGTTCATCCGCACCTCTCCTTCTTTAGTTCTTGGACTCCAAAATTATTTGAGTTATTAATATATAAACAACTGAAAGATTTCTCATTTACCGTTTGTATTTAATCAGGGGTGGCATTGTCTTACCGGTATGGAGATTTCTCTATTGTAAAACTTCACATGGGAAATCTGCTTAGTTTACGCAGCTCCTGCGTGACGGACTTTTTACAGTTTAGAATATAGACTGAGCACCATTCATATATTTTCTCAAACGAAGTGTACTTTAATGGGATAAATGATTCATGACTAATGCATTAATAATCAGCTATTAATGGAGTCATTAAATAAAGCTCATTGTTCAGTCTTGCACGAAAACGAATTGCAAGCTGGAGCACTTCACGTTGCATGCATCGTGCAAATTGCAAAGCAGCATGGCGGTTTGCCATCGATTTACATTAAATTTCATGAATAAGTTACTTTTCATTAGTGCAAGCTCCGAAATTCCCTCTAATCTTCCGACTGGATAATCCATTTCACTATTCAAAAGCCAGTCAACTGATCCTTAATTGCAGTCAGTGGCCCTTCCATTAGCGCACATTACGAATCACGTTCAGTGCAGACAGTGCGTGGAATCATCTTCATCAAACAAAATCAAAAAGTAAAGCTTTTAAGCTGCAACCACTGTGTCCGCTCTATGGCTTACTTCTTAAATCCTTGGAATTGACTTTTAATGAAGTCGCTACCATTTAACAATCAAATCGATATTTTCATATGCAAACACCTGAACGGATTTAGTTGTGCACGATCTGAGGTTGATTGGAAGCGACTGCTTGGAAACTGAAGCTATTTTTGATTGTAAGACCTCGTTTAATCTCATCCGCTATATTCATAACCTCAAATCCTATTTCAATCAAATAGTTCTATTGCCATTTAATCCTGGAGGGATATCGTTCCTGGTCTACGTATATTGCTCTATAATACTGATAATCCTCATTCGATTCCGACTGTACAACCGCGCTAAATTTTATTTACGATGTAGACTGTAAAAAAAAAAAAAAAAAAATCATATGCTAGCAATAGATTTGGTGTTTACCGCATGTTGTTAGATAGAATTTATCCAGACATTTTTGCAACTTTATTACAGGAGTTATTTACGCGTTTTCGTAATATCTTTAAAAATAGTTTTCAAAGAAAATTCACTTGTGGAACTATATAAGATGGCGTTCAAAGTGAATTTTACTGTATTTACATAGATACTGAACAGGTGGAAAAAGAGCTATGAATTCATTATAAGGGGGGTTAACATCTTCGAAATACAGACGTGGTTTTGAACCTCAATGATTAAAGACGTAAGCATTAACGTTCAAATAGAACTTTAAATACTAGGTTTGGCCAATGGGAATTTGTGATCTCTCTGCATAAAATCCTTGGTCCTGTTATGACCCTTAGAGATAATTTGCAGAATTAGAGAAATGTAGGCGTCTGAAAAAAAGGAAACCATAAATCTGCTTAAGGGTGAGATATGTTCATTTACAAGCTGTTATACATTTTTTTTTTGCTTATCCCTTCTGAAGTGGTTTTCCATTGCCATCTGAATGAAATGATAAAAAAAAGTTTGAGTTGGATACTACTTGGAAATATACTGTATTTCCAATGGATACAGAAAAATTCTCAATTTTTTACTTTAGCCTTTCTCACTTCCCCCTCCCCTCACTCTTAGTCCATTTTTCTAAAAAAAAATGGGGAGATGCACAATTAGATGTAAAACAGTCCTGAATATGAAATCTGAATATTATAAGATCGTTTTTAGCAGATGATTTAGTTATGCGAGATACGTACGTACTTCACTCAGAAACTTGTCAAAATATATTCAGATGAGTGTGAAAGGAATAATTCCATGAAAGTTTTCAATATTTCTTTTAATTTGTACAAACTGTGACCAGTTCAATGTCATACAGCTTTATACGTTTCATTTTTCCCCTTGCAATGGTTTTCCATTGTCTTCAGTTTGGAAGTACATATAGAAGAACAAATGTGTTTTGTAGATTAAAAGTAACTCAACTAGGCTGCAGAACTCTTAGTAATCCCAAACCTTCATAAATTTACAAGTGAAAGACATTGTCTAGTATGTATATAAGTAAACCATCATTTAAAATACATCTCTTATTTATGTAATCTATCATTTCGAAAATATTCGATGTCGAAGCATAAATTATAATAGATTTATTCAAAGATTGGGTACTGAATAACGGCGAATAATAACTTGAGAATATTGAAAAAATAGCTATTATTTACTAAAAAAATATTTTTTCAGAAACATTTCTTCTTTAATTAAGATTTTTTACAATTAATAAAATATTTCATTACATATAATCTTCAACTAAGAAAAATTAAATTCCGAATCGACTTGACAGTTGAGGAGATTTGTTTGCCTTGACGTCTCAGAGATGTTTAATCACCTTTTAATGTATGGCAACTCCTGACGAAGCATCATATAGGACGAGAGGCTCAAGAAATAAATAATTGCAAGGCATTTCACTAAATTCCATCGTATGATCCTCCGTTCAATGAATATTAGATTGAAGTCACATTTAATGTATATAAATAATTATAACAAACATGAAAACACAATCGTTTAAATACTTATTATTTTTTAAAATACATCTGTTAATGGAGTCAATACCTGAGTACCTGAATCGTAATTCGTTCATTGTGGCGTCAACTTTGGGCGGGTATTGTGACTTGGCTATCAGCTACAAACACTCAATGAGGATTTAGTAGAAATCATATCTGCTCTAACCAGCTTTTATCTTGCTAATTCCATTTCTGGCGGGCATTAAGGGCTGGAGAGGCCATTTTACATTTTGCTAACAATCACCGACATTTGCTTCGAATGAAAAAAGGTTACAACTTTTCCTAATCCAATAAGGGAGATATTTACGAGCTTCAGCAAGGATGATCCATATTTTACTTATTTTGCTTTGCTTTATTCATTCATAGAAATTTAGTCTCTTTCTTAATGATGATAAAAAAAAAATAATAACGGAAATAAATAAAAATATTTATTAAGATAAATTTAAAAAAAATTTCCATACAGAAAATAAGTTTGGGTTTAAGTATAAAGAAAAAAAATTAGGAGATATAGATATCTTAAAAATGAATAAATGAATGTTGCCACGTTCGCTTGGGTGTTTTCATTTGCTATTCCCATTTTCAAAACGCATTAAAATGCCTCCAGACATTTTCGAATATCTGAAATAAAATGTAGTCATTAATGGACGGCTTGTATAAATGGGTTTGTTACTAGTAAAAACCTGAATTTATTTTTTCATGAAAAAGAATACGAAAATCAATGTTTTGTTGTTTCTAATTCTTTCTACAAGAAAGATTCTTGTCACTCATTTCCTACATTAGCAGGGTACTTTAATTTTATTTATTTATTGTTTTTAGTACCCCTTTTCCTCTTTTTTTTAAATTTAATTTTTCTCCCCCCCCTTTTATAGTTCATATAAGACAAGACTGGCATGCCAATAACTCGTTTCAAAAATCACCGTTTGCCATAGTTTACTCTTTTTCCGTTTCTTGTTAGTTTTTTTTTTTTTTTTTTTTTTTTTTTTTGAATTTCGCTTTTTTAATGATACGAATAATTAGTAAATGGCCAGCGTCGGAACTCATTTCAATAAATAAATAAAAATTTTACAAGAAGTCTTTAATGCCAATATTTTTTGCATTCACTAAGTATCATCACACTTATAAGTGTAGTCTTCATTTTCATTTGTTTTTAGAGAATCAGTCAACATATTTATTGCTTCGTGATTAGGCTTATTCCATGGCCGTAAAAATCGAATAAAGAGGATATGAGTGTTAAAAAACAAGGTGTTTAAAATGAATCCAAAACATTATCATGAAGTCAGTTACAGTGGAATTTTTTGGTGGACAGGGGGGAATTTGCCATCGTCTAAAATTCACTTAGCGAGTTTTGAAAGAATCGTCGCATGTAAATATATCCTAATTTATTTAACACGTTTTGGCCAAGGAATAATGATAACTCTTTGGCTACAAAATATACATAATGATGGGTAAATTAACCAGATTTACCTATGTACGATTCAACATTCTATAATTTAAAGCCACAAGCCCGTTTTACACCTGAATTAATCGGGCAGAACCGCTCGGTGGATTTTCGAGATCCGGGTACCGTTTTGTTCGTCATGGTCGCTTTTTGCTTTGAAAAATTGTCGGATTCCAGGTAGCTCCCTCTCCCGGCGAGATAAGCCCCTCCAAAATTTTTTATTCCCAGCCTCCCCCTCGACGCCTTAAATTCGCTATTTCTCTCCCCGTTCCGAGTATCGCTTTACCGATCGGGGGAAAAACTCTCGGAAACATACCCTTTCGTTCGAAGCCTCAAACGCGAATAACCGCCTACTCCCGTCCCGACAAATGACGATCGAACTCGAAAGTATACTTTTTCTCCCGACCCGCCAAATTCCCATTCTATCGCCTCATTTTTTCTTTTCGAAGCGTCATTTTTCAGCTCGAGCATACCGTCTAGGTAGCCACCGAGCCGATTTCCCCTACCGCACTCCGCCGCCCTGTACGGACCCTCCGAAATCGACCCTCCTAAAACTCCTCTCTTTCCGCCGCTCTCCCTCCTCTCCCGTTGGGCCTACGCCCACGCCGATTTCGGCCCCTCCTCCGGCTATCGCTCCGCTACCGACGCCCAAAGACCACCTCGGTCTCCGGTCGAAGGGCGAAGGGCGAGGTTAATGGAAATGTAATGAAATGTTAATATGTTTATCTAATGTATGTCGTTAGAGTTTAAGTATGTCGTCTAAATAAAGCTGCTTGCCGTAGCGAGAGGTTTTTCACTTTCAAACACTTTTTTAATATAAAAATTTATTTTAAGCTAATTGAATTTCAAAATGGTTTTTTTTCTTCATTTATAGTTATGTATTTGCATTATTATTGTTGATTGTTTTGACTTATTTCTATTATTAGTCTAGAACTATTTGTTTTGTAAAGACGTGTAATGCGCAGCCTACCAGATAATCAAAGAACTAAAACGAGTTCTTTTCCTTCTCTTATTTTTCCTTTTCATTTCATAACTCTCAATGTTTATTATTTGCAAAAACTTTTAATTTCTTATTTCACTTATGTTATAACTTTACTTATGTTTTCTTATGGCAATTGTTGCCATTTAAATAGTCTTTTCCTACTTCCCCTTTTTACAAAAGTAAATTAAGCGGTTTATTGTAATGGATATTATTATAAGTAATGTACTTGGTAACGATTTCATAATATGTAAATTTAATTATACAATTTAAATCAATTTTTTTCTCTTATTATTAAGGTTTTCGTGAATATAGTCATTTATTTTTCGTCAGGTAAATAGTGCAACTTTTTTCATCTTCTTTCTTCTTTAATGACACGAAATAAATTATTTCCCAACCGAATGGGGATCATTTCTTTCAGATGAACTTTATAGATGTTACGATAAGAATTACTAATCTGGAAAATACATGTATAATTAAAATTCAGAAATCACGAGGGTGAAGCCCGAGTCGATTTACGGCGATCCCGAAGGGATCGCTGTACCAGTTGTGGCGCTGCCGAAGGCAACGCTTTGTTAGGGGGTCAAGGGGGCGTGAGCTAGTCATATATAATAGTTGAATAAATAAATGAGACTCATAGTCAACATGTAGTTCCGTCAGAAGATAGATAACACGCGAATGGTGACAGAAGACGAAACGGCCGAACTAGCTTACGGCAAAACAAATAGAACCGACTTTAGCCAATCTTATCTTGTCCGTTATCGGCAAACACTTAATAAAATGCAAATATCTCAGCTATTATTTAAGATAGAGAATAAATGCATCAACCAATGTTTATAGTAAATTTAATTTACAATAAGATTGGTTCTATACAATGTTTCGGTCCAACGTATTGTAACGGAGATATTTTGAATTTTCAAAATTCCATCCTTCTAAACCCCTCCTCCCTCTGGCCCGATTTCAGCCGTTAATGAACGTGATCTTTCGTTTTACATAACACGATTAAGTACAGACTTTGGTGACGATTAAACCAAAAATTGCGACCGCTATAGTGTTAACAGACTAATATATAGTTTTGAATGGACCTCATTTAGCAGTTTTCCCTTAAAAGAAATCAGCTATTGAGGTCGTACTCATGACGCGATTATCGAAATTTTTCTTCAAATGTCAATCGATATATATATATATATATATATATATATATATATATATATATATATATGTCTGTTACCGCTCTAGCGGTCGTAATTATTATTTAATCGTTACCAAACTCCATATTTAGTCGTTTTATGTAAAAAGAAAGATCAAGTTCGTTAGCGGCTGAAATTGGGACAGGGGAAGGGGGGGTTTAGAGCGGAGGATTTTCAAAATATCTCCGTTACCATATATCCTAATTTATTAAACACGTTTTGTTCATGGAAGACTGTCACATCTTACCATCAAGCCTATTTCTTGAAAGCAAACAGATGTTAATACATCAGCTGGTATTAGCATCCCTCTACTAATCCTCTGCTAATGGTGGCATTGAGCATACATGATTACTTGCTCTTATTGCTTCAAGATAGCAGCACCTGACAAACTTGAAGTTTAACCCCTTTTACCCGAAAAATATTTCAGCGGAAATTTAATTTTAGGTACTTTCATCCCTTTGGATCTTGGTATTTTATATACTTAGTGGTATAATAGCTAAATGCCAAAAAGGCGAATAAAAATCCCCCCCCTGCACTACTTCCCTGCACTTTGTCATCGTTCAAACGTTGTTATGATGGGGTAAAAGTAAAGTTGCATACAATATTGCATGATGTGGTATATACTATCTCTTTTCAATATAGGAAACTGAAAATAACCAAAACTCCTCATTATCCCAACTACCCAAGCATGAACTGCAACTATCAGTTAGTTCCAGTTGCTGTTCGTCACTACATAATATCCCATTCAGTTTTCAAACTAACTTCCATGTCGTCAATTAGTCCAGGGCTTTCCTAATTACCACAACATGTTGGAGTATAACAAGCCCTTAACGTGTACACTGTTCTGAACTAAGTTAATCAGATAAACCAGAAATCATTGTTTACCACTTCAACAATTAGGTCTTCTAATTTTATTTAATTATAAATAGAAGATGAAATTTTGAATAAGCCAAAAATTGTCTTCTTTATATTTTTCACTATTAAAAAGATTTTAAACTTAATGTTTCTTTTAAACAATACATAAGAAACCTCCTACAAGTGACAAATTAAACAAAAAACCATGAGATATGATAACATATCATCAGTTTTTTAATAACGAAACTCTCTTTGATATGCCAAATTGAGTTTCATGGCTTTAATTTAATGGTCGTGGGTGCAATCTAGAACAAAGTAAATAATAGCCCGTCACACAGGGGCTGCGTAAATTAAGCAGATTTCCCACGTGAAGTTATACGTTAGTTAACTGTTACAATGAGATAAACAAAAGAGAGCAAAAAGAAATAGACTGAAAGTGTAGTTGGGCTATTGGCATTTTTTTTTATTTTGTTCACATAACGTGATATTTCGATGATGAAATAAAAACCTGGACTCCAAAATAATTCACACTTGAGGTTCTTAATGATTCTGAATAGTTTCTTTTGTAGTGGAATATTTTAATAACAGAATATTGTAATACTTACATAATAGATAATCCCAAAGAAGTTTATAATCAATTATAAACTAGGAAACCAATAATATTTGTAGGGGGCTCAGTCTAGTTAAGGCCTCTCTTATTCCCACTTGCTAAAGTCGTAAGTTAGATTCTCACCTGGGCAATAGAAAATTATTTAGTTAATGACTATTAAATGGTGGTAACTCTTAGATAACCCCATAATAGCCTTCGTAGCACAATGTGGACGTTGATAAGAAACAGAATATAGGTTTAATATCTAAATATTTATATTCATTTTGAATAATATAAATTATAATGAGATTAAAAATTCTTGACGTATTTAGATGTTCGTATAACTTCCAATTTAATTCGAAATGTGACACTATTCTCTGAATGTGAATTTCCATACAGATTCTAACTCATAGCAAATGTTGTTTCTCCATGAATTCCCATCCATCTATTCCCGGAAGTCATTTCCAGCAACAAGTTCATACTACTTAAAAAAATAATGTAGTTCCGTTTAATTTAATTAATTTTCGTAATATCTTAAATAATAAAATATTATAGTGTGTTTAACTAATACGCCTAATTTTTAATGGGTTTTAAATTTCATTTTTCCACAGTCAAATTTAGTTTTATGAGTCTCAGGTGTAAACGTATTTGAAGGATAAGGTATATCCTCATTCATATTAATAATTGGCTCATTCATATTAATAATTAATAATTCATATCAATCATAATAATTTCACAGGCTATGAAACTATACGAATGGTTCGGTGCTGTTTTAAAAAAATTAGTTGAGGCGTCTGAAAGACAAAAAAATAATAAATTTATATAAACCTGATAATATTTAATTTCATTTGTGAAGAAACCCAAGAGACATTTCCTTGTAGCCATAGGAGTTTCATCAACGACGGCGCTATTAAATACAGTTCCGCAAGACAGTAACGTTTTACTAACAGCTTATGAAGGGGCTGAAGAGTACTAGTTTGATGGTCCTATGTGTTTGAAAAGTTTTTTTTTTTTATTTTCACCAAACTCGAAATAAAAAGTCCGTCACACAGGGGCTGCGTAAACTAAGCAGATTTCCTATGTGAAGTTAAGCAATAGAGAAATCTGCATACTGGTAACACAACACCACCATAATTAAATACAAACGGTAATGAGAAATCTTTCAGTTAATTTGAATAAACTCCCAACTGAAACGGCTTCTGAATTGTAAGAATAATTTATATTTTAATAACTCAAATTTTAGTAGTCCAAGAACTAAAGAAGGGGGGGGGACGAACAGAACGTATTTGCATAAATCTCACAAAGTAACGAAGGTTAGGTAACGTTAGAAACGACAGGTTAGGTTAGAAGCTTCCGCCAGAGACGAGACTTACGAAAACGGCCGAACAACACCCGACCACAGACTTCATAAAAATGCAAATATCTCGGTTAGTATTCAAGATAGAAAGTAAGTGTATATAACAATGTTTATAGTAAATTTAATTTGCAATAAGATTGGTTCTATACAATTTTTCGATCCGATGCATAATAACGGAGATATTTCGAAATTCCTCGGAACGATTTCAGCCATTAACGAATTTGACATGTCTTTTTACATAAAACGGTTAAATATCGAGTTTCGTAACGATCAAACAAAAATTGCGACCACTAGAGCGTTAACAGACACACACACACACACATATATATATATATATATATATATATATATATATATATATATATATATATATATATATAATTTTGAACGGACCTCATTTTCGTCATCTCCTGGGTAGGATCGATGGACATTTGAAGAAATTTTCGAAACTCGCGTCATGAGTACGACCTCAATAGCTGATTTCCCTTAAGGGAAATCTGCTAAAACATTTACTGTAAAATTAAAGAACGAGTTTGTTAACGGCTGAAATCAGATCTGGGAAAGAGTGGTTTGGGGGGCGGGGATGGAATTGGAAAAACTAAAATACCCGTCACTAGTTGAATAAACATGGATAATGTAATTGAATATATAATGTTGTTTTAGGCACCTTTTTATCAGATTTCCCATGAGGAAAACCAGCTATTGAGGTTGTACTCATGAAGCGGTTTTCTGAAATTTCTTTAAATATCCATCGATCCTAATTTGTAGATGACCAAAATGAGGCCCGTTCAAATGTATATATATATATATATATATATATATATATATATATATATATATATGTTTATTACCGCTCTAGCGGTCGCAATTTTTGTCTAATCGTTACCAAACTTGATGTATAATCGTTATGTTTAAAGAAAAAGATGAAGTCTGATAATTCGAAATGTTTCCGTTATTATGAGCAGGATCGAAAAATTTTATAGAATCTATATTACTGCAAATGTAATGTACTGCATTTTTTTAGTTTTCAGACGTCAGTATACCCCCACTCCTACTCGTATCACATAATCGATACTCTGTTATATAACGACACACTTTATTTGAACCTTAAATACCAAGAAATTGTCCTCATTGAAGTCACATTGAACATGGCATACGTAGGAAATCTGCTTTGTTAACGCAGCACCTGCGTAACGGGTTTTTTTTTTTTTTATCTTGAATCTTAACCTTTGAATCTTGTCAATTTGTTTAATTCTCTTCCTTCAGTATTCCCACAGTTTTAATCGTCGTAATTGAATAATAATCGAATATTTATTTATCATCTATTTTTCAAAATTAAATAACAAATTGTTTACAAATCTTTATTAGATAAGGTACTTGCAAATACTTGGTCATGGCTTCACAAATTAAGATTTTACGATCTTGGCTTGAAGATATTTATTTGATCTAACCCATATTCTACATTTACCCACTTAATTTAACACTGAAGACCATATTAGAAAATGAAGAATCGAATTGTATGAAATCGTACAAAAAAACTGTTATTATTATTCTGATTGGAAAATGTTATTGTATATAAACAAACTTGTTAAACTAATAATGCTTCGCAATTATTGTTCTATGCAATTATTCGAAGTACAAATATTAACCCGAATGAGCCTTAGTTGCAAAAAAATGGACGTTAATAAATAATTTAATTCAAATATTAAGGGAGCTATTCGAACTTTCTTGTTTTCAGTCTCCAGTAAACGACCATTTCTACTAATCGAATTTTAGTTAGAAATTCTCTATTTCTCTAACATTTTGAGTAGGGAATACTAGTGTTGTATGCAAGCAAAATGGAAAATATGTTTAGTTTACAAACCCTCTACTTGATGGACTTTTTTTTATGGTCTACAATTTGAGAGTCTTTATTATATATATTGTAACGGGCTAGCACATAGGCATGAAAGAATAGTCCGCCCGTATCTCTTTAAATGATTAGATTAGTAATAGTGCTCCTTAAGAGAGGGTAGCACCTGTCAAGGGACAGCGGAATTACTTAATGAGCCATGGACCGAAAGAGTGCAGCTCTGCGAGTCCAAAGTACAATCTGGAGGACAGGAATCAGGGAGTCGGTGCCGAGACACGGAGAAGTGAGTGCCCTTTTAAGTATTATTTCAGCAGATTTCCCTTAAGGGAAATCAGCTATTGAGGTCGTACTTATGACGCGAGTTTCGTAAAATTTCCTCAAATGTCCATGGATCCTACCTAGTAGATGACGAAAATGAAGTCCGTTCAAAACTGTATATATATATATATATATATATATATATATATATATATATATATATATATATATATATATATTTGTCTGTTAACGCTCTAGCGGTCGCAATTTTTGTTTGATCGTTACCAAACTCGGAATTTAATCGTTTTATGTAAAAAGGACGATCAAGTTCGTTAATGGCTGAAATCGGACCAGTGGGAGGGGGTTTAGAGGGGGGATTTTCGAAAATTCACAATATCTCCGTTATTATGTGTCGGATCGAAAAATTGTATAAAATAAATCTTATTGCAAATTAAATTTATTATAAATATTGTTCTATACATTTATTCTCTATCTTTAATTCACCGAGATATTTGCATTTGTATTCTGTGTGTCGTCGGCAGGAGTCGGCTATGTTCGGGAATTTCCTCTGGCGGCCGTTTCCATAACTATTCGTCCCTCTTGAATAGGTTTAGAGATACCTTACTACTACAGGTGTTATATGGTGCAGATTTATCTGGAAAACGTCACGTGGGAAATCTGCTTACTTTACGCAGCCCCTGCGTGACGGACTTTTCTATATATGCCAAGTGACTAAGATATAGCAATATATTTGAGGATCTGTGAATAAACTGAATAATATAAGTCATATTATAGAGACGGTCGGACACTGTGAGTGCTTTCCGTGCATGATGGCCCTGAGAAGTCCATGTGAGCCGCCGGGTAAATTAATTAAAATATAATAATAATAATTAACTGTAAACGTTACAGTATACTTGGTTTGACTATGTTTTTCAGTTTTTATTTGAAAAGAAATTCCATTCATGCGTTTCATTCCCCAAATTATATAGTATTCTTTATTTAATGAAGTTTATAACTAATTGCACGAATTGATAATATTTTTTAATAATTATTCTATTATTTTAGAATTCTTAAAAGTTTCCGTGAATAATATTATTCTTGTACATATGTAAATTTGTTAGTTATTAAGACATGGCCGGCATTTCCAGACTGCTTAGCTTTTACTCTAGTTTATAGCTTCGCGTGATTTACCAGAACTAATGAACTATTGACGTCACTCGTCTATTTATAAATGGCTAGGATATCTTGGAAATTAAATTTAGTACTCGGTTTCGGCGTATGATACAAAGGAAAGCATGGCCATAACGGTCCTTTGCGGGAGTCCAGGTCATGTTGAATTTGTCTGTATAATTAATATCCTTCAAAGCCTGTATTAATTCCCTCACTAAAATATCTGCATGTTTGACAAGCCAGTTTCATAAATGTGGTACCCCTAAAGTTAATTTGTAGAACTAATTTTATTTTTTAACTTGTAAAGTAATAAGGGAAAATTGCATATTAAAATACAATATTTCCTTTGAAATATTTATTTTCTATTGAATTTACCAATTTAGATATTTCAAGAAAATTCACAAAATCAATGTAACAAATTTATTTTTAACGTTTTTTACTTTATTTTAACGCTGTTTTTTCTTTGATCGTATAACTGTCAATATAGACAGAACCTTAACTGTGACTAATTAACCGAATATTGTCAATGCATTTGATAATATTTGCCAATATAGGTTTTAAACATTAATCTTGACTATTTTCCATTATAAATTTATGAACAAAAAGTTGTTGAACTTAATTTATAGGTTTAGCTATGGAAAAGAAAAAAAGAAGGGAAAAATCATATGTTTTATTAACTCTAAATTGTCATCTAAGCCCTCCCTCCCCCACTCCCAAGAAATCTGATAAATAAAGTTTATAAAAAAAAACAAAAAAAAAACTGGACCTGGAGTTTAGAAAGAAATAGACGTTTAATTTTTAGTTTATGTAATTACAACACAAACACACACATATATATGTGTGTGTCAGTTAATGCTCTAGTGGTTGCAATTTTTGTTTGATCGTTACAAAAGTCAATATTTAAACGTTTTATATACAACTAAGAATTAATTATCATCATTTTGATCAAGTTCGTTGATGGCTAAAATTCGACCAGAAGGAGGGGGAAAAAATGATACGGATCGAAAAATTGTATAGAATCAATCTTATTAGAAATGTAATGTTCTATACACATTGTTATGTACGTTTCTTCACTATCCAGATTATTACCCGAGATATTTGAAGTCGTTCGTTTATTGAATTCAGTAAGCCCACATTCCTACTCAGGTCATACTAACGACAAACTGTTATATTATGAAGCTCATTAATTTAAACATTAAAAACTCTTCTCATTGAAATTTTACATTTTAAAATAAATGCAAATCCGTTCAAAACCGAATCCTTATAGTAATAAACGCATAATTTTTTTGACATCTTAGCTGTGTTGTTTGCCACTTATTTTCTGTTATATCATGTGAGAAAGGAACACAGAGGAATGAAAAGTATTTTCTAGAATTCTATATAAACAGGTTGGTAGTGGGCGGTGAAAGAAGGCATTGAGCCTGGACAGGGAGTTGCATCGACTTGCTGTCAGGGTCCTTTCACCACTGGCCACTTCCGCCCCCGACAAGACTCCTTTTAAATATATTCTTTCACTTCCTCAGTAACAATATATGTATAACCATGAAATATACCATTTAAATATTGTGTTCCTTCAACGAATTAAAAACAGATATTGTGACTACAAAAATATTCGATTTTCAAGAGAAATACCCGTATGACCTTCCCAGAATCTATTTCGACTAGTTTTGGCTGGACGTCTGTAGGTATTATACATAACACAAAAACCTAGAATTTAGAAATTTAATATTTGGAGTATTTTTTGAGATATAGGACAATATAGGAGGGATACGGATGACGAGAGGATCAGAAAGTCCAAACAAAAAAGAGTTGGCTAAACAAACACAAAAAAAAATATTGTTAATCAGAAGATTGTTTGTTTCATAAGGATTTATAGTGAAAAACTACTAAGTTATCATTGTCCTGTCGTTAAATTGTCAACATTTTAATTTTTTAAATCTGTATTGTAACCATATTCTGATACATATCGCCACCTTAACAAAATAAACGAGGTTACAAAGAACTTGTAATTAAAATGTCTTTATAGAAATCCGTAATTTTCACCAAATAAAACAATTTATCTAGCTCTTTTGGGTCATATCCCAGGGTCACTGCTTTATTTTTGGAAATTTTGCATTAATTTCAAATATTTGTCCATTAATATATGGTAGATAGTGAAAGTCTGTGTTACACTTCTCACAAACCGGGGGATGATATTTTATCATAACACAACCATGGGTCAATCTTGTGTGCCCTATTCAGTGTTTTCCAAATACGACCTCATCTCTTCTGTTGTTTCTTGTCGAATATTTCCATGGACGGATGGAGGTTTTAATAGTTTTTTAGTTTATTGTTCTGGGTTTCGTCCCACATTTGGCCATTTTTTATCAATTTCTTCTTTGAGTGGTTGATAGAGCTCTGTAGTGACCATATATATATATATATATATATATATATATATATATATATATATATATATATATATATATATATATATATATTATTTATTATTATTATATATATAAAATTGTAGCCTGTCTGTACATTGATTTTTTTTCGCGAAATTTCACGACAAATTTTCGTTTCACATGTCATAGACACCATAACTGCATTTTGTTTCTTTCGTGTATGTTTGTGTGTTACCTTTTCACGCATAAACGGCTCGACCGAATTTTAATGAAACTTGGTATGTATATTACTACTAACCCAACTTAGGCTTTAGGCTATATTAATATTCTCTGAGACAAACAGGAGTGGGGGTTATAAGGAAGGCCTGAAATTAAAAATAGCGATATTTCGTTTCCTATTGCCTTTTCAGCAAATATGCACATAACAAAAGTTGTTTACTTTGTAATTTAGAGTAACTTTTGTTATATACACTTTCGTCGTATACCTAAATATAAATGAGTTATATGCTAAAAATTATAGCGGGAGTCAAGAATTTTATTTGGCACAAAAGAATCAAACGAACTAAATAAAACTCGGTACGTGTATTAGGACTAACGCCTTCATTATAACAAGCCATACCAACATTTCTAGGGACGGGCAGGAGTGGGGGTTGTAAGGGAGACCAGAAGTTAAAATTAGGGTATTTCGTTTCCTATTGGTTTTTAGGCAAATATTCACATAACAAAAGTTATTTATTTTGTTATTTAGAGTAACTTTTGTTATATACACATTCGTCGTATACCTAAATATAAATGAGTTATACGCTAAAAATTATAGCGGGAGTCAACAATTTTATTTGGCACAAAAGAATCAACCGAAATAAATAAAACTCAGTATGTGTATTATCACTAACGCTTTCATTATAACAAACCATACCAACATTTCTAGGGACGGGCAGTATTGGAGATTGTAAGGGAGGCCAGAAATTAAATATAACGGCATTCCGTTTCCTATTGGTTTTTTGGCAAATATAAACATAACAAAAGTTGTTTATTTTGTTATTTAGAGTAACTTTTGTCATATTCATTTTTGTCTTTTAACAAAGAATAAACGAGATATACACTGTAAGCTAAAGCGGGAGTCAACTATTTCATTGGGCGCTAACAATTAAACCGAACTTAAAAAAAACTTCGTATGTCAATTAGCATTAATTCTTCCATGATTATTAGCTATATTAAAATGTTTAGGTTAGAACGGGAGTGGGGGTTATAAGGGAGGCCTAAAATAAAAATTCGCGATATTTCGTTGTCTATTTGATTTTCGACAAACATTCACATAACAAATGTTGTTTACTTTGATATTTAGATTAACTTTTGTTTTATACATTTCTCCAGGAACAATGCGTGGAGAAAGTAATTTGCGTACAAAAATATATTATAGAAAAATTAATTCAATCTATTTTAATATTTTGTCCTTAATAACTGAAATCTATGCATAATGCACAAGAGTCGGGAAATATGACAATTTGGAGGACAGTGAACACTTACATCAAAAATTAATTTTCTTATTAACAAATACCAACGACGGGTATTAACCCTAAACACTGGGACGGGTAAATGTTAAAATATTGTGCAAAGTAAAGCCTTGCCAAAAAAATACTATCACCATTCAGCCTCAAATAAATTCCCGTGCGAGCCGGGTATCTGAGCTAGTATATATATATATATATATATATATATATATATATATATATATATATATATATATATATATATATAAAGTTGTAACCTCTGTCTGTACATTGATTTTTTTCTCGAAATTTCACGATAACTTTTCGTTTCACATGTCATAGACACCATATCTGAATTTTGTTTCTTTCGTGTCTGTTTGTTAGTTTGTTGCCTTTTCACGCATAAACGGCTTAACCGAATTTTATAAAACTTAATATGTATATTACTACTAACCCAACTTAGAATTTAGGCTATATTAATATCTTCTGAAACGAACAGGAGTGGGGGTTATAAGGGAAGCCTGAAATTAAAAATAGCGATATTTCATTTCCTATTAGTTTTTCGGCAAATATGAACATAACAAAAGTTGTTTATTTTGTTATTTAGAATAACTTTTGTTATGTACGTTTTTTCGTATACTGAATTATAAAAAAGATATACGCTAAAACCTATAGCGGATGTGAACAATTTTATTTGGGACAAAAGACCCAACCGAAATAAATAAAAGTCGGTATATGTATTATTACTAACGCTTCATTATAACAAACCATTCCAACATTTCTAGGGATGGGCAGTAGTGGGGGTTATAAGGGATGCCAGAAATTAAAATAGCGATATTTCGTTTCCTGTTGGTTTTTCGGCAAATATGTACATAACAAAAGTTGTTTATTTTGTTATTTAGAGTAACTTTTGTTTATACACTTTTGTTTTATAGCAAAGTATAAACGAGATATACACAAAAAACTAAAGCGGGATCAACTATTTTATTGGACACTAACGGTAGAATCGAACTTAACAACACTCGGTATGTAAATTAGCATTAATTCTTCCATGATTATAAGCTATACTAAAAAATTTAGGTTCAAAGGGGAGTGGGGGTTATAAGGGAGGCCTGCAATAAAAATTCGCGATATTTCATCTTCTATTTGTTTTTCGGCAATCGTGAACATAACATTAGTTGTTTACTTTTTTAATTAGTGTAAATTTTGTTTTATAATTTATTTTTTTTTTTTGTAAAATAAGGTATGAAGCAAGTAATTTTCTTAGAAATATTGATATGCTCAACAATTCATTCCAATATGAACTACCCAGGTAATAGCGGCTATGACGCACCTATAATCGCTGTCACCGTTGGACATTGTACCGCATGAAGGGAAAGGAACTTATTCATACATGGTTTGGAAGATAGAATACATTCTAGGATTATGAATTATATGGTCCATCACTTTATAAAAAAAAAACTACATACACAGACGACGGGAAATATAAAAATATTGAGGACAGTGAAGTCTTAAATAACAAATAATTTTATTATTAACAAATCCACAATAACGACGGGTATAAATTCTAAACACTGGGACGGGGAAATATTAAAATATTATGGAAAGTAAAGCCATACCAAAAAAATACCATCTTCATTCAGCCTCAAATGAATTCCCGGGCGAAGCCGGGTACCTTACCTAGTATATATATATATATATATATATATATATATATATATATATATATATATATATATATGACCTCATTTTCGTCATCTTCTAGGTAGGATCGGTGGACATTTGAAGAAATTGCGTCATGAGTAAGACCTCAATAGCTTATTTCCCTTAAGGGAAATTTGCTAAAATTGTTTGCATTTCACCCTTACTATACCTTGTCGAAATAATGACCTTGACTCTCTTAAGATTACAGTCACTGTAACGACAACCAGACTGTCAAGAATACTATTAAGAAGGGCAAATCTGGCTGGTCACTTTACATGGATTAAACCCAAAAGGCTGCCGAGAGTAATGCTCTACGATACGGAATGGTAGTGACTAGGTCTTCGCATCCTGGAAATGGCCTTGTGAGTGGTTTACGATGGCTGGTGGTGGCCAACTCTCAAGTAATTTCAACCATCGCAATTCAAAGTTGACTTCTGAACTTCCAGTCCCAGCCCTTGGTTTGGGGATTAAAATAAATGATGTTCAAATGTATGGAACATCTTATATATACCATCACGTTAAAACGTGAGATAGGACGTAGATAGAAATAGCGATTATACAAACAGAGAGAGGAAAATTACTACCAATACATTTTTCGTACTCAACCATATCAATATTCTTTTCAAAAATATCATCCCATTCACTACTGATATTCATATTTTAGGTACGTATAATATATATGTTCAGTCGTCATTTGAATTGAATTTTCCGCGCTCGCTGAGTTCACAAACCCGCCACACATATGCAGATCACCAAGGCTGTGGCCTACAGCGGAAACTACGTTGTAGTTCAAGAAGGCACCGGCTGGTTTCAAGCGGAACAGTCAGTTGGGCTTTGACGCTCTCAGGGGTCGTTTCTACGGCCAGTGGGGCTTTGCCCCCTCCGGGGTCGTTTCTCCGCTACAGTAAAGTGTGTACACCGCTTCATAGATAACCGCTCAATTGGCCTCTCCAGGGACGGTTCTACCGCCTCAGATATAGTCAATCTTTCATCTCCCGCAACGCTACCATCATATACGGATCACCGCAACCAGCTAAAAGACAGAATCATATAGGGAACATAGAAAATAACACCGGAAGAAGACTCCACTTCAAGGAAAGTATATGTTTCCCGCAGTTACCTACTTCTAATAATGCTAGCATTATTTATGCAGATTATTAAATGAGTACTCACAATATAGGACCGATCGATCATTCTATTGTATATATATTATTGGCTTGCCGCTAAATTATTTTATAAAGTTAAGTTTCCTTTGTTTCTTTTTCAACCTCTATATCTATAAAGTGTATTATATGTTGCTTAATCAATTCAATATACTTGATTCTTTGGAGAACTCAAATAGTGACTTGTATTATTTCCCCTCATCATCCATAAAATAGTAAATATTTCAGTCTAATGCTATCTTATTCTTGCCTTTAAAAAGCTTCCCGCCTTTACATTTTGGTGCCGAAACTAGGGACTAAAAAGCTTCCCCGCCCCTACATTTTGGTGCCGAAATAGCTGTATTATTATGACCGCAAAAGCTAACCGCACGTCCTAACAATATATATTATACGTACGTTAATAAATACAATTTTTCCCTCCTTATTAAAGCTATTTTACTTTTTTACAACAATTAAATAATCGTGTAATACATTAATAATATTATTTCAATTAAAAAACAAAATTTTTAATTTGGTGTCCTCATCAATCCAGGCAACCGGTTATGTTAGCCAGGGCTGAAGTGTTTCAAAATCTGCTAATAACATAATCTTAAAAATTAACAACATTATTTAATATAATTAATTAATTTTTTTGTATTATTTAAAGGTTTTGTAAGTAAATAACTACATTGTTTAGGAAGAGGTTGATAGGATAAGGAGTTGGCGATTACTATAATATTCGTGAATACAACCTCAATACCTTATTGACCTTAAAGTAAATCTGATTAAAAATTATATTACAAAAAATGTATTATATTTTTTGAGCTCAAAAACAGCAACGCTAAAACAGCCAACGGTGATAAGATTTTCTATGTACAATCTTTGGCTTGAATAAAGGTGATCTATTAGATAAACTAACTACTTTTGTTGTTGTTATTATTTATTTACATGTCATTATTACATTTAGGTTATGTGGCTAATTGGGATTGTTTATCTACAGGTTACAACATCCTTTTAGCCGATTTCTCTTAAGAGAAGTCAGCTATTGAGGTTGTACTCATGACCCGATTTTCAAAAAAATGTTCAAATGTCCATTGATCCTATCTAGTAGATGACGAAAATGAGGTCTGTTCAGAATTGTATATATACATACATACATACATACATCTATATATATATATATATATATATATATATATATATATATATATATATATATATATTTATACATGTATATCTGTAAACGCACAAGCGGTCGACATTTTTTTGTAATCGTTACAATACCTTTAGTTATATTTCTTGTATGCTTATTAGAATTTCTTATTACATTTATGTTTTAAATTATATTTGAACTATTTTAAAAAATGATTTATTAATAATTGAAGATATATTAATAAATGAACCTAAGTTTAGTAGATAGACTAGCTCACCCACGAGGGAGGTGAAATTTGTTTTGCATGAATGGGTGCAAGCTCACTCTTCAGGAAATTGTATGAAGGGGAATACATGCATAAATGCACTGCTCTTCGGAGCATGCTGTTATGAGTAAACTTGAAATATTGAATATGAGTTATTCCCTATTCATGGCTTACATTAAAGGATTCCTGCCATTTAATATTATTAATTGAAATCAAACAAAATATAGACGAGAATAGAGAGAAGGGCAAAGAGAAAGGAGCATTTTGGTATTCAAAAGTTAACCTTCGAACTATATTAAATATTCCGAATTGACTAACAATTGTTTCAATGATATCACTAAGGAAAATAAATATACTAGTTTATTAAGGGACATGTGTAGGCAAACGTATTTGTATATGGACAAATATATGTGTATGTTTGTGTGCGTGAGTTTCGGGTGTGTATTACCAATGATAAATGAACATGTTTTCTGAGGAAATCTGATTGAACGAGAATTTATTTTTAGAAACAACATGCTGAAGAAAATATCAGAGCACAGTTAGACTTCGAGCGATATTGATTAACTCTGAAAGTCAATAATTTACACACCCGGAAAAATAATTTCCTTTTTAAGCCTATGTACTTTTCTTATTTAATTGGCAATAAAGTAGAATAACGAAAACAAACGCAACGAAAACAAAAGGTTTCTTCTGTAAAAATCTTGTCAATTAAACATATCATTTACTATACACGTTCAATTATATATATATATAATGCTCAAAAATGAATAGGGGTATTGGTTATTTTTTTTTATCCAATTAATTTTAATTAAATCGATCTTAATTAAATTTCTTTTTTATGGGGGGAAAAGACAATAATTTCTAATAAATATTAATGATATTTATAATAAAAAAAATAAAAAAAATATGCTAGGCCCCATACATACCACAAAACAGCCAATATCCCTATTCATTTTTGAGCAGTTATATATATATATATATATATATATATATATATATATATATACATGTGTGTGTGTGTGTGTGTGTGTGTGTGTGTCTGTTAATGCTCTAGGGGTGGAAAGTTTTGTTTAATCGTTACCAAACTCCATATTTAAACGTTTTATGTAAATCAAAAAATCAAGTTCGTTGATGGCTGAAATCAGACCAGTGGGCGGGGGGGGGGGGTTAGAACGGGGAATTTCTAAAATGATTAGTATCTCTGTTATTATGCGACGGATCGAAAACTTGTATAGAATCAATCTTATTAGAAATGTAATGTTCTATGCATGTTGTTTTGTACGTTTTTTCAATATCTTGATTATTAACCGAGATATTTTTAGTTAACGGCTTTTAGTAAACCGTCACTCTTACCCATGTTATACTAACAACATGCTGTTATACAATGGAACACTTTATTTGAAGTTTAAATATTAAAAATTGTTCTCATAGAAATTTTAAGTGATGAGATAAATGCAAATGAGAGAAGCGCGTGAGAAATCTAATTAGTTGCCACTGCCCATGCGTGACAGACTTTTTTTAGTCAAGAAAGAAAAATGGTTTTTGAATTTGTGCGTTCTGAAATTGAATTAAAATATACGATACCTTTTCTTAAATCAGCTTTTCCTGGGGAAACCAGCATTTGATAACAGCAATAATAATAATAAACGGAAAGAGTTTAAGTAAGTTTCTCCTGTAAAAATCTTGTCAATTAAACATATTATCATTTACTAAATACCTACGATAAGCCTTAAATAACATTTGAGTTTCTTCAATATCTTTGTTGATACTGACTAGCAGGAAGGATGAACGAACGGTACATTATTCTGGATTTAATGACGAAAGTCATTACCATGATTATGTGAATTTATTGAGATTAAACAATTCAAATTTATTCGCATCTTAATGTTTGTTATGACAGAATCGAAACTGCATTTGAATGGAATGATAGTGTGTTTTCGATGTCTGGAAATGCAGGCTATAGAAGATGAGAGTTGGTGGCATTGTGACGGCCGGGAATAACAGATTACACAAACACATTCCCAAGAATTCAAATTTAGAATGATTTTTGTTATTTTCAGGGTTGGGTTTCTAAAATAAAAAAAAAAAAAAAAAAAAAAACAAAAAAAAAAAAAAAAAAAAAAAAAAAAAAAAAACTGTGATTTAATATGTTTGTAAGACAATGATTATTTTTATTATTTCGTGTTTCGTTAACACAGCACTTTTAAAACATTTCTTGATCTAGGTTCAAGCAATAGGGCTTATATGTTATGAAACTAGGCAATAAAAATTTAGCACAAAATATCGGCGACCCATTACTTCGAATGATTGAATCATTATTATATTTTAGGAGATTTATCTTAAGGAAAATTATCTATTGCTGTATTGATGACGTGATTTTCGAAAACTTTGTTCAAATGTCCACCGAGCCTACCTAGTAGATGATGGAAATGAGGTCCATTCCAAATTATATATATATATATATATATATATGATTCAAGAGTTTTGAGGCAAAACCCTAATTGACCCACTGTGCGGTACTGCGGTTACTTTAGATTTTTTGGCTCTGTAAATTTCTGAAGTATCGTGACCTGCCGTCCTGATTTGTATACTACTGCTATCTAATAAAATTAATGGTTATAATTATAGTAATAATAAAATTGATTTATAGTTAAAACTGAATATAAATTTATTATGAGAGAAGGTAAATTTGAAATGAAAGATTTGTATACGAAATCAAAGATGGAGAAGAATGCTGCACACAAATGATATCTGATCATATTTATTACTAATTTGAAGTAGAACCTGATTGAGATAGAAGTTTAAATACTCTAGGTTTAACAGATTACAGAAAGAATACATCTTCAACCTATAGCTTCTTCAGGAAACACGTCTTATGATTTGGCTGACACAAATTATCACAAGATGACCGTTTTACAAGATGCTTGAATTCTGCATTTTGGAAGGGTTAGTATGATGATGATATAGAGTTAAGAAAATTAAAAAAATAGCAAGTGGCGGACAACTTGATGAGTTTTTAAAAAGATTGTTATTAACAATATAACAGAAAGCAACCCGACATGGAGACGGCCTACAACTGAGACAATAATTGATAGTAGGGTAGGTTTATAAAGGATCTGAGAGACGCTGTGCTTGCGGTTCTAGCTGATAGTGCATAGTTGGCAGGTCCCATGCTCCTAACTGACGCCCATAGAGACTATCTACTGGCGAAGAAGAAGCGTAAAAAAGTTTCAAGTACTATTTATCCAAATGAACGACCAATAAAAATAGCAGAAACCTGGTGTTCACTCCACAATATTAAAGACATTTCGATGAAAATTACAACTTTTTTAAAGTCGGGTTTGGAAACATTTCTCATAATGAAAGCAAACTTTCTATAATTAGGAACGCAATTCACACAGTAGAAAGAAGTGGAATCTACAATCCTGACTTGTAGGATAGGAAGGAAAATAAAAAAAATCCGTCACGCAGGGGCTACGAAAACTAAGCAGATTTCCCACTTGAAGTTTTTCAATAGATAAATCTACATACTAGTAACACAATACCGCCGTCAATATAAGTGAATAAATTCAAATGGTTTATAGCAATCTTTCAGTCAATTTTAATAACCTTCGTACGGAAAGCGTTGCATTGTAACAAACATGTCAGCCCACCTCTCAAAGCTCAACATTATTCTTCACCGGAAAGAAAAATAATTATTGAAAAATATTTGAATGTGACATATTAATTATATTGAAACCTATTTACTATATCTAATACTGTAATTTATAATAAATCAGAATAATTTTCATCTTAATCACTCAAATTTTAGAAACTCAAGAACTAAAGACGGTGGGGTAGGGATCAAAAGAACATATTTGCATATATCTTGTATAATAAAAGTTTCTTGAAAACAACAGTTGGTATTTAAGCTTTAAATAAGGTGGTTTATTTTATAACACAGTATTGTTTATGTGACATGACTGATGGTTATATGACTGAGGGATGGAAGTTTACTGACGGCTGAAAACTTAAAAATGCAAGCATCTCCGTTAATATTCGAGATAGAAGAAATAAGAATAAAACTAAATTTATAGGTCCTTCAATTTTCAATAAGATTGCTTTTATACAGTTTTTCAATCTGACGTCCAATAATGGAGATATTTCGAATTTTCATAATTCCCTCCTCTAAACTCCCCCTCCCACTGGTTCGATTTCAGACATTAATGAACTTGGCCTTACTTTTTACATAAAAGGATTAAGTATTGAGTTTGGTAATGATCAAACCAAACTTGGGACCGGTAGAACGTTAACAGACATATATATATTTACACTTTTGAACGGACCTCATTTTCGTCATTTCCTGGGTAGGATCGATGGAAAATTGAAGAGATATTTCGAAAATCGCGTAATGAGTACTACCTCAATAGCTGATTTCCCTCAAGGGAAACCTTCTGGAACTTGGTTATATGAACATCTAAGAAGCAGTAGAAAATCATGATTTTCTAACCACCTAAATGGTGATTATCATCTAGACTAGCTCAACTATTTTTAGGTCCACCCACCCTGATAGCAGCCCTTAGAAACTAGTGGAGCAGGAAATAGAAAATCAGGGATGCATAAATATTGCCAAGTTCCAATTACGATTTCCGTCCTCATTTATTCGCTTGTCAAGGAGTAGAACATCTTCCAAAATTAACTCTTTGATATGTCATATTTTGTTTTAACCCCGCGAGTGAGTATAACTAATGAATGACTTTTAGCACTTTTCGAAAGTTTTAAGAAACATTTTTGAAATGTGTTTGAATGAGTATTATATATACACGTGTGTGAGTTTTCTGCTTAAATTGTGTGATTGCCAAGTTTTATATTTTAATTATGTTTTCACTTTCCGTGACCTATGTTTATATATTTAAAAGGTCCGTCACGCAGGGGCTTCGTAAACTAAGCAGATTTCCCGCGTGACGTTTTCCAGTAGATAAATCTGCCCAATAACACCTGTAGTAGTAAGGTATCTCTAAACCTATTCAAGAGGGACGAATAGTAATGGAAACGGCCGCCAGAGCTCTTGACGGAAATTCCCAAACATAGCCAACTCCTGCCGACGACACACAGAATACAAATGCAAATATCTCGGTTAATATTCAAGATAGCGAATAAATGTATAGAACAATATGTATAGTAAATATAATTTTCAACAAGAATGATTATATACAATTTTTCGATCCAACGCATAATAACGGAGATATTGTGAATTTTCAAAAATCTCCCCTCTAAACCCCCCCTCCCACTGTTCCAATTTCAGCCATTAACGACTTGATCTTCCTTTTTACATAGAACGATTAAATTCCGAGTTTGGTAACGATCAAACAGAAATTGCGACCGCTAGAGCGTTAACCGACTAATATATATATATATATATATATATATATATATATATATATATATTTATAATTTTGAACGGACCTCATTTTCGTCATCTTCTGGGTAGGATCGATGGACATTTGAGGAAATTTTTCGAAACTCGCGTCATGAGTACGACCTCAATAGCTGATATCCCTTAACGGAAATCTGCTAAAATTATTCAATTTACAGGTTTTATGAATATTTTAATTACTGCCAGTCGATTTAGGAGTGACGATGGTCGTTTGAAAGCCATGAATTATTCTTCTCTATTAAAGAAAAAGATTGAATTATCTTGACAATATTTGTCTTCCTCTTTAATTAATATGTCTATATTCATGCCAATTAATGTTATAATCTTATATGGCATGAAAACTATAGTTTTTACTATATAAATAGCCATTTTTCGTTCATAAGCTATTTATAGACAAATATTGAGTTGATGGCACCTAAATCTGTACATACTAGCAAAATGACAGAGTGAAACTTGTTAAATAAATAAGCTGTTACATTTCCTGTGAAAGCTTACAGAGAGAATAGCAATAAATAA
Organism: Riptortus pedestris; assembly: GCA_019009955.1. NCBI lineage: Eukaryota > Metazoa > Arthropoda > Insecta > Hemiptera > Alydidae > Riptortus > Riptortus pedestris. Next base: position 229,897,692 of record CM032228.1, on the reverse strand, counting down.
TAGCAAATAAGCTACAAGTAAATATATATATGGAAAAGTTGAAGTATATGTAGGAAACTTTTCCATTTCCTATGATCCAATACAGTAGCTTATGAATGTTTTGTCAACTTTCCAGAATGGTTGATTCCATAGTTTTTCTTCTTTTACACCTTTTACTTATTTATCTATATTCATACTTGATATTCGTTTAAAAGAAACAATAGTCAACACATGAATTAAGAAAATAAGTAATTTTAAACACATTTCGGCAATGAGGAGAAAACTAAAGTAATCATTAGAAAATTACATTTACACAAAAGTTAAAAACTTCTTTGAGTTAAAAGGATTGAACTCCTAGTTACTATTCAGCAAAAACAACTATTATTAGTTATGTTAAACTATAAATAAAAATTATTGCTAATGCATATCTATACAGATATACAGCTTGTATCAAAAAGAGACATCCCATATTTTTAATTTCAGACGTATATATTTTTAAAAGTAACATACGGATACAATCAATTTTTTTTTCGATGAAAGAGTAATTCAAAATGCTATTTTTTCTACCGAGTAAGCACATTTGCGGTACATTGACATTTGTCTTAAAATTCAAGTTGATCTGGTTACTACATTTTTTTAGAATTGTATTCCAATACGTTCCACTATATCCATTAAATTGAGCATTATGCCATTTTAAAGAGAAATGTTATTCCTGTATTTCCTGAGGTCATATCTTTCTTAACATAGCCCTCGTTTTCTTTTGGTTTATCGTACATTTGTAAAAGAGAACCTTCCGGATTTGACACGAATATTCCTGATTATATAATGAAAATGAGGTCCGTTCAAAATGATGTATATTTGTCTGTTAACGCTCTAGCGGTCGCAATTGTTTTACTAAGTGGCGTTTAAATGATCGAATAAAAATGTCTTGCCTTAAAAGTTATTACATACTCTTCATTTGCTGAGAACGGTTCTCCCGATTTACCTATAAGCAACGATATTACATATATTCAGAACTATCATTATTTATAAAAATGCATAATTCTTAATAGCTCTCATTCACTCTATTAATAATTATAACCACCAATGGAGCAGATTTCTCCCATTTAGTTTTAGGAAAGCTGTCAAACTTAAAGAAAAATAACGTTTAAACACAATAGCTTTTATTTAACTGAAAATAAAGTGCAACTAGAACTCAGTTTTCAAGAATTATTATTATAATCTTTCTTTATTAATGTTCGCTTTTTGCTACTACGGCTACTTGGGACCGGTTATCGTTGGGTTAACACAATTTTCTAAAGAGGGTTGGAGTAAGGATTTTATTTCATTAATTTGTCACTAAATAAATTCCTATTTTCCCAGGCAGGACGATCGCACCAACGCTTTAGTTCTCATGGCTGACATGAGCAACTTTTTAGCAGATTTCCCTTAAGGGAAATCAGCTATTGAGGTTGTACTCATGACGCGATTTTCGAAATATTTCTTCAAATGTCCATCGATCCTACCCAGGAGATGACGAAAATGAGGTCCGTTCAAAACTGTATATATATATATATATATATATATATATATATATATCTATATATATATATTTATATATATATATACGTTTTTACCAAACTCGATATTTAGTCGTTTTATGTAAAAAGAAAGATCAAGTTAGTTAACGGCTGAAATCGGACCAGTGGGAGGGGGGGGGGTTTAGAAGGGAGGTTTTTTGAAAATTCGAAATATCTCCGTTACCATACGTCGGATCAAAAAAGTGAATAGAGCCAATATTATTGCAATTAAATTACATTAAATTTACTATAAATATTGTTCTATACATTTATCCTCTATCTTGAATATTAAACGAGATATTTGCATTTTTATTAAATGTGGGCCGATAACGAACGTTTCCCGCGAAAAGCTAGTTCGGCCGTAACTGTTCGGCTCTCGTATAGAGATTTCTCTATTGTATAGCTTCACGTGGGAAATCTGCTTAGTTTACGCAGCCCCTGCGTGACGGACTTTTTTTTTAAATTAGCAATTAATTAACATATGTGTAAAATTAATTGGTTATATTACTGCTGGTTCTCTCCCCCAATGATGTCGATAATTGCTAATGACCCTCCAACTCTTGGTTCTGCCGTTCGGAGTAAAATTCTCAATTGAGCTTCAGATGAATTCAGTCTTTCAACTTCAAGGCAGTAAATTGGTCATTTTTATAAATACTTGGTTCTCAGCAGTTATTATTATTATATCTGAAGATGGGCGGTAATATTTACGGGAAATTTCCTCTACAACAATTAGTTCAATAGCCCCAAATGAAGAGCAATTGGAGTGAACATTAGAGGAATGAACAGCTGCTTCCTTTTCTGAAGTAAAGAGGCCGTAGTGAATGTGAAGAAAATTAGCATATTTTAACGAGGCTGAGAATGACTGCTAGGGCGAGATGATCCTGTTTAATATGGCCATGGATAACACCTTGCCTGCTAATTCGCAGGATTACCAACAGCCTGTCTTATCTTCATACTAACGACCGACCCCCCCCCCCCCGAGGGGCCTTTATGAAAATCCGCCGATAGATAGCGCACCTTCCGCTCTATATCTGCTCGCCGTATCTCTTGCACCCAACCCTATTGTCCGGAGAGTTAATACGCCGATTTTTAGACGGGGAAAAGTGATTTAAACTGACGTATCAGCACGTTCACAGGTCAGTTATCTTATTTTACGTAACTCCCCGAACACGCCGTTCTGAGTATACCTGAAATCGTTTGAAGTCCGTCACGTTGGGCTGCGTAAAGTAAGCAGATTTCCCAAGTGCTGTTAGCTGATCTCTTCTCTACTTCCAAAAATAGAATATACAGAAATATTTCCATATTCGTACGCCCCATTTCTCCCATTATCGGACATGACCCTTAGAGCTGAGTGAAATGATAAAATATTGACAATGGTATAGATAAAATAAACATTTTCGAGTCAAGAACAAAAAGTCTCATATAGTAACTTTACACAGAAAATGTTTCCACATATCTCAAACTATACAAGCTCAATGAAAACAATGCTATCAATTTAAGCCTCAAAAAAGTAATGCACGATATAACAGCTTATTATTAATATGGAATGATTAATCGTTGGGGTGTACTGACACTGCAAACTAAAAAAATGCAATTATCTCTGTTAATATTTATTATAGAAAAGCAACGTTCATAACAACATTTGTAGAAATTAAATTAGCAATAAGATTGCCTACAAAGAATTATTCGATACGACTTATTTGGTACATTTTAGCCACTAGCATCAGTCTTAAAATTTATTAACGTCCACATTTTCCAACTAACGCTAATTGGGATGGGTTCTCTACTGGTTTCCACCATTTTCTATCAAAGGTGGAACTAAGAATTTTACTTAATGAATTCCGTCACTAAATAAATTTCTATTGTACAGGCGGGAATCGAACTCGCCACTCTAGGTTCACCATGTCAGATTAAGGTCAACGCTTTAACTCACATGGCTAACCTGAGCCCCGCTTCAGTTTCACATAAAACGTTAAAACTCGAGTTTGGTAACGATTAAACAAAAATTGCAACCTCGAGAGCGGTTATATATAAAAGACTTATATATACATACATTATTAGAGCATAGAGAATTACTTGCTAGTTGTTTTAAATCATAAATTTGAAAATGTTCTTTATGTTAATTGGATCCAAGTAGAATTGTATTTTTGTTAATTCACAAAGCCTGGAGGGAGATTCTTAATTACATTATATACATTCTGCTATTCCAACGTGACAATTAGTCAATTGTGGTATATTAAACTTTACTTAGACTAGTTGGAGTAGGTAGGTAGTTACATGGAATCAAAAAGTTAATTCAATAATATCCAGATTTTATTAGTTTCCTTGAAATAAATTTGTATTTAATTCTGATTAGACTACTGCTTTTCATTGTTTTTGTTTCAATGTATGGAATTAAGAAATATTAATTCTCTTTTCCGGTTGTCAACTCAGATTTCTTAGATTTCTTCTGTTAAATGAGAATGGCTGAGCATATTTCTATTGGTGGAAAACCATATTTAGATACAAAAGGTTATATAACAGTTCTAGTGAACTTCGAGCATATATGGTTCAGCTGAAAAGGCGATTATTTCAGGCAAGTATTAATTAACGTTATTCTAATTCAACCAGTCAGGTAAAATATTTACATTTGAATTTTATAGAAATTCTAGATATAAATGATTATCTAAGTTTGGCCTGAAATCCTCATTACATTATTCGGAAACATATTATTGTTATGCTAAATGTTTGTTAATGTTACTCTTATTCACGCCTGGTAGGTAGGCAATGGTCATTTTTAATTTGAACTAATTAAATTCCATGATAATGAACATTCCCAAAATGAGTCATCAATACGGACTCCAATGTACATCATAAGCTTAGAGATTTAAAGTTCTTTTGATTTGAAATTATAGTTATCTCCTACATAATACCTGTTACCTGTGTACAGGACTTCTGTGTTACATGACACTGAATCAATAGAGTTAAGATTTTTTTTCGTATTTGAAGAAGGAATATTAGCAAAGTTGCTGTATACAATATGTCCTCAAATTCCTATGTCACGAAACCAATAAAGTTTGTCTGTACCAACCCAGAACCGTCCCAACCGAGTATAATACCAAATCAACGATACTTGGTCAAAGTAAGTCAATAATTCTGCCCTCCAAAAATTCAGAAATGCCATGGAAGAAACTGAGGTTCTCAGATGAAAATGAATTACGTTCCGTTTCACTTACTATTTCCAAGTACTCTTTGGAGATTAAAAATTGTCACTTATATTCTTTATTAAATGCTAATAATAATTAAAAAACATTCTACCAGGATGAGAAGAACTGAGGAACTACAATAGAAGCTTGAATTTAGTTATGTACGTCAAACGAGAAAGTTTGGCTAAAAGTGGGATAAAATGTTTTAATTTTTCTGTTAAAATCAACGAGAGTCAGAATAGCAACGGCTCTATTTGTGTTTATTTTCCTGTAGAGTATTAATAAACTGAAAAGCAATTAATTAACTCGCTAACTTCAACTTGTTATAGATGAGTTATATTAACTACCCATTTAAGTTAGTAACTTCACATTGGTCAGGAAGGCTCAAATTAGCAAATTTCAGAGTTAGTTTGAAACATTTTCAGTGAATATCTGTGATCGAAGGTTATGGAGTGAGTTAACATTTATTCTTATCAAGGCAGTAATTTTTGGATCCTTCATTTTGTTTTTGTAAATAATTTAGTAGTATTTTGACGCCGAGTTATAGAATTATTTCTGTTATCACATCTTAATGTGCAGTGTATTCTCTAAATATGAATTGCGTAGAATAAAACATAGTAAATATTATTTCATTTTAATTCCCCTAAATACAACTAGCACAAATACTAACGCTAAACATTAAGTAAACAAGATTACTACTGAGACTACGGTGTGGATTTATGCCCAATTGATTTGTGTGTAAATAAAGTCAGTCACACAGGGTCAGCGTTAACTAAGCAGATTTTCCAAGTGAGTCATGTATTTGAATGTATCTTAAAACGTAAAACTTCGATGAGAAAAATATTTCAAATAATGTGCTTCATAATATAACAGCTTATTGCTAATATGACATGAGTTGAAACGGGGGTTTACTGACGGCTGAGAACTAAAAAATGCAAATATCTCGGTTAATATTCAAGATAGAGCCAAACATGTATTGAGAATTACATTTGCAATAAGATTGGCTGTATACAACTTTTCAATCCGACGTATAGTAACGGAGATTTGTTTGAAATTCTTCCACTTTAAACACCCCCTCTCTCCCACACGCCCGATTTCGACCATCACCGAACTAGATCTTTCTTTTTACATAAAACGATTAAATACCCAGTTAGGTAATGATTAAACGAAAATTTCGACCACTAGAGCGTTAACAGAAAATATATATATATATATATATATATATATATATATATATATATATATATACATATATATATATATATACATATATATAGTTTGGAACGGACCTCATTTTCTTCATCTACTGGGGTAGGATCGATGGACATTTGAGGGAGCTTTTCAAAAAACGCGGCATGAGTACGAACTCAGTAGGTGATTTCCCTCAAGGGAAATGTGCTAAAGTAAATAGTGTGCTCAACCAATATTTCCAGTCAATGAGAGGCCCCTGCGAGCTGGTTTACACATCAAAGCGGCCGACAATCCCTGCATAATATACCATCAAATATCGTGGCTTAGTCTCTCTCAGGGCTTCCCTTCCTTGCCAAAATATTCCATTTCCAGCTATGAATTCAAACTATCTACTAGTTTCATTAGGACTAACTCAGGTATTTCTCTCCATTAGTTTGCTACTAGTTACTTTTTAGCAGATTTCCCTGACGTGAAATCAGCTATTGGGGTCGTACTCATGATGCAATTTTAGACATTTTTCTTCAAATGTCAATCGATTCTACCTAGGAGATGACAAAAATGAGGTTCGTTCAAAACTGTATATATATAGATTTGTCTGTTACCGCTATAGCGGTCGCAATTATTGTTTAATCGTTACCAAACTCGACATTTAGCCTTTTTATGTAAAAAGAACGATCAACATCGTTAACGTCTACGTCGGACCAGGGGGAGGGGGGAATTTCGAAAAATCGAAATATCTTCGTTATTACACGTCTGATCGAAAAATAGAATAGAACCCATCTTATTATTATCATTACATTATACATTACCCATTAGAAATTAAAATGTTCTCTAAGTATTGTCATATACACTGATGCTCTCTCTTGAATATTAACCGAGATGTTTGTATTTTTCAATTTTCAGCCTACAGCAAACCCCCTCTTCTACTCATGTTCGAAGCACACATTATTCGAAGCTTAAATAACAAGTTTTTAAGTTTTTTAGTTGTTTTAAAGGTACCTTTATTATACGAGGTACATGCAAATATATTCTGGTGCCCCCCCCCCCTGTCTTAAGTTCTTGGACTACTAAAATTTGATTGATCGAGATAAAAATTATTCTGATTCATTGTAAATTTCAGTAGTAGATATAGTAGTTTTCAATAAAATTAATATTTATATTCTGATATATTTTAGTAATTATTTTTCTTTCCTATGAGAGGTTAGGAGACCTTTTGTTTACATTTCAGACGCTTCCCTTTGGGTGGGAAAATATTTTTTATAACCTCTTTATTTATTCATTTAATATTTACGGTTGCGTTGGGAAACCAGTATGTAGATTTATCTATTCTTCAACTTCACGAGGGAAATCTGCTTATATTACGCAGCCCCGTGACGGACTTTAATTGGAGTCAACGCTTACCTACTTCCTTACTAATGTTCGGCGGACTGAGAACAACAAATCAAATCACAATAGAGTGTGCATCAACAGGTTTTAGATCGGCACTTGATCTGTTTTCCTTGGGATAGCCAAGGGTAGAAAAGAATGCTACTTCTGGCCTAACCACACTGTGATGGAGTCGCCTGATAAAGTGTTCTGAGAAGTTCCAAAGTGGGGCTACGGGCAGTTGTCTGTGTATTTGGTTATTCCTAGTATACAAGTGAACGCTTAGTACCATTTGAAGGACCTTATTATGAAATATCAGGAGTCCATTTTTGTTAATGTTGTTCGTGCTATACAAAATGGAGTAAGCGCAAGAAATTGAGGGAAGGAGACTTGCATAAACTAAGTGTTTGAGACGCGTATTTTCGTTTATTAAGAATTCAGCCATGCGTTCGCCTATTGAATTATCCTGTTAACATGAAGCTTACACTTCACACTTGTGTTAAGGTCCTTAACGCTCTGGTCTTTGGCTTTCCAGGGGATGTTTCTTTGATCAATTTTTACCCCTTGGAATTCTTTCTTACTTCAAACGTCTCAAAGAAAAGGTTTCGGCTTCCGAGTTTTACCAATTGAGTTGTAGTCACCTCAGTTTAAGCCAGTAGGACATATTGTTTTTATATATTCCTGAAACTGACAGATTGATAAAGTCAATTCTTCATCAAAACATAACAGAAAAGCGTCGTCTGCATACGTAACGAGATATGAATCTTCAATGCCTAGAATTTCGTCGAAAAATGGGAAAATATTTGGAGGATTTAATTCTGATAATTATGATAATTGATTGCACAATTTTGAAACTTCTGAAAGATAAAAGGTGGGTTTCAAAAAATTCTATAACAAAAAGTAAATCAAAGCACTAGAATAAGATAAAAATCACTAACCAGTTCTATACCATTTATATTTGATTGCTGGTGAATATATAGATCGCTACTCGCATCAAAAATCTTTAAATAAGTAATCACTAGGCAGCATTGTTCTTATCACTTTCCAAAGAATATAACTTGTTAGTTTCTGTGAACAATAAGCAATGAACGCCCATTTTAATTCACCAGAGCTATTTTTGGAGATATCATACAACAAAATTTTGCCATTACCTATGAATTTGATTTATCACTATCAGGATTAGTTAATGCTTTTATACTGGTATTTTGTAAAAAAAGGATTATTGACAACTTCACTTTCCGTAATTAGCAACTTGGCAACCTATCTGTCACAGTACGACAACAAAGTTTCAATGAAATATTATCGATTAATTAATACTGAAGAAACAGTACAGGAACATAAATCATTTATACAAAATACAAGACATGGCCTGTTTCAGTTTTGGTTTAAATGGTGTTACTTTAAATATTGATTAACAAATATGAAAATTTTAACTCCTAGCTGTGAATACATCTATTTATTTTTTTTTTTACCGTTGTTACCTTTTGTTCTACATTTGATTTACATTATTTTTATTGGTTGGTTTAAACTATTCATGTCACAATCAACACAATGATTTTGTGGTATTACCAAAGATTCTCTGAAATTGCTCCGAAAAATAATTCTGTTTCTGATGTTAAATAAACTTTTATATATAATGAAAATATTTTTTCAGCATCTTGATTATTAACTGAGATATTTGCACGTTTTAGATTTCGGTCTTCTGTAAACCCCCACTCCTATTCATCTCGTATTAACAAGATTCGATTATGTTATGAAGCATTTTATTTGAAGCCTACATATTGTTCTCATTGAACCTTTAAGATTTGAGATAAATGAAAATACGTGACACACGTGGGAAATCTGCTTAGTTAACGCAGCGCGTGACAGACAACAGGGCGTGTAAATTTGTTAACGATTGTTTTCAGGATAATTTATACAAGCAACACAAGATAAAAAGAGATGACGATACTGTTAATAATAAGAACGGCAAACGGTACAAAAATGCAAAGAAAAAATAAAAAAAAGTATAGGACAAAAAGAACATAATGACAAAAAAGAAAACGTTTGACGACGGTACCAGTGATGACATTATTACCAATCATAGGAAAATAAAATTTATATAAACAAAACTCAATTATATCTTTAAAATTAAAATAGTGGCCAAGGGAATTTTAAATAAACAGACTGCCAAAGAAAAAAACTCTGCAAATAAACAAATAAAGTGAAACTAAAATATACTGTACATTGAATTATAATACTAGGGCGATCACATCGATATGTAAGCGAATATTTTTACAAAACGTCCAATAGGAAAAATAACACAGAAATATCGAAACAGAGTGCAAAATTGCTTATGTCATATAAAGAATAAATTGAGTGTTTCCTGAATTCTAGAAAATAAACTTTAGAGATAGCAATACAAGTTATGTAGGGAAATCGTCTCAGTTACTGAAAAGAAGAACACTTACTGATAAACGGTCCTATCTGACCACGCCATTAAAGACAATTATAAGTTTGATTTGAAATCTTAAGTATACTAGAAAAATAATTGAATAAAAGCAAAAGTAAAATAATCTAATATATAAAATTTTCACGTCACAATGTTAGTTAGCGTACTCCTGCGAAACGGCTTTACCGATATTTACCAAATTTTATATGCGTATTCAGTAGGTCTGAGAATCGGCTACTATCTATTTTTCATACCCCTAATTGATAAGGGTTGTAACATTTTTAACATTTTTTTTTTTAATTTTTGGACGAAATTTTTTGTTTTTATTTTTTTTATAATTTTGCATTAAAAATACATACAACCCTAAATTTTTACTTTTTTATCACCAACCCCTATTTTTTTATAGCCATTTTAGTAATTTAATCATCATCATCCCGCTCGATAACTGATCAATTATAGTGTTGTTAACTGTACTTGGATTAAAATTTCCCCAGAATTTTTGAACTCACTGGATTTGCCAGGCATGCCACCGCATAATTTACAATTGAAGGTTGGATCTCCAATTATCTTGCTTCGTAATTTAAACCCGCCACGGCTGTGCAACGCTACGCGATTAGTCATTCGAAAATTGATGAAAAACGTTATCGAAGCAGCATTTTAAATGGCAAGTTTAAAGGTGAAAATATATTAATAGCACGGATTCCTATCATACCTACAGATGAGCCAATTCAATTCAAACGAATTCAGTTTCCAATTAGATTGGCATTTGCAATGACAATCAATAAATCCCAAGGCCAAACGATGTCTATTTGTGACTTAGATTTGAGTACACCATATTTTTCACATGGGCAATTGTACGTAGCATGCTCTGGAGTGGGTGAACCATCCAGTTTGTTTGTGCTCGCTAAAGATGGGCTAACAAAAAATATTGTTCACTCTATAGCATTAAAAGATTGGTGTTTGTTAGTGTTACTGTCGTAATTAATATGTGATATGTAATTTTAAGAAATAAACTATAATAACTTAACCGTTATGCCTATTTCACGCAAAGACCACATACTTACACACTTATAATAAGTAAGTTACTTTTTGTCTACACTAGAATTTATCTAGAAACTAGAAATAATTTATAAGGCAAAACAACGTTTGCCGGGTAATCTAGTTAAATATAAGCAAGAGTAAAATAATTGGATATAAGCAAGAGTAAAATAATTGAAAATATGCATATTGTAAAAAACAGAAAAAAGGTGACGAATAAGAAAACAGAGAATAAACATGTGAATTATATAATTTTTAATTTATTAGAAATTCTGAAGTAATGGTTGTTCATTTAAATAAAAATATTTCTCAATTGCAGTTTAGAGTACACTTCATTAATAATATTTTTATTTTGAGTCGTATCGATCTAAATCTGCTGACGACCCGCCATAGTCTGTAAGCCATTCTCTGACTGGCAAAGCTAATGGAAGGTCCTATAAAACGATGGAACTGTAGTTGTAGTGACATCGTAGTTTTCTCTTGATGACGCGTCATGTGGACGTGGAACAAGTAGAGAAATGAAATAGTTTTAATAATATTTTGATGTTTTTCTTATTTGTTTTTATCTTTAGCCATTAGATTGTTAAGTGAATTTAAGAAGGTCATATTTGTGTAAAAAACTTACTATGAAAGCTCGTAAAGATTCGTTCTATATTACACAGTTAAAATTTGAGTGCTTTGTATATTATTTTCCTCCTTAGAACTATTTTGTGTTTTTTTTTCTTTATTTATGTAATATACGGCATCCACTATTGCCATTAGCGGTAGATGAATCCTATGTTTCTTGGAACAAATGGGTTTATGTTAAAAATGAAAAAAAAGAAAAAAGCCTGTGCATGTCTTCTTCGTCGTCTCCCAGGTTCTTATAAGCTTGGTTTAATGGTAAAAGCTCTTGTTGGAAGATTGTATTTTTTACAATTACGAAGAAGATGTGAAACAGTAAGATGGATGATACAACAATCGTAGGTTGGAGGGAAGCTGCCTTTTAATAAATTACTATGAGTTAATTTTGTTGTGTTTTTTATACACATAACATGAAAATGTTTATGAAAAACGTGTGGGTAGCATTGCATCCGATCAAAATAAATTAAAAGCACGTTTTTTTTAAAAAAAAATAGTATTTAATACTCACTAAAAAGCTGCACTTACCTTCACTTCAAAATGAATATTTAAAATTCAAAAATACAGCCTTACTTGCATGCATTTGGTCCGCTTACCTGAAAAAAAATAGAACGATTATTTAAGATATACATAAATATATTAACAAATATTTAATATTTATGTAAATTATTTTATAACAAAGTTGTTATGGAGTGGCTCTTGCTAATTAAAGATTTCAACAGACAAGAAGTTATTGGTGATGAATATTCATTTGTGAGCTGTCATTTGTGTATAGACTAAAATCCCAAATCGTGGATTGTAGCAAGATTACATTGCAGAATACATAATCAAATACTTCCAATAGTACTGGCTAAATAATTATTAGTTCTGGTTTGTAAGTTGACAGTGGAATAACATGCAATTTCCGATTTGAAAGCAAATGGAAGCTTATTGCAAGAACTCTATCAGCAAAGTTAATAGAAGCTGAACAAGATAATTGCCTTGATTGTGAAGAAGGAATTAGTTTTGCGGTTGTACCGGCTCTCTAATAACGTGCATATTGCAAGCCATTGCACCACTACACAATCACCAGCTGAAATTGCATTGCATTGGGAAAATGTTACTGCATTCTTGGTTGCCTTGAAGTTATCATCACAAATGTTTTCAGTGGTTAACCTGTTTTACATTTGGATTCGAATACCACATTTGCCTTCAGCTCGTATTTTGACGAAATGAATACGATAATATGTAGTTTTCCCTTTAGAACTGAACCAAAAACCATGAATCTTGAGGAAAATCATGTATATGTACACACACATACCATTTGTAGAATATTTCAAATTAAAATTACTTCCCGCCAAATACTAACCCTCTAATAAATTCAGTTGGTAGACTGGGCTCTAGTCAGACTGGTACACATTCTCGTATGAGATAATTACCACAGGGCTCTGCGTCAAAACTTAGGAAATTCCGAAACTTCAAATTCTACCTTTCATCCCTATTAACTTTTCGCGCCTATAACTTCTTTTACTTCACGATATGCATTCAGAAAACTTTTTTTTTTTTCAATTTACCTATTCTTGTCATATTTTACTAGCTGTTGAATTCTACCAGTAATCACATTTTTATATTTTCGCTTTCTCTTTATCCGTCCCTTACTTTTTACTCTCTTCCCTTTAATTATTCCCACGCCATTAAACATTTCAGAAATTCTCAAAGCTATTATGAAGATCAAGTAAATCTAATAAGAATTCTTCTCATTCAGGACCCAATGTTTTTATATGTTATTCATAGTTTAATGGCAAGGTTCACCAATAAATAACGTTTTCATGACAATATTGGAAACGAAACTGCCTTGACGGATCATTCTATCTCCAGGAAAACACCTTCTATTTTGTTCAAATAATTGATAAACAAAAGAAATAATACTAAACGAAAAATAAAAGGGAATATTCGCAATATAAAAAAAAAGAACAGGAATTAAAAACCTCAATCATATATTCTGTAACATTTTATTTTAAAATAGTCGATTTTTTACTTATTAATAATCTATCTGTAGTCAGCTGACGTAATCTGCTTCGGGAATCTCAGTATCAACGATCTCACCAGTGAGGAAGGGATTGTTGCAACGAATGTAAGAGGGAACGAGCAGTTCAGAAATGTAAGTAGCAATCTGTAATTAAATTTAATAAATATACTATGTAATTAAGATTAAGCACTTATTAATGCAGTATCAAGGAACAAATTATCATTGGTTTTTTTTTAAAATCAATGATATTTTTTTTAAAAATATGACCCTTAAAGATGCGGCATTTAAGCCTTGAAACATGTAGGGGATTATGAATAAAGTTTGGGAGGAAAAAAAATTTATTACAGATGACCCTTGCCATTAAACTATGAAGAAGTAGTGAGAATTGTATTCCCTGAAAATTCGCAACTTCTGCAAAACTGAATACAAAAAATAAATAAAACAGATCCTGGAATATAAATATGACGACTATAAAAATTGATAATTCCAATTTATTATAATATTAGCCAAAAACTAAATAAACTTTTCATAGAAGCTCAAAAACTCCGAAAGAATAATATAAGAAAAAAAAAGAATAAGGTAAAAGAAAGTAACAAATTAAGTTGGGAAGCACTTGAGGTAAAATCTTGACTTTAGCGCTGCTCAAAATAGACTCGCTCGAAAAAACACGCATTCTTTCAGACTTCAAAGTTGAGCCCTTTCTAAATTCCTGAACTGAAAAGAAACTTCCAACTATATAGGGAAAGAGCTTTCAATTCACAAGTTTCTATCTGACTGAAATGTTTTCTCTCTCGGATTGAGGAGGACTGGAAAAATTAATTTCGCTTCGGCTAGCACTTATCAGTGACAGAAAAGAAGAATAATTGAAAGAACTGTAACAAAAAAGTGTTATTGTATTTGTGTTTTCTCTTAAGGGAAACCAGTATTAAATCGTTTTATGTAAAAACAAAGATCAAGTTCGTTAACGGCTGAAATCGACCCAGTGCGAGGGGGGATTTCGACAAATCTACATATCTCCGTTAATATACGTCGGATTGAAATATGATATAGAACCAATCTTATTGAAAATTAAATTTACTATAAATATTGTTATATACTTTTATTCTCTATCTTGAATACTAACCCAGATATTTGCATTTTTATTAAGTGTGTGCGGGTAACGGACGAGATGATCGGGTAAGGTCGGTTCTATTCGTTTCCGCCGAAAGCTAGTTCGGCCGTTTCCGTAACTGTTCGGCTCTCGTATGGAGATTTCTCTATTGTATAACTTCACGTGGGAAATCTGCTTAACGCAGCCACTGCGTGACGGACGTTTTTAATTATGCAACCGACATTCTTTTCGTCTATATACAGGCACTTTTAGCAGATTTCCCTTAAGTAAAATCAGCTATTGAGTTTGTACTCATGACGGAATTTTCGAAACTTTTCTTCAAATGTCCATCGATCCTACCTAGTAGATGACGAAAATGAGGTCTGTTCAAAACTGTATATATATATATATATATATATATATATATATATATATATATATATATATTATATATATATCTATCTATATATCTATCTCTCTATCTATATATTTGTCTGTTACCCCTCTGGCTGTCGCTATTTTTGTTTGATCGTTACCAAACTCGATATTTAATTGTTCTATGTAAAAAGAAAGATCAAGTTCGTTAACGGCTGAAATCGGACCAGTGGGAGGGGGGTTTAGAGGGGAGGATTTTCGAAAATTCGAAATATCACCGTTACTATACGTCGCATCGAAAAATTGTACAGAAACAATCTTATTGAAAATTAAATTTACTATAAATATTGTTATACACATTTATTCCCTATCTTGAATATTAACCGAGATATTTGCATTTTTATTAAATTTGGGCCGATAACGGATTTTTGAATTTCCCGCCAAAAGCTAGTTCGGCCCTTTGCCGTAACTGTATTGTTCGGCTCTCGTATGGAGATTTCTCTATTGTATAACTTCACGGGGGAAATCTGCTTAGTTTACGCAGCCCCTGCGCGATGGACTTTTGATTGTTGGAGTCGTATGTGCATCGGAATGTTTCCGGGAATTTAGTTCCACGTAAACATCATTGAATTTGGACTTTCAGGAACAACTAAATTATTTTTACTTAAGCAGAAATTTTATATAGAATTTGTTTCGTATATTATATTTTTACGAATAAACATAACATTTTCTAATTAAAAGTAATCTTATCAGGGGGAGGTGATTTATTATAGTCTGTGAAAATTTGATGACAATATTGAGAAATATAATAAGTGAACAATGTTATTATTTTTACAGAGGGTCAGGTTAACCATGTGAGTTAAAGCGTTGACCTAAATCTCACATGGCAAACCTAGAGTGGCGAGTTCGATTCTCGCCTGGGCAAAGGAAATTATTAAGTGACGGAATTCATTAAATGAAGTTCTTAGTCCCACCCTGGCTAGAAAAGGGTGTTAATCTGTAGATAACCCCTCCCAATTAGCCTTAGTTGCTAAAAGCGGACGTTAATAAATAATTTAATTTAATATTTTTAATTAAAAGTATTCAGTTTCTGTTCTGATGTACATCTCAATTATTAAATTCTGTTTCTTTGGCATCTTCTGCCTTTTACATTAGCGAAATCAAAATGTTTTTGAAGCTCTTATAATTAAATAAATTCCCAGAATAACTCATTTCCTCTAAATGAAGACGACAGGAAACTCGTAAAGAAAACAAAAATCATTTGTAATTACAACTTCTTGGAAGACTTCCATATTTCTGCTGGTCCAAGTTTGGATACGTAAGGCAAGAGCGCTCAATAAGAATTCCAAGAACAGAATTCACTAAGACTTTTTGGGTTCTTACTTCCCTCATTGACCATAACCTTCAAAAGGGACGTTTATTCTTTTTTTTTATACCTAAAAGGGAGACTTGTATGTTTTAGAAATAGTTGTATATAATAGAAATAATAAAGAATGTCTATTTATATTCCTTCTTTGTGCCAATTATTATTGTATTTGAGAGTAGGAAATAAAATTCATTTATAAAGATTTCTTTGAATCGAGATAATAATTTCGTCCACGTCCACTTCAGTGTTTTTACTTTCAGAGTATGCCTTTGGCTATTGAAAAGACCAATTTCAGACCAACATACAAGAATAACAGTTTTACACAATAAATAACTTAGTTTTTTGTTATATATACATCTCGTGTTCTTAAAAATAAATACAAAACTAACAAATTATAGAAATTTATTTAGTAAAAACTTCAACATGTATACAACTATTCGTTTAGAAATAGATCTTAATGCACAAGATGATATCTGTAACCCCAGTGAATAAGTGGTTAAGTCGACCAGTGAGTAAAGGGGACTTAACCACTTATTCACTGGTACAACAGATATAATAGTAGTGGGCTTGTGTGAATTGAAATGATGAATGGATAAATGAATATGAAATTAAACTTTAATCCCAAACTGATTGAATGAGGGAGGAAACAAGTATAATATATTCCTACTATTATACTTTTCGAAAACAGTGTATAATCAGTCAATGGTGATGAACTAGGCGATGCCTAGCCAGTATATTGTGACAATATGAATAAAGATATAGCGGTCTTTAATTACTGAGTTATATATTCCTGTATTTTAATGTTAATTAGGCTGAAGACAAGTTTTAACTTAACTTCAAACAGTAAAAAGTTTTTATATTTTATTAGAGGATGTAACTATCTTTGTATTTTATTAGCAACAGAAGCTGTTCAGTCATGCCATGTGATATTACTGTTAAATAATATACCAAGAATACTCATTTTTTTCACACCTTTTAATAATTCGATCATTTAATTTTATTGAAAGTCCGGGCTGTTTAGAGGTTTTAATAATTTTTGGGTACCAAGTAGGAGCTACTTTGTTGTTTTTGTATTCTGAGTTAACGCATTATTAGGACACCAGTTAGGGATCCTCATTAAGTCTTCGCTTATTATATATAAAATTTCTTTTGTTTTATGAAGGATCTGAAAGCTATATACCAATATAGTGTGCGTATAAATGAATGAAGGGTATCGGATGTTAAGTAATTATTGTTCATTGAGAACAGTAATGATCTATATTATCCTTTTAAACATTTATAACACTCATCCCTTAATTATTAGAAGTCTACAAAACAGAAATTATTCAGCAACTTCTCAGTAGAAAAGATGGTACTTAAAATGGTGCCCTCACAAACAAAGCACCATGTATAGGTATATATATTTGATGAAAAAGACCACCTGTGACTGTAGTGGGTATAATAATATGTATATTGGTGGATTCAACAGAATACTTGATATTCAATGCCTAATTTACTCTGGCATATCCTTTCGCTAGGAAAATATTGTGATACCGATTCCAAAATTGATTACCTATAAAGAAAATCTTCAAAATGATTTAAAGTTCATGAGCTAGGTGAACATCTATTGGTACAATAGTTTACCGACGCTGAAGATAGATAGACCAGCTCAAAGGAAAACAAAGACACAAAATTACGACAAATAAAGATTGTCCTCTCTCTAAGTCTATAACAATGTACCAATGCACGTATACTGACACAACTTTCTTTCTTTTCAGAAAATGTTAATGCTAGTACTACACACACACACACATATGTGGGCCACAAAGAAGAATGTGTTGGCAAGACAAAAAAAGAGGGTATCTTTGTTTTATGGCGTGGAAAGTTTTAGGCTGATTGGAAACCCTTCGGCCGAGGCACTCTTTATTTCCTAGCACAATCCTTTGCCATGACTCTTTTCTCAGGCCGGGAAAACAAAGGGGGAAAACCGTCTGTTTTCTCTTCATTAAGCAATCTTAGTACATTCCTTTATGTAACGATTTATTGCTAAACTCAGGATTAATTAAGACATTAATTTTGTACATTTATACCGGACATCATAGAAGAAAATTATTTTTACTATGCCGCTATAAAGTCGATTCTATCTACATTCTATGTATAATTTAGGTCAATGATTTTTGCAGATTTCCCTAAGGTAAATCAGCTATTAGGGTTGTACACACATTCGAAAATGTTCCTCAAATATTCGTAAATCCTCCCTAGAATATGACGAAATTTGTTCGAAATCAATTATATATACTTCCTTTTACCGCTGTTGCGGTCTCAATTTTTCTAAGTCCAATCGATAAATTGTATATACCGTGTTTCAAATTTTGTTTTCTATAAATGTTTCTCTGTACTTTTTTTTTCTCTATCTGGAAAATTTACCGATATATTTCCAGCTATTAGTACCCCCTCTTATAGTCAGCTCCCTTTAATAATAAGCAAATACATCTAATATATTAAACAATATACTTTGTCTTGTGGGTACGTCTCCCACTACCCTCAGTAAGCTGAAAACGAAAAAAATAGGAGCTGGATCGATCCCCGTAAAGGGAGGAAATTAGTTCACGAGTTGACTACCAGAGCGCTCTAGCGGCGCAGCGCCTCCCCTCACAGTGGTTAACGATTTTGAGTTTCTTACATTCCATTCTGGGTGAGCTGATCACGGATCCCCGGGGATATTAAGGTCTGTCAGTCTACGGGAGATAACTCATTCCAGGTCCTCCTTGGTTAACGGGGGTTGTACGTTGAGTTAATGCTCCTGGTGATTATCGCCATAGGTACTATCCTTATGCAGGTGTCGCAATAGTTTAAATGAAACTAACTAGCTTAGCTTACTGACGTTTTGCTAAAATTTATTACCTTTGTCAAGGTCTGCAATATTACACACATATTAATTACAAAAAGGGATTCATAGGTTTCATACTGGATTTTTAGCAGATTTCCCTTAAGGGAAATCAGCTATTGAGGTTATACTCATGACGCGAATTTCGAAATTTTTCTTCAAATGTCCATCGATCCTACCCAGGAGATGACGAAAATGAGGTCCGTTCAAAACTGTATATATATATATATATATATATATATATATATATATGTCTGTTACCGCTCTACCGGTTGCGATTATTGTTTAATCGTTATCAAACTCGATATTTAGTCGTTTTATGTAAAAAGAAAGATCAAGTTCGTTAATGGCTGAAATCGGACCAGTGGGAGGGGGGGTTTAGAGGGGAGGATTTTCGAAAATTCGAAATATCTCCGTTACTATACGTCGGATCGAAAAATATTACAAAATCAATCTTATTGCAAATTAAATTTACTATAAATATTGTTATATACATTTATTCTGTATCTTGAATATTAACTGAGGTATTTGCATTTGTATTCTGCATGTGCTCGGCAGCAGTGGCTATGTTCGGACTTTCCGCCGTGAGCTCTGGCGGCCGTTTTCGTAATTATTCGTCCCTCGTGAATAGGTTTAGAGGTTTCTTACTACTACAGCTGTTATTAGGCAGATTTTTCTATTGTAAAACTTCACGTGGGAAATCTGCTTAGTTTACGCAGCCCCTGCGTGACGGACTTTTTAAATATATTAGATGAGTGAATGCATATATGTTATACTATATTACAAAAAACAGTTAATAAAACTACTTACTGAAGAGATCTTATACAAGATTTGAATATTATAAATAAGTCCAAATGCTAATAGAAATGATTCGGGGGGCTCATAAAGAAAAAGAACTGCTTAATAATAACAGTATATACATATATATATATATATATATATATATATATATATATATATACATATATATCAGTACATATATCAAGTTTATAGCCTTCCACTTCTCGTAAGATTTTCAATTAAATCAACTGCATCAATTTAGTTTCCATGTCCAGCTTCAATTTCAAATTCCTTTTACATAGGCATTTTAATAGGGACGAAATAGAGAATAACATGTGGGATGAGTCTTCAGTGTAGTTTTCAACATCGTGAAGGAAATCGTGATGAAAGTTTAATAACTGAAATCTAATTTTAGCGAACTAACTTTAATTTAGTAAACATTATAAATGTATAGTTAAAAAAATAATTTTACTAATAGTCGAAGTTATTGAAGTAAATGAGAATGTTCAATTTAGTTAGAAGTTCGAGGTCAAATTATAATAGTAAAAAAATGTTTTGATGGAATAATTCACCCAAGGAGTGGGCAATATTTCAATGTCAGATGCATGTTGCAAATTGTACACCAGTAAAATTAGATTCGGCCAATGAAGTCAAGTTTCCGTGCTTCAAAGGCATCTATCAACGTGCTCTTTTTACAGATGGAAATTGCACCGCAAAATGGAAAATGAACAACACCGTCGATGGGGATAACAGAGTCGTTTATGAGAGCGGCTCAAACTATAATACTTTAACACCTCATTGAATGTCTTATTGCTTTGTATCTTTTTGTAAATTAATTGTAATAATAGGCATTATAAATCCTTAACAGGTTAACTGGAAACACCACCGTGAATATTAAGTGAATAAATACAAACGGTAATGAGAAACCTCTTTGGTCAACGGGGGTTGTACGTCGAATTGATCGACACACTACGTAAATCCTCTGATCACGAATCCCTCTAGTCTATATCCTTCGGGTATATTAAAAGCTCAAATACCAAATATGGTTTTCAGTGGACCTTTATTATGTGAGATACATGAAACTACATTGTAAGTTGAAGTTATCAATTAAAATTTTACTTTCATATAATTATAGATACTTAATTACGCGAGTTCACGCAAACAAGATTACAAAGCTTTACATTGTAGTTGGAACCTTCGTGTTCCGTTTGTGGGTAAACAATCTTACTGGAAAAACAAGTTTTGAGAAAATGCCTCTCCGCACCTTACTAAAAGTGTACGATATTATTCATGTGCAAAGGTTTGACTTGTACAACGTCAGAGTGAAAGCAGTTTAAAAGTCGTATCAGATGTAGCAATAGATGTTACAACGAAAAAAAAAAAAGATATATATTTCCTTGTAGCCATTTTTAAGTAATTGTTCTCTCCTTTTGAAGAAGCTTCTGATTTATTAAATATTCGGTGTTATTTCCGAACAAGAATTGTCCCTGTTTTGGCTCCGTTATTTTATTTTTAGACGACATTTAGAGTTATATCCAAAGTTTATTTGACAAGCAAATATCGTTTATTGGAGCAGAAATTAATACGAAAGCTTCAGGATTTTAATTAAGATACGCTTTATGATTTTAATTCAAATGCCCTTCGTTTAATAAAGAGCATTGGAGAGTTCCCTGACTTCATTTATGTTCTTATTTCTGTTTATAATTTAATACTTTATCTGATAGTAATGGGACAGGCGGTGACGTATCAATATTGACGTCACAGCGTTCGCATAACAATAGCAAGTTGAGTGATTACTAACCAATAATTCCATGGCGTGATTCAATTATGCAATTGAGATAGTGCAAACTAACGTTATTGGCTCCCAGTTAATTTAATGTATATGTATGTATATATATATATATATATATATATATATATATATATATATATATGCATTACATAGCACCTGTCTTTATACTGGAAAAATCCCAATTTAATTCAAACGACAGTTAATAAGTTTAATCATTTTAAATTTGTTTTTAATGAAATTAACTTAATATACTCTGGATAATATATCCTCATTAATTTTTAGTGGTCAACGTTTAAATAAATAGACTGTTATTTAGCCTTTGAAAGGATCAAAGTCTTCATCGAATTCAAAACGTTGATAATATGAACTTTTTGTATTAATCAATTGACTCTGATTATGTTCGCTTTTCCCTTCGTTGAAAGTTAACTACATCAAAAATAACTTAACTATATCAATTAAAGCTTAAAGACTCGCTGATTCATTATTTGCATTCAAGCGAATATAAATAAACCAAACAATTTTTTTTTTTAATATTTCGGAATGGTACTTAAAATTAACTCTGGGGCACGTGGAACTACAGCCATTGGAACTCTGCTCATAACTTGGCTACAATAACTATAACTCAAAAATCGATGAATTAATAGTAATAAATTAAAAAAACAAATTATTATTCCAGAGGGTAGCATGTCTGTAACTCTACTATATGATGTTTAGTTTAATTGCAAATAAAATTTTGTTTATACTTGTTCAGTCGTCAGTTTGAATTTTTAATTTCCCGCGCTCGCGGGGTTCATAAACCCGCCACACACACATGCATATCGCCAAGGCCGTGGCTACAGCGGAAAAACACAGGCAGTTCAAGAAGTCATCGGCTAGCAACAAGGGACTCAGTCAGTTGGTCTTAGACGGTCGTTCCTACGGCCAGTGGGGCTTCGCCCTTCTTCCTCCCCTACAGATAACCGCTTCATAGATAACCGCTTCATAGACAACCGCAGTTGGAATTCACCCGTGATAGAGTCAGTCAGTTGTTTCATCTCCCGCAAAGCTGCCATCCTGTGTTTATCACCGCAACAAGCGAGAAGACTCCATCATTTCAAGGAATGTGCATGATTACCGCAAGTACCTATTTAATAATGCAAGCATTATTTGCGCAAATATAGAATGAGTACTCGTATATTCTAGGACCCATCGCTCATTTAGTGTATATAGTTACATGGCCGCCATATTAGTTCATAAACTTTACGTTCCTTTGTTTACTGCTCAAATTACAATTCTATTATAATATACTTAATTCTTAATTTCTATTACCGATAAGTTAGTGCATAAAGTAAAGTTCTTTTGTCTTGTTCAACCTCTAGATATAACATGTAGTATATAGATATATAATGAACTATTTCAATATACCTAATTCTTAAGAGAACTCACATAGTTGTTTTGTTTTTTTATCTTTTTCCCTCATCTCTCCAGGAGAAATAACAAATGGTTCAGTCTAATTCTCTCTCTTATTCTTGCCTTTAAAAAGCTTCCCGCCATTACATTTTTGTGCCGACATTTATTATCATTACAGCAAAACAAGCTTCCCGCCTAAACAATACTCATTGATTGATGGGAATGTTTCGACTATAATAAATTGAGATAAAAGCAAAATTTTGTATGAAGAAAAGGATTATTGACATCAATGAACTTTTTTCCGCGGCCTACGCAATACCGTTTCATCATTCACACCATATGAGGACAACCCCCGGCCCACGATATGGTTTGATCCGGCACGGGAGACATTTTGAGAAACCCAGTTAAACAAAAATATTACACTACTTACACCAATTGAGGAAAATGAGGAGAGATTTGTGCGTTCGGCAGTACTTATAAGTTCGAACAGTTCTTTTCAATGATGAAAGTTAATATATTTAAACATCCTACAAGGCTGACAGATGATAATTTGGAAAATTCTTTACATCTTTGTATCAGTGGAAATAATCTAAACATCGATGGATCATGCTCGAGTGTCTCATTGATTTCGTTGTCGCTATTTCACTGTTTGCAATAATTCCAAATTTTACGATTTAATTAAAATGTTGTACCTATTTTTTCATTTCATTTTGTTATTTTAACAAACTGTATTATAATTAAATTGTTGTATAATTTCATGTTTGATATCAATTCTTCAAAATTATGAACACTATTTTAAAATACATTACTTTTAAAAGCGGCTCGCGAACGTATTTGCACACTATAGTTTGTCCCGCAACAAGTCAAAGGTTGCCCGCACCTGATTTCCACTAAGAGAACGGCGATCAAACATGTTGGAGGCTTCCAACTAACTGGGATTAGTCAAACAGAGCTTCAGCGCTTTGTCCACCATACGATAAACAGGTATAGATCATGTTGTTTTAACCAGGCTACGCATTGGTTGCATGAACAGAACGCAATCATAGCCAATGTACCGCATCGACACAGCTATTTGCTGACGGCCTAACACGAGCCTCACTGTTGAACCTGTGCTAACATGACGTCATGGGACGTGCGCACATCGTTTGAAGAGGAGAGTAATAACCCTGGAATTCTAGCGTTAATTTGTACTACGGTATTACTGGCACTACTTAAATGTTACTCTTTGATGAAATTGGTTGGAAAAGACTCGAAAAAAATGAATGCCCTGAAAAAAATGAATGGCCGCCGTAGCAAGTATCCTTATGCTGCAACCCCAACCGCAAATATAAATATTTCGAAAAAAGCGTATCATATTCAGGTGTAAAACTCTTAAACGCTCTTCCAAAATGTATCAAACCCATTAAAAAATACACTTTGTTCAAAACTAAATTAAAAAAATTCCAAGTATGATGGATGCTTTATATACAAGATGGATACTTTAAAAAATGTTCAATTATTAGATAAAACAAGTGAATATTTGACATAAATATCGCTCTAAAATTATTTGTGATCAGGCACATGGTCTCTATAAGGTGGGGCCAGTTTAACATCATTTACAAAGCTTGTCATCCTCTAACAAGTAAAAAAAAAATAAGTACACATTTAGGGTTGTATTAAAATTTTAATGAAACTAATTTATTTTATTCTTAATTTATGTAATTTATTTATTTAATCTCATCATTTTTATACTATGTATTCTTAGAATTTGACCTTTTTTTTGCGAATTTATTATAAAATTAAAAATGTAATTCAACGCTTTAACTCACATGGCTAACCTGAGACCCTAAAAGAATTTGATTTCATTATTTTATGTGGTTGTCGGTCACGTGGGTTGAAGTGAAGCTACATCAACTCGCCAATGTTTCGGTAAAATTTATTACCTTTGCCTGCTATATGACAAATATATTAGTGGTAGACAGGGTTCATTGTTTCGATACTGGATTTTTTTTTAAATATAAGATGAATGCATACAAAAATATAATACTGTAGTGCAAAAGTCAACTACATAAAACTACTTACAAACTGAAAAAGTCTTGTACAAGATTTAAATATTATAACTAAATCCAAATGGTAAAAGAAACAATTCTGAGAGCCCCTAAACAAAAACGTTTTACTGGTTGTTATAAAAGTCCTTGTGCATATCAAGTTGTTTACATTGAGGTCTCTAATTTAATCCTTATTTCATCTCTGACGAATACAATTCCTATGTCAATGTTTACATTAACTAATCCTCTAATTATTTATGCACGCCAACTGTCCTTGCCTTTCATTCAGTTTTTTAAATTTCACTAGAAATGTCGGAAGAAAAATTTCCTTCGTCGCGGCCTTCTTAGGCATTATTGGAAAAAAGGTTTTAGTGCAAAGGCCTCAGCCGAGGAAATCTGTGCAGTGGAAGGGGAAAGTGTGGTGCATCCAAACACTGCCGCATTTTGGTTCAGGCGGTTTAATTCTGGCAATACAAGCCTTGAAGATGAATCTAGATCAGGTCGTCATTCAGTCATCGATGATCCAGTGCTACTTGAGTCTGTTGGTCGGAATCCACATGTCACAGCCCGAGGATTAGCCGAAGAAATAGGAGTTTCAAATGCTACAATTAGCCGGCATTTCAAAAAGCTTGGGGTGCAAAAAGTCCGTTCAAGGTTAGCACCTCATGACTTATCTGCAAGCCCAAGCGTTATTTCAGCAAGACAACGCCTCTGCTCATCGCTCACGATTAGTTAAAGAAAATTTTTCAGAAATGAACGGGATCCTTGCAGCCCAGACGTCGCACCGTCTGACTATGGACTTTTCAGGTCAATGGCGCATTTTTCGAAAACTTTGATGATGTCAAATCTGGATGCGATGAGTTCTTTGCCTCGAAAACTGCAGAGTGGTATCAACATCAAATACAACTTTTGGCTGAAAGATGGGTTAAAGTAGTTGAAAATGATGGCCTGTATATTGAAGAATAAATTTGATTTGTAAATTTTGTACTCACATTTGAATAAAATTAATTTGGTGAACAAGGACTTTTGTAACAACCAGTATAATACCAGTTTATTTAACTTTAATAATAAAATGTTTAAAAATATAAGTGCAAATGATTAGTTCCTAAAGGACGTATATTAAAAAGCAGAACTCAGCAAAATCTACATCTAGTGCTGAGTTATATTTGATGTTCACTATATATGGGTTTCTGACTTTTCATGGAATATCTTATAGTTTCATACAAAGATATTGAGCATTGGACCTTTTATGTTTAATTGTAATAAGGTTTCTTTTGTCTCAATACCCAACAATACCACTTCTCCTTACCCCATGTTCCTTCTATGATCCTTTCAGACCTCATTGGAAAAAATTAAATTGAAATTGTCCAGGTGGTCAACATTATTCCGAGGATTGCAAATAGGAGCGGCCCGGAAATGTATCATATGGTTGGTAGGCATTTTAGCAGATTTCCCTTAAGGGAAATCTCCTAATGAGATCGCACTCCTGACGGAATTTTCGATATTTTTCTTCAAATATCCATCGATCCTACCTAGTAGATGACGAAAATGAGGTCCGTTCAAAACTGTATATATATATAGCTCTCTATCTATCGAGATATATATATATATATATATATATATATATATATATATATATATATATATATATATATATATATTTTGGTCTGTTACCGCTCTAGCGGTCGCAATTTTTGTTTGATCCTTACCAAACTTCAAATTTAAGCGTTTTATGTAAAAAGAAAGATCAAGTTCGTTAACGGCTGAAATCGGATGAGTGGGAGTGGGGGTTTAGAGGGGAGGATTTTCGAAAATTCGAAATATCTCCGTTACTATACGTCGGATCGAAAAATTGTACAAAATCAATCTTATTGAAAATTAAATTTACTATAAATATTGTTATATACACTTATTCTCTATCTTGAATATTAACCGAGATATTTGCATTTGTATTCTGCGTGTGGTAGTAGGCTATGTTCGGACTTTCCGCCGAGAGCTCTGGTGGCCGTTTCTATAACTATTCGTCCCTCGTGAATAGGTTTAGAGGTTAGGTTAACTGTTTTTTGGGGCTAGAAACTACTGGGTTATTACGCCCTAAATAATGTTTTAGGTTTAGAGGTTTCTTACTACTACAGTTGTTATTAGGCAGATTTCTCTATTGTAAAACTTCACGTGGGAAATCTGCTTAGTTTACGCAGCGCCTGCGAGACGGACTTTTTTGGAGATTCTGTTTGACTTAGTGGCTCGCTAAGTACAACTATACCTTCCACCTAATAATAATATGATACGTGAGGATACAGCAGGCACAAATATTGCATTTTCGAATTTGGATTGTTTATTATTCTCCTCTTAACTAGAGGAATAGTACTGGTACCGTGATTCTCACGGCCTATTCAAGAGCGGACTAACAGCACTCTATCCCTGCTCAAACTAATTCAGAAAAGTAATATAGATTCCAGGTCTTCATTTTATCACCAATGACTCGTCTCCAAATCTTTCCTAAATCTTAACTACTGGTACGTCTATCACACACCATTACCAGAATAATAGAAAATATGCAAAACAATATATAATTAACGTTTGCTTTTACCTCTATGATTTTATGTTTTTAAAGTTTCTCGCAACAGTATTAAAAAGGAGTAAAAATTCTCCAGTAAATACGACTTTATAACTAACTAGCCATACGTAAATGTTACTCATCGAGATAACTTTAGTAATATACTGCTTCATACATTGTTGATAAATAAATGGGATCTTGACAGCATATCATGCAATAATAAATAGGGGTAGAGGGGGTTCTTGGACTGGCTTCAAAAAGCCATTGACATAACAAAAGTTGTTTATTTTGCTATTTAGAGTAACTTTTATTATATACACTTTTTTCGTATACTGAATTATAAACGGGATATGCGCTAAAACCTGTAGCGGAAGTGAGCAATTTTATTTGGGACAAAAGACCCAACCGAAATAAATAAAACTCAGTATATGTATTAGCACTAACGCTTTCATTATAACAAGCCATACCAACATTTCTAGGGACGGGCAGGAGTGGGGGTTATAAGGGATGCCTGAAATTAAAAATAGCGATATTTCGTTTCCTATTGGTTTTTCGGCAAATATGAACATAACAAAAGTTGTTTATTTTGTTATTTAGAGTAACTTTTGTTTTATACACTTTCTTCGTATACTGAATTATAAACGAGATATACGCTAAAACCTATAGCGGAAGTGAACAATTTTATTTGGGACAAAAGACCCAACCGAAATAAATAAAACTCGGTATATGTATTAGCACTAACGCTTTCATTATTACAAGCCATACCAACATTTCTAGGGACGGGCAGGAGTGGGGGTTATAAGGGATGCCTGAAATTAAAAATAGCGATATTTCGTTTCCTATTGGTTTTTCGGCAAATATGAACATAACAAAAGTTGTTTATTTTGTTATTGAGAGTAACTTTTGTTATATACACTTTCTTCGTATACTGAATTATAAACGAGATATACGCTAAAAACTATAGCGGAAGTGAACAATTTTATTTGGGACAAAAGACCCAACCGAAATAAATAAAACTCGGTATATGTATTAGCACTAACGCTTTCATTATTACAAGCCATACCAACATTTCTAGGGACGGGCAGGAGTGGGGGTTATAGGGCAGACCTGAAATTAAAAGTAGTGATATTTCGTTTCCTATTGGGGTTTCGGCAAATATGCACTTATCAAAAGTTGTTTATTTTGTTATTTAGAGAAATTTGCTCAATAATCCTTTTCTATATGAACTACCAGGTACCTCACCTGGAATAATTAATTCTAATTATAATATATTATTATAATATTTTGTCCTTAATAATTTAAATCTATGCATAATGCACAGGAAACGGGAAATATGACAATATGGAGGACAGTGAAGTCTTACATAAAAAATTAATTTTATTATTAACAAATCCACAGCAACGACGGGTATAAACCCTAAACACTGGGACCTAAATGTCAATATATTGTGCAAAGTAAAGCCTTGCCAAAAAAATACAATCGCCATCCAGCCTCAAATGAATTCCCGGGCGAAGCCGGGTATCTGAGCTAGTATATATATATTTGTTTTAATATAGGTTAGATTTTCGTATAAACGAAACTTCCACTCCTGCACACGTCACATTATCAAGCATACGTTACTACACAAAATGTGTTATATCAAGCCTATTTGCTACTTATTTTTTGTCATCTATCTTGGTGGGACAAGAGTTAAGAGGACGGGTAAAACAAAGCATGTAAAATAGCAATGCGACGGATGAATTAATTATATGTTATGCTATATTATTCAACAACTTACTTTTTAGCAGATTTCCCTTAAGGAAAATCAGTTATTGAGGTCGTTACTCATGATTATTACTCATGACGCAATTTTCGAAAAATTTCTTTAAATGTCCATCGATCCTATATATATATATATATATATATATATATATATATATATATATATTTGTCTGTTAAAGCTCTAGCGGTCGCAATTTTTGTTCGATCGTTCCATAACTCGATATTTAACCGTTTCATGTAAAAAGACACAGATCAAGTTCGTTAATGGCTGAAATCGGATCAGAGAGAGGGGTGTATAGAGGGGGATTTTCGAATATTTGAAATATCTCCGTTATTATGCTTTGGTTCGAAAAATTGTATAGAATCAATCATATTGCAAATTAAATTTACTATAAATATTGTTATGTATATTTATTCTCTATCTTGAATATTATACGAAATATTTGTATTTTTGCAAGTCGTGGGACACGTGGTCGGGTATCGTTTGAATTAGTTCGGCCGTTTTAGTAACTGCTCGGCTCAGGTGGAAGCTCCTTCTAACCTTACCTGTCGTTTCTAACCTTACCTTACCTTCGTTACTTTGTGAGATTTATGCAAATATGTTCTGTTCATCCACCTTCCCCCCTTCTTTAGTTCTTGGACTACTAAAATTTGAGTTATTAAAATATAAATTATTCTTACAATTCAGAAGCCGTTTCAGTTGGAAATTTATTAAAATTAACTGAAAGATTTCTCATTACCGTTTGTATTTACTCAAGGTGGTGTTGTGTTACGAGTATGCAGATTTCTCTATTGTAAAACTTCACATGGGAAATCTGCTTAGTTTACGCAGCCCCTGCGTGACGGACTTTTAATATATTTTTTCTCAAACTGAAATAATATAGGGGTTACTTAGTTTTTAGCTTTCCACATCTCGTAAGATTTTCATTTAAATCAACTGCATCAATTTAATTTTCATGTTCAGCTTCAATTTCAAATTCCTCTTACATAGGCATTTTTTTAGGGGAGAAATAGAGAATAAAATGTGGAATGATTCTTCAGTGTAGTTTTTCAGCATCGTGAATGAAATTTGCTCAGATAACGCAGCTCAGTCGTGATGAAAGTTTAATATCTGAAATCTAATTTTAGGGACTAACTTTAATTTAGTAAACATTATAAATGTATAGTTAAAAAATAATTTAACTAATAGTCGAAGTTATTAAAGCAAATGCTAATGTTCAATTAAGTTAGAAGTTCGAGGTCAAACTATAATAGTAAAAAAATGTTTTGATGGAATAATTCACCCAAGGAATGGGCAATATTTCAATGTCAGATGCATGTTGCAAATTGTACACCATGGAAATTAGATTCGGCCAATGAAGTCAAGCTTCCGTGCTTCAAAGGCATCCATCAACGTGCTCTTTTTACAGATGGAAATTACATCGCAAAATGGAAAATGCACAACAACGTCGATGGGGATAACAGAGTCGTTTATGAGAGAGGCTCAAACTATAATACTTTAACACCTCATTGAATGTCTTATTGCTTTGTATCTTTTTGTTAATTACTTGTTTTACCAATTGGCATTGATAATCCTTAACGGTTTAACAGTTCGTGACGCAGGGGCTGCGTAAACTAAGCAAATCTCCCACGTGAAGGTTTACAATAGATAAATCTATATAGTAGTAACACCACCTTGAATATTAAGTGAATTAATACAAATGTTAATGAGAAATCTTTCAGTCAATTTACGTAAACCATCTTAATTGTTAAAAAAACAGGTAAACCAAACATTATCTGAATATAACATAAACTGCTCAAAAATGAACAGGGATATTGTCTGTTTTGTGGTATGTATGGTGCCTAGTATATTTTTTTTTATTATTATAAATATCATTAATATTTATTGAAATTATTGTCTTTTTCCCCCCATAAAAATGAAATTTAATTAAGATCGATTTAATTAAAATTAATAGGATAAGAAAAAATAACCAATATCCCTATTCATTTTTGAGCAGTATATTTGTTTTATTAAAAAGTATAATAATATAGCTATTAATTTATAATGAGTCGGAATAATTTTTCCTAAATCGCTTATGCTTTAGTAATGCAAGAACAAAAAAAGAAGGGGGGGGATTGACAGAACTTATTTGCATTTATATCACAAAGTTCAATGAAAACAATATTTTGTATTTAACCTTGGAATAAAGTGTTTCCTAACATTACAGCTTATTATTAAAACAACATGATTAGGAGTTGGGGTTTACTGAAAGCCGTAAACTATTAAGTCCAAATAACTCGGTTCCTATTCATGATAATGAAAATATGTATGTAAAAATATTTATATTTTCTTTAGTTATCAAAATCCAACATATAGTAACGGATATATTTAGAATTTTCGAAATTTCGTCTCTAAACCCCCGCTCCCACTGGTCCGATTTCAGACATTAAAGGTCTCGATCTCTCTTTTCAAATACAACGATTAAATATCAAGTTTGGTAACGATCAAACAAAAATTGCCACCGCAAAAGCGTTAACAGGCGAATATATATATATATATATATATATATATATATATATATATATACAGCGAGCCTTCTCATTAATTGAATTTCCAGCAACAATTGCAGATGTTTATTATTAATTGAATAGTTAGAAATACACTGATTTTGGTATTTTAACGCATTGAAAGAATGGAAACTTAAGCGCAGTTTGTTCCAGGTTAACATTTTTGATTAGAACGTTCTTGTTGTCAGCAATGTACTTCTTACTTGACAAGACTTAAGTAACTGAAATATAAATAAAACAATTAGTATAGGTTTAATTCTTGTGATTTCACTATTAACGTGATATAATACTGTTTTACAAGTGCTTGAGATTAGCTGTCTTATACAGGTTCATGCATTAGACAGTTAATATCCAATTCTATGCGTAGTGTAGATATGTACAATGTATGTATATATATATATATATACATATATATATATATATATATATATATATATATAATCACTACACTAGTTCAGTAATTTCTATATTTACGTATAAAATATTTAGATGACGTAAACGTAAATAAAAGTAAATAAATTGTATTTCTATTGAACTGTTTTTATTTGCAGAAGAGGTCTTCTCTTCAACTTGCCAAACAGCATCTGCTTTTGCCCACGGCAGCACTGCTATGTTCGCCATTCTACTTAAATTAAATTCGAATTACAATAATTTTTGTCCAAGCTTTGCCAAGAGAACTGAGAAATGTAGCTACTATTCGAATAATAAAAGGGGTAAATGAATACTTAAAGCACCCGCTATAATTGGTTTTCTAATAAAATTCTTTATTAGACTCTTAGACAATTAGAAATAAAAAACTTCCTGTGATAAAGTTCATTCATTAAGATAGATTACTTTCGGTGCAGAGCCATCATCAGCCACAAAACACGTAATTACGAAGAAATCTGTAAAAGAAATATTTAATGCTTCCATAATTTATAATAGTTCATTCGTTAATTGTTTTAAAGAAATATAAAAAATTATGAATAAACAATACAAATTTTCTCAACACGTTGAACCCTTTCAATTTCCTCAAGAAACTTCCTTCTATATTCAGAATTAAATAATTAAAACGGATATTACAAAGTAGTAATAGTAAAATTTAATATTTATGCAAATGAAAAACATTAATTTAATCATTTTAAGGCGTATCTTTCTTATTCATCTATGCAGTTATCTAAATTTTAATTATTTTCTGTGTTTATGGAAGATATTAAAGCAAATTAAAATACATAATTTGTAAATCACTTTAATAAAGTTGTCTTATATTTTTATAACAACAAAGGAAAAATAATCAATTTTATATTCCTCTGATGACAAAAATGACGAATACTCACTTAATATAGATCCAATTCTGCACCACTTTGAATTGTTTGAAAATGAAAAGGAAAGCTGATTTTTTTTTTTTTTTTTTTTTTTTTACTGGACTCTAGTTAGTTTAAGACTATTTTTATTATCCGTCTTCTTTGCAAATTTATGTCATCCAGTGACAACCAAGCTCCGGAGGTTTCAATGAAAGTGCATAGTATTTCTCCAGTATGTAGTACAGTATATAGGTTGTAAGTGATATCCAATGCGGTACTTAAGTTAAGAATATTTATCTAGCAAGGGGATTCACTGATCTATTGACCCACTTGAAGAGTTAAAATCTGAGAAAATATGCACAAACGTAACTAAAATAAACATTAGCCCATGATTTAATACAAAGCATTAAAAAGTACAGTACTATGAGTAGCAACTAGTGGAAAAGAAATAAATGAGAAGTAAATTCTTAATAATTATTGTATAATTAATGAGATTACTATAAATATCATTTGGGATATTAGTCTCCATTTAAATGACGTTTTCAAATTATAGATCAATGAAAATTCATTCCTATTCTTCGAAAAAAAATCAATGACTCGCTTATTCACTATTCGAATGATTTGCAATAAACCAAACAATTTTTTTTTTTTTTTTTTTTTAAGTTTGCTACAATAATTACAAAATTGTAATTGAAAATTCATTCCTGTTCTTCGAAAAAAAAATGTTAAAAAGTTATTAGATTTTATGAATATTAAAGCACTAAAAACTCAAATAAAAACGTTTGATTGATGTTCGGTTTAAGACTCCCAAATTATGGAGAGACGTTGCCATAATTAATTAATTTGAAATAATAATAAATATGTTATTCAATTTTCGGTCATAAGGGAACTATTTTATATAGAAAGTCTGTATTTTTCAAAATACTAAAAGAAAATAGGTAGGTTGCCTCTATCTTTTTGATTTGATAATTATTGGAACTTTCATTTTACCGGCCATCAGAGTTCAGAAACAAAATAAAAAAAGGGAAAATGATCGAATATTCTCATTATCAACTCCATAAATAAATGCGATATCGAATTAAAGTTTTAAAAATACTAGTCATTGTATAAAAAAAAATAAAAAATAAATAACTCGCATACTCTGGTTACCTTCCGATCATGAGTGTTTGGCATTTTATTAGATTTCAAATTCTGTTAAAATTTAACAAAATGTATCAATAAATGCCAAAATCACAAGCCCAAGGACAATTCAATACATACATTTAAACCAACGCGGGTAAACAATTACCAAATGTATAGTATGGAAGCAAGCCAGGCCGAAGGGAGATTTGATGAGGTCGGTGTGACTCGTCAACAGAAATAAATAATCCAGATCATCTGAGATTGATAGAAAAATAATGATAGATTGGATGGACACTAAAGATAATTAAACATTCATACAATCACACATACACGAACGCATGGATACACACAAACACAAGCGCGTATATTTATAATGTAGGTTATACTTTTTCTTTTTTCTTGAATTAACAGTAGATTGAGTTTACTTCATAATTTCATCACTCACTAGACTTCATTTTTATTTTTAGATGAATTCCTTAAGGGAAATAAACTTTTTAGGCTGTATTATTGGGACGAAATTAAAAAAAAAAAAAAAAATTCAAGTGTCCATCGATCCTCCCTAGGAGATAATAAAAATGAAGTCCATTCCAAACAATTTATATAAATACACACGCACGCAAGCACACGCTCGCACGCACGCACATACACACACACACACACACACACACACACACACACACACACACACGTCATCCCACAACGTATTTGCATGCACTTCAAACAGTAAAAGTTCAATGAAAACATTATTTGATTTATACGCTTGCAATAAGGTGGTTCTTGATATCACAGCTTATTGCTAATATGGCATGAGTTCTTACTCTTGTGGGGTATGTATTGAATGGTTTATTGTATGTTCGGTTACAAATCGTTGAAAATAATATTCGAATTTTTTTCTCTCAGCATTAAAATTATCATACAAAATTTCTCATTTGGAAAACAGATGTCTTGACATCTTCTTCCGTATCGGATGCTTGTCTTCTGTGCATGTCCGTAGCGTTGTAATGCAGTATAGCAGTACAGAATATATATCAATTGTAACAGTAACTCAGAGGACCAGTCAGGTTATAAAATTATAACGAAAACATATTGTGTACCTCAAATAAAAACAGCTGGTATCAGTTTTAGCAGATTCCCCTTAAGGGAAATCAGCTATTGAGGTTGTACTCATGACGGAATTTTCCCATTACTAATCACTCTGATCTCATAGATATAGAGAGACAGCGGAGTACCTCTAAGGCTCGACCGTTACAATATATATATATATATATATATATATATATATTTGTCTGTTACCACTCTAGCGGTCGCAATTTTTGTTTGTTCGGTACCAAACTCGATATTTAGTCGTTTTGTGTAAAAAGAAAGATCAAGTTCGGAGGATTTTTGAAAATTCGAAATATCTCTGTTACTATACGTCGGATCAAAACATTGTACAGAATCAATCTTATAGCAAATTAAATTTTCTATAAATATTGTTATAAACATTTATTCTATATCTTGAATATTCGAATATAGTTCGGGTTAGGTCGGCCATTTCCGTCAGTACTCGGCTCAGGTGGAAGCTTCTTCTAACCTTACCTTACCTTCCTTACTTTGTGAGATTTATGCAAATACGTTCTGTTCATCCACCCCCCCCCCCTTTTTTAGTTCTTGGACTACTAAAATTTGAGTTATTAAAGTTATAAATTATTCTTACAATTCAGAAGCCGTTTCAGTTGGGAATTTATTTTAATTAACTGAAAGATTTCTCATTACCGTTTGTATTTAATCACGGTGGTATTGTGTTACCAGTATGCAGATTTCTCTATTGTAAAACTTCTCATGGGAAATCTGCTTAGTTTACGCAGGCCCGTCGTGACGGAGTTTTTATAGTTTGATATCTGCAGTGCCTTAATTTACTTCAATATTTTACCAGAAAATCTTTGTTACCACTATATACAGGGTGTCCCAACTTCCTGCGCCACCCGCATTAAAATCATCAGTTGTGTTAATAAATTGCTGATTCTTGGTGTTGCAGAATTGTGACCCCTGGAGAATCTTTTCAGCCCATATTTAACCTCGTAAACTTCTCCAGTACTTCTCTAGTGACCCTAACTTTGGAATTTCCAATGGAATGCCATACTTTTTATGAAAAATCAAATCAAATTCTAAAACGAGCTATACTATATCGGTGAATTTTTTGATTTGACGCATCCTTTAGCCATAAAATGCACAAATCTTTAATTGAGAAACGTCACGTTTTATTGAAAAATTTGGCGACATAAAACTTGTAGGCAAAAAAATTATCTATGAAGCAAGTTTATTGGAAGAGGATTGATTTCTGAAATACAAAAAAAAAATACTATTAGAATACATATTATAGTTTCGATGCTTTAGACATTGCATACGATAGTATTTAGTTTATATACCTGCTTTTCTGCAAATATAACTACAGGAGTATAGGCTACAGGAGGACGCGCTGAACGTTTTACATTTTTAATTTAATATTTTGTATAGTTTCCTGCATTTTGGTAACTAAAGTCAAGGACAATTGATGATATTGTCATCCTCAATAATGAAGCCAGAGAAAGGGGTGTCCTGGCACGTACTTGACAAGTTCTCCTGCTTCCAGCCAACAAAGACACATCAAATCTGTTCGCCATATCTCAAACTTCAGCCTTGTACACAGAAAACTTCACTTTCCTCCCAAACTGCTATTTGTATTCCGTAAAATAATAATCCGCTAAAGTTAGTCATCTGCCAAAGAAGAAGAATTTGACAAAGTCCGTCGGTGGGGAATATCCGAGTTTTACTGTCAGAAGAAGTTTCACTTCGTAAAGTTATGAATAATTTTTGTATATTTTTTTATCTGTTTTCTTATTGATCACATTTTTTCTATTTTTTATGATGTCCAAATTCTCTTTTATCCTACTCTTACTTAAATGTATTTCTTTTTCTATTAAACTTACTTTTCCAAAATCAAAGTTATGTATAGTGGAATTCAAAGTCATTCATTCATTATTTGTAGAAAAGGAATTTCCCCAGAAGAAGTGATATTGAGGCCACGTTACATGTAGAGATTTTTTAGTAAAGTCTGCGAGAAAAAAAAAAAAAAAAAAAAAAAAAAGGAGTTTTTTGGTGAATATTGGATCTGGGAAAGCTATGAGACGAATTCATCGGTAGGGTTGGATGAAATTCGAAGAAATTTGCAGAAAAATGCGTCGTGAGAATAACTTCAATAATTTATATCCCCTAATGAAAATCTGCTTTAATGAAAAAATTTGACTCGTAAGTACTACGTTTTTGCCTGTTATTACAATGGAAATTACAAGTCCATAATTTGAGGTTCATTTTGTTTTGTTTTTGTTTTGGTCAATTTCAGGTGTTTTGGTCCCTATTTTAGCAGATTTCCCTTAAGGGAAATCAGCGATTGTGGTCGTACTCATGACGGAATTTTCGAAATTTTTCTTCAAATGTCCATCGATCCTACCTAGTAGATGACGAAAAAGTCCGTCACGCAGGGGCTGCGTAAACTAAGCAGATTTCCCGCGTGAAGTTATACAATAGAGAAATCTCCATACGAAAGCCGAACAGTTACGGTAAAGGGCCGAACTACTTTTTGGCGGGAATCTCGAAACGTTCGTTATCGGCCCAAATTTAATAAAAATCCAAATATCTCGGTTAATATTCAAGATAGAGAATAAATGTATAGAACAATATTTATAGTAAATTTAATTTGCAATAAGATTGGTTATATACAATTTTTCGATCCGACGTATAGTAACGGAAATATTTCAAATTTTAGAAAATCCTCCCCTCTAAACCCCCCCTCCCACTGGTCCGATTTCAGCCATTAACAAACTTGATCTTTCTTTTTACATGAAACGACTAAATGTCGAGTTTGGTAACGATCAAACAAAAATTGCGACCGCTAGAGCGGTAACAGACAAATATATAGATAGATAGATCTATATATATATATATAGATATATATATACAGTTTTGAACGGACCTCATTTTCGTCATCTCCTAGGTAGGATCGATGGACATTTGAAGAAAAACTTTGAAAATTCCGTCATGAGTACAACCTCAATAGCTGATTTCCCTCAAGGGAAATCTGCTAAAAATGAGGTCCGTTCAAAACTGTATCTATATATATATTAGTCTGTTACCGCTCTAGCGATCGCATTTTTGTTTGATCGTTACCAAACTCGATATTTAGTCGTTTTATGTAAAAAGAAAGATCAGTTAACGGCTGTAATCGGACCAGTGGGAGGGGGGTTTAAAGGGGAGGATTGTACAGAATCAATCTTATTACAAATTAAATTTACTATAAATATTGTTATAAACATTTATGCTCTATCTTGGATATTAACCGAGATATTTGCATTTTTATTAAATCTGGGCGGCTAACGGACGAGAGTGACTTTCCCGCCAAAAGCTAGTTCGCCCGTTTCCTTGACTGCTCGGCTCTCGTGAAATTTCTCTATTGTAAAACTTCACGTGGGGAATCTGCTTAGTTTACGCAGCCCCTGCGTGACGGATTTGTCTTATATTACCCTTTCAGCTTACCGCTATTATGTTTTTAGTATCTAAATTTTCCCCTACTCTCATTCAAAGCTCAGGAGGGCCTAAGTACTTTTAATTCTATTAATTTTTACAGCTTTTATTTTTTTTTAATATGTCAATTACATCAATTTGATAGTTCTTAGATCTTCTAACTTGTAATTTAGTAATTGCAATTTACGTAAATGTTTTCAGTTATCTCTAAAACGTCACTAAAAGAAGAACATAAAGAGAGGAAACTGTGTTCATCTTACATTGGAAGATATTTTGGTATAAAAATACTTGTCTGGGGCCTAAGACAATAACACCCCTTAATCCAAGGTTCCCCCTGACATCATAATTGCGTTTCCTCCGAGATGGGTTCCTCACTGGACAAGGTTATAGAAAATACCACATTCAGATCGATCAGTAGAATTACCGCTGGGAGGCTATCGATAAATTATTATTGTATGTGGTAGGTTTTCTGTGCAGGGTGAGTAACATTTATACTTAATGACATTCCTCTCCAGACTTTGCGAGTGACATGAGATGTTAAATTACTATAATCATTACAAAATCAGACTTTAATAATTTCATATTTTTATTAAGTAACTGACTGTGAGTTTTAACATATAGCCCAACATTACCATGGTTGATGACGTTAACATTAATATTTAAAAAAGTCCGTCACGCAGGGGCTGCGTAAACTAAAGAGATTTCCCTCTTGAAGTTTACTAATAGATAAATATACATACTGCTAACACAACAACACCGTGAATAAATACAAACGGAAATAAGAAATGTTTCATCCAACTTCAATAACCTGCCGAAAGGAAGCGTTAGGTTAGAAATGTAAACAAAGGGGTCAGCCCGCCTCACACCGGAAAGAAAAACAATTACTGAAATATATCAGAATGTAACATTTATTTTATTGAGAACTATTTACTATATCTAGTACTGTAATTAATAATGTTTCAGAATAATTGTTATATGAATCAATAAAATTTTAGTAGTCCAAAACCTAAAGACGAGGGGGGGGGGCACCAGAACATATTTGCATGTATCTCGTATAATAAAGGTATCTTGAATGCAGTATTTGGTATTTAAAATTCAAATAATGTGATTTATTATGTTGTTTATGTAACATGAGCAGAAGTGGCGGTTTTCTGATGGCTGAAAACTGAAAAATGCAAATATCTCGGTTAATATTCAAGATACTGAATATAACAATATTTATAGTGCATTTAATTTGCAATAAGATTGTCTCTATACAATTTTTCAATCCGACCTATGGTAACGGAGATATTTTGAATTTTCAAAAATCCTGCCCTCTAACCGCCCCCCTCCCCCTGGCCCGATTTTAGCAGTTAACGAAAATGATCTTTCTTTTTACATACAAAGACTAAATATCGAGTACCGCTAGAGCGGTAACAGACAAATATATAGATATATACAGTTTTGAACGGACCTCATTTTCGACATCTCCTGGGTAGAATCGATGGACATTTGAAGAAAAATTTCGAAATCGCGTCATGAGTACAACCTCAATAGCTAATCTGCTAAAAAAAAAGAGATTTCTAAATCTGTGATGCACAAAAGCCCTTCAGTATGCAGAAGTGGTGATTCAGAATTTATATCTGTTTACCATCGAAGTTGATCAAACTTCCTGCTTGATCGATCAATATTCGTCTGGATGTCCACCAGATTTAAAAATTATTTTCTAAATCGGCAAATGAAAATGTTTGTAATAAATAATTAGTAAGAATAAAATAAATAAAATATGCAACAAATAAAAAAAAAAAAACTTTTAGAAAAGCGGATGAAAAATCCCGTTTATCATACCTTATGTCTGAATCCCATTTTGTCATCTCCTTGATAGGGAATAAATAGAAATAAAATATATTTTTTGAAAATCAAATCATAAATACATCTTAATCTCCGATTTTCCTGAATTGTCCAACAGAAAAAAAATTACAGAACGAAAATACTTCCGGAAGTTTTGGATTATAAAATGGGTTTTCTATAATAATACAGTAATATAACACCATAGGAGCTCTATAGAAAAAGTTAGTAGGTATTGAGCACACTCTGAATAATACAAAATTGCAAAATTCTCCAATTACATTTCAATTATGATTATTTCTTGTCTTAAATGGTAAAAAAATGTATATGACACTTTAAAATCGATTGAATAGGTAAGAAAACTGAATGGGTGAATAGGTAATGAGTTTTTTACTATCCGGATTTAAGACATTCCCATGTTATCCAAAGTACATATATTTTACTATTTATTCATAAAGAACAGATAC
The DNA here is from genome assembly GCA_019009955.1 of Riptortus pedestris. NCBI lineage: Eukaryota > Metazoa > Arthropoda > Insecta > Hemiptera > Alydidae > Riptortus > Riptortus pedestris. Next base: position 229,856,527 of record CM032228.1, on the reverse strand, counting down.
TGATTTTTATATATATATTAATTTTAAATTATAGGTGTCACATTGTTATTTGCTAATTTGAATATTGCTAGATTCTATTGAAAATCTACTAGGCACACATGTCTGTTAATACAATCTTCCTTTTTCAACCTGAATAAATAATTTTTGAATTACTTTCCTCGTTTGGCTAAAAATATATCATTACATTTACTCAATATGCTCCTGACTACTAGCGTGGGCGTCTCGAAATGGAAGACAGTTATGTTGTTATTAATTTACGAAGCCCTCAGGGTCCGTACCAATATAGGCAACACTACAGAGACCAGAGCTCAGCAATTTATTGCATATTCTCTTCTTCAAGCTTCAGGAAACTTATTTATTATTTATATATAGTATTCTTATTTAGCATTTTTTTAGTAGCAACTGCAAGGTATAGCTTGTATTTCTGTAAAAATTAATGACTTATAAATTAAGTCTACATTGGACGTTAAAATCTACAAAACAGAAAAATGCATGGGGAAATGCAGGGAGTTGATTAATTTTTATGTGGGTGAATTTTATTTCATATGCTATTATTTCTTTGGTTGTACAATTTTCTGTATACGTTCTTCGTAGTTTCATGGCAAGGGTCACCAATTAAAACTATTTTTCGGATAAACGTTACCTACACTCTCCTCCTTTATTGACTGTCATGTTTTTTTTTATGCTTCGTGCCTTACAGAGTACCACTTCAGGAGTCATCTCTTTTCAAAAAATAGTACCATAATAATTTAACAAGTCCCAATGATAAATCCTTGCTAGATACTGCAATAATAAGTGCTGACTTACTTGATATATTTATTAAATGTAATAACATATTCCTACATACAATTCTGAAGTGCTAGTTCCTTCTTACGGTCGTTGTGACAACCCCTTCCTCACTGAGGAACTCGTTGATACTGAGATTCCCGAAGTAGGCTAAGTCGGCTGACTACAGATCGATTATTTACACGTCAACTTAGAACTCGATTATTTCGCGTCATAATTTAAAATCGATTATTTTAAGATAGAATGTTATATAACATGTGATTGAGGTATTTAATTTCTGAATTTTTGTTCACTGTTTTTTTTTTCATTCTATTTTTTATTTGGGGCTCAGGTTAACCAAGCGAGTTAAAGCGTTGACCTTTATCTCACATGGTAAACCTAGAGTGGCGAGTTCGATTCTTGCCTGGGCAAAGGAAATTATTTGTGACGAAATTCATTAAATAACGACCTAAACGGCTAGAAAAGGGTGGTAACCTGTAGATAACCCGTCCCAATTAGCCTCAGTTGCAAAAAGTGGACGTTAATAATAATAATAATATTTTTTATTATGTGAATATTCTCTTTTATTTTTATTATCAACTACCTCCGCAGTGAGGAAGGGACATTCGCAACGAACGTAAGAAGGAACGTACACTTTAGAATTGTAATTAGCAATAGGTAATTAATTACATTTAATAAATATATTGTTGCGAAAGCTAAGTACATGAAAAATTAAACAGTGTTAATTAAATATTTAAGAAGTACGAAGTAAATGAAAGGAACTGCCCGAAGGTAGAATGTTCTCGGGGATACCCGTCTAGGATCTAGGCTTGTCTCGACAGTTTACTTTGATTTCGCATCTCGTCTATAAAAGTAGTCCAGCTCACTCGAGAGTCAGTTTGTTCTCAGTTCTCTTCAAAGGAATAGATGTGCGTTCAGTGCAGCTTTAGTGAACAGTGCGCATTAGTTGCAGTGCGGTAAGTGTTTTATTTGAAGTGAACAGTGTAGTGCCGTGTGTAAGTAAAGGATAGAGAAATGCCATTTCCTTTGTGAAGATCAGTGCAGTGCCGTGTTTTTGTGAACTACAGTGATCGTGAGTTATTGGACTGTGCGATAAGAAGAACAGTGAAGATATCAGTGCAAACTCTGAGTAGTAGTTAAGAGCAATTAACCCAGTGTGTAGTGCATTATTAAATAAATTGTGTAGTGATAAAAACTCTAAAGCTTGTGTGCTTAATTTTGCAATTCAAAAGAACTCTAATAAGCACCATATATTATTCTTGTAATAAGCGTAATAACATCAAGTAAGTAGGCACTTATCAATGTAGTATCTTGCAGAGATATATCATTGGGATTTGTTAAATTAATGTTATTATTTTTTGAAAATGGATGGTCCCGAAGAGGTGTGATGTTAGACACGAAACATCCAAAAAAAAATCCGTCAATCAATAAAGGAGGAGGGCAGTATGAATAATGTTTATCCGAAAAAAATGGTTTTTATTGGTGACCCTTGATATATGAATCTATGAAGAGCATATAAGTCCGTCACGCAGGGGCTGCGTAAACTAAGCAGATTTCCCACGTAAAATTATACAATAGAGATATCTCCATACGAGTGCCGCACAGTTACGGAAACGGCCGAACTAGCTTTTGGCGAGAAGGAATAGAAGCGTCCATAGCTCGTCCGTTACACTTAATAAAAATGCAAATATCTCGGTTAATATTGAAGATAGAGAATAAATGTATATAATAAAATTTATAGTAAATGTAATTTGCAATAAGATTGCTTTTATAGAATGTTTCGATCCGACTGGTCCAATTTCAGACGTTAACGAACATGATCATTCTTTTTTTTTTACATAAAAGGATAAAATACCGAGTTTTGTGACGATTAAACAAAAATTGCGACCGCTAGACCTGTAACAGACAAATATATATATATATATATATATATATATATATATATATATATATATATATATATAGTTTTAAACGGACCTCATTTTCGGAATCTCCTAGGTAGGATCGATGGATAATTGAAAAAAAAATTTGAAAATCTCGAGCACGACCTCAATAGCTGTTTTCCCTTAAAGGAAATCTGCTAAAATCTTTGGGTCCAGAATAAGAAGAAAGCATTTTATTTATGGATGTAATTGTTGTGTTTATTATCTAAAAGGTAAACGGTGTTTAATTTTACAGTCTATTGATCCATGTATTTAGCATTTGTAATGCTGCTCTGCTGTATGAGAATTGATATTATGTGTTGCATACTGAACCATTACCGGATAAGAATTATTGGGCAAAGCTTTTTTAAAAAAAAGATCAACAGAAAACTATCTAATTAACCTCAAGAAAAATAACAAAATAATTTAAATTTTAATAAAATAAATTTAAAGTACAATATTTGACAATTAATTTTAATTTGTAGATTTGTTGCAAATGAATTTAATAATGATACGACTTGCGGTTAGTTGTAACGCTGACGAGACTGTCGGAGCAGAAAACTGAAATTGGGTGGGTTTTATTTATTTATTTTTTTTTATAGATTTTGTATTTACAGATGAGACTGTGATACAATATTATTTTATTTTTCTGTTATTTATACAGGAGCACCCGCATCTTGGCGATTTGACTCAAAGTTTCAGTATGTAAAATGAAAACAAAATTATAGAAAAATAACAAAAACTGAAACAACAAATAAAAATTAAATACAACAGATAATTATTAAATACTAGTAATAAAGAAAATTAATGAACATAAGACATAAATAAACATTAGATAAACAAACATAGATAAACATTAGACTATTAATAAAGGCAATAAGGTAAAATGGTTTTAATAAAAAAATTATGTTATTCCTATATACTAGTACATTTATATTATTTTTATTTATTTTATTTATTTATTTTTGTGTCCCACAGCGATGGTGGTTGGCATTATTAGGATGATATATTTACACCTTCATGTGCTCACTTTTGTTGTACTTTTATAGTATGGAAAATATTTCTCTAATATCTGATACTTTCTCATATCCGTGTTTGGTCCAAAGAATATAATAAAAGTTAACCCTTTTAAATCTTTTTAGGCATGCAATAGAATACAATATTAGGTAACTTGTGTATTTGATTCTGATGGGTGAGGTATATTTCTGGATGCCTCTATATCCTGTAACTTTCGGCTTTTACTCAGGATATCCTTAACATTGTTAGTTGTAACGCTGACGAGACTGTTGAAGCAGAAACACGGAAGAGGGTGGGTTATTTTATAGTTTTTGTATCTACGGATTAGCCCGCAATACAATATTTGATAACATATGTATGTGTATAAGCTAAATGTATGGAAGTCACGATAAGTAGCATCATATGGATATTACCCAGGATCCCGTTAACATACGTGATTGTAACGTTGAGGTTGAATCAGAAAGGCCAAGACGGCTGGGCTATGTTATAGTTTCTGAGCCTCCAGTTTAAGCTACCTAGCAAATTTAGCTTAACCCTAGTATTACTGACCTCTCCCAGGTCGCATGGATTACCAAGGGGGGGGGCTCCTCGAGCCCACAACCTTAAAAACCTTTTATTTTGGTTCTATAATTTTTTTAAAATTTTTATTTCTATTGGATTATGTTTAATGAACGTTTCTTATGACACCTGTGAAAAAAAAAATTAAAAAAAAAATTAAATACAAAAATAAAAATAAATTAAAAAAAAAAGTTCGGATGGGGAAAAAAGGATGACTTTAAATTAAATGTAATTTTATTCTACGGGAGGAACATATCTAAACATTGTTAGAATAAAAAGTTATCTATATCTAAGTTATTATAACATTATAATAGAATAGTAATTTAAGAAAATATAATTATCATATTCGTAATGCAATTATCGGTGCTTTTGCACAATAATTTTTTTTCCGAGTGTTTATCCAGGATGCAGCATGGACTAACTGTTCCCCTAGTTGGGAACAACCTAGAAAATCTTCTCTTTTCTAAAAAAGTACCTATCAGGAGCAATAATTATAACCATCTCAGTAATATATTTTTATATGAAAAAAAATTATATGGGGAGAATATATATTTTTTTTTTGAGAAAAAAAAACTTGAGAAGGTTTGTGTATGTTAAAATTACATCAAAGTAATTATTATTTGAGCAATATAATTAATAACACTTGAATTACTAGTTAAAAGTAGTATTAAATATCAGTGGGCTCGAGGAGCCCCCCCCCTTGGTACTTAAGTGTATAACTACCCCTTGCATTACCAAGGGGGGGGGCTCCTCGAGCCCATACGTCAAAAAAAAATTTTTTTCTCAACATAGAAATTTTTTTATTTAATTTTATTGTTATGCCCTCACTCTAGGATGTTTTTCTGAGGAATACATAAAATATCAAAAATACCCCATTAAAATTGGGTGATAGGGAACAAAAACAAAAAGTTGTGGGCTCAAGGAGCCCCCCCCCCCTTGGTAGTTCTAGGGTTAACAATCACGAACCAGCTGCCTCATATATTTTATTCTTGGCGGTAAGAAAGTCCCGCTATATTATGAGCTCCATTTGTTTTTAAAGCCTTTCTTCGTGTTAAGTCTGAAGTGTAAATGGCCATGCGTGACTTGAGGCCCGCAGAAATAAGTCAGCTCTATTGATTCTCAAAGTGAGGGAAAAGAAAACATACTTTGAAACTCTCTGACAAAGCGCTTTAGTTTATAAGAGCTACTAACGAGTATTACTGTTAAGGCCGACTGTTAACAGTACTGTTGCAGATCTTAGATAGATTTTTCTTAACAGTCTACCTGACTCAATTAATCATAATCCTTCTCATATTTAATGTGACTAATATGAATCGTCAATGAAGTGAAAATAAATGATATTTGGTGACCGAAAATTTAATTTACAGCTTTAACTGATGAGGGATGAGTTCATTCGCAGACACACCACAACGAAGATCTATGTGAAGGACTAAAGCGTGATAATTAAACTTATGATCACTTAAATGTATAGGGAGCAGATGCTATTTGACATCGTATTTGTTTACTTATTGATGGGCGTAACATCTGAGGGTGATTACCAAACAGAAATAGTACAAAGTAAAATTTAAAAAAAAAACAGAAATAATAACAAATAACAAAAGTAAAATAAATAAACATTTTATAAATAAACACAGTACCTAAATTCAAGTAATTATTATCAGAATATTAGAAGGGGGGGATTGGTGATAACATAGTTTGTGAATGATTAATAGTTATTAATAGTTGGAGCATGATCAAAAGTTATTATTAATAATAGATTAATGGATTGATGGCTGAAAATCGTACTTTTGCTAATGATTGACGTAATGCCCCCTTCAGGGTAGCTGTTGTGAATATAAATATAAACATATTCATACATAACACATACATATGTAAAACTATATAATACAATTAATGTACATAATTTGAAAACTTGTTGTACACCCCAGACATAATTTGTATGTGGAATGTTGTCTTATATTTGAATTTTGTTTAGGTTTGAGAATATGGTGTTAAAAAAACAAAAACAAAAACGTTATACAATGTCATTTAATTTTGTCATAAATTTTTAGAAAATGTATGAACATGTTACATGGTCAAGAGTTAAACCATACAATTTTAATGTAAAATTAGTGTCCCAGTGAATATTTACAGAAATAAGAAAAACTATTTTCACAGAATAAATTAAAAATTAAAAACTTGTCAGTAGAATATATTACACAATTTCAATAAATAGTTAAAATAAATAAGCGAATAAAAAATGAATATTTACAGTTAAAAAGTCTAAAATAGAATAAATAGTAAAAACAAATAGTCCAATTAAAATTAAAAGAACAAAAATGAAGGAACAACCACCGGAGGAGCTACAGAAAGCAATACACACAAAAAACGTACAAGAGGAAAAATAGAGAACTCATGTTCATACATTTTCTAAAATTTTTCAATTAAATGACATATTCTACAACGTTTTTATGGTATTTGTTTGCCAGCAGGGCACTGATGATGGAGCGTATGCTCTGAAAGCGCTCTGTCACAACGAATAAAGAACAGTGAAGGAACGAGGCGTTTTTTCTTACCTGAGAATATGTATTCTATACAATTTTTTGTTCCAACGCATATCAACGGACATATTTTGAATTTTCGATTGAAGCCCCCCTCCTCCCACTGGTCCGGTTTCAGCCGTTAACGAACTTGATCTTTATTTTTACATAAAACATTTAAATATCGAGTTAGGTAACGATTAGACAAATATTGCGACTGCTAGAGCGTTAACAATCATATATGTATCTATATAGTTTATATACATATATATATATATATATATATATATATAATTTTAATGGACCTCCTTTTCGTTATCACCTTGGTAGGATCGATGGAAATTTGAAAAAAAACAACGCAAATCACATCATGACTACATCCACAATAGCAGTAGAATTAGCTATGGGGGAAGAGTTGGGAGTTTAACCTGAATTGTTGTACCAAAAAATTTGATTTTAGTGGCGATGAGAGTTTTCATTCAGTGAAGTGTTAAAATTTGCTGATTGATTCAATTATTGAATATACAATTCTAGAATAGAATCAAAAATTATGTTTACAAGACGATTGTGTCTTGATGAAATTGTTGTTATGGTCTTGATTTCCAAGCAGAATATAATCGTAGAAGGCGAGTCGCTCAAAAACAAAAAGTTTTGTAGTTTGTCTAGGGAATCACAAAGAAAACAAATATATTTGTAAAATTGTTTCAGCCTATTCAGCCCTGATGTTCGTGTTAGTTCTTATTTACATTGGGCAAAATGATCTTAGAGCGGAGAGAACCACGTCTAAGGCTGTGTAAAAAGGGGGCCCGGTTTGCGAAGGGGACGTGGGAAAAAGTTGTTATAGGCACTTTGGAGGATCTGGGCAAATAAAGAGCTCCGACACGAGCACCCCGAAATACGGAGGCTGAGAGGGTTAGCCCATTCCAAACCCTCTATATCCACAGCAAGGGTTGTTGCCAGGCCTGTCTTGGTTCCGTTCTCCCTCTCTCTCACTCATAGGGGATCCAAGGATCAGTAACCTCAACCGGCTACAGGACAAAATGAAAAAAAAAAAAAATCCGTCGCGCAGGGGCAGCGAGAACTAAGCAGATTTTCCACGTGCTGATATAACACACTTGTGATCTCATTTCATCTCATATTCTATATTTACATGTAAAAAAAAAAAAAAAAACGATGAGAAGTAAGGGGCGGGTAGCTGATGGCAGAAACCAAGAAAGTACGAAAGACTAGCTTAATACTTGATTTACAAAAAGTCCGTCACGCAGGGGCTGCGTAAACTAAGCAGATTTCCCACGTGAAGCTATACAGTAGAGAAATCTCTATACGAGAGCCGAACAGTTAGGGCCGAACTAGCTTTTGGCCTGAAACGTTCGTTATCGACCCACATTTAATAAATGTGCAAATATCTCAGTTAATATTGAAGATAGAGAATAAATGTATAGAACAATATTTATAATAAATTTAATTTGCAATAAGATTAGTTATATGCAATTTTTTGATTCGACGTATGGTAACGGAGATATTTCGAATTTTCCAAAAACCTCCCCCCCCCTCCCGCTGGTTCGATTTCAGCCGTTAACGAACTTGATCTTTCTTTCTGTATAAAACGAATAAATATCGAGTTTGGTAACGATTAAATAATAATTGCGACCACTAGAGAGGTAACAGACAAATATATATATATATATATATATATATATATATATATATATATATATAAAGTTTTGAACAGACCTCATTTTCGTCATCTTCTGGGTAGGATCGATGGACATTTGAAGAAAAATTTCAAAAATCGCGTCATGAGTACAACCTCAATAGCTGATTTCCCTTAAGGGAAATCTGCTAAAAATGTATTAAACGATAATTGTGGAACATAAATATTTTAGCAAGATTGATTCTATAACATTTTTCTATCCTATGCATCATAACGGAGATATTTTGAATTTTCAAAATTACTCTCTGGAAACCCCCAATCCCACTGGTCAGATTTCAGCTATTAACGAACCTTAATTTTTACATAAAATGTTTAAATATGGACTTTGGTAACGATTAAACAATAATTGCGCGTTAACAGATACATATAATTCTACTGTACGTGTGTATGTCACTGAACTCCTCCAAAACGGCTTGACCGATTTCAATGAATTTTTTGGTTTGCGTTTGGGTGACGCCCTGGATGGTTTAGATTCACAAATCAGCCCGGCAGATGGAACAGGACTGGGGGTTGTAAGGGAGGCCTAAAATTAATAATAGCGATATTTCGTTTCCTATTAGTTTTTCGGCGAATATGCACATGGTAAAAGTTGTTCATTCTGTTATATAGAGGAACTTTTGTTATATTCACTTTTGTCGTATAACAAAGTAAAAACGAGATATACGCTAAAAAAATAAAGTGGGATCCAACAATTTTATTGGGGACTAACGATTGAACCGAACTTAACAAAACTCTATATGTAAATTAGCAATAATTCTTCCATGATTATAAGCTATATTAAAAGTCCGTCACGCAGGGGCTGCGTAAACTAAGCAGATTTCCCACGTGAAGTTTTACAATAGAGAAGTTTCAGAATAGAGAGTCAAGCAGTTACGGGAACGGCCCCGTACTAGCCTTTGACGGAAACTCATGACTAGACCCGAAGTTAGCCGATCTCATCTCAGAAGCTGAAAACAGAAAAATGCAAATATCTCGATTAATATTCAAGATACAGAATAAATATATATAACATTATTTATAGTAAATTTAATTTGCAATAAGATTGATTTTATTTAATTTTTCGATCGGACGTATAGTAATGGAGATATATCGGATTTTCGAAAATCCTCCCCTCTAAACCGCATGTAACAGAGATTTTTCAACCCCGTTCCCCTTTATTCCTTCTTAAATTTCACTCAGTAGTTAATATGATGTTTAGTGCTGACTGAAAAAGTTAAATATAGATTATTGTATAGATGAAATAAGCATTCCACAGTCACAATGAAAATGTCCTAACGCAGGGGCTGCGTTAACTAAGCAGATTTCCCACGTGCGCCATGTATTTGCATTTATCTCAAAACTAAAAGGTTCAATGAGAACAATATTTGGAATTTAAGCTTCAAATAAATTGCTACATAACATAATAGAATATTGTTAATATGAGATGAGTAGGAGTGGGGCTTTACTGATGACCGAAAAATAAAAAATGCAAATATCTCAGTTAATAATCAAGATGTACATAACAACATTTATAGAACATTACCTTTTTAATAAGATTGGTTCTATAAAATTTTTCAATCCGAGGAATAATCACGGAGATGTTAAGGATTTTAATAACCCCCTCCCCCTGGTCCGATTTCAGCCGTTAACGAACTTTGCCTTTCTTTTTATATAAAACGATTATATATCATGTTTGGTAACGGTAGGACCAAAAATTGCGACCGGTAGAGCGGTAACATGCAAATACACACACACACACACACACACACACACACACACACACACACACACATATATATATATATATACAGTTTTGAACGGACCTCATTTTCGCCATCTCCTAGGTAGGATCGCTGGACATTTGAAGAAAAATTTCGAATATCGCGTCATGAGTACAACCTCAATAGCTGATTTCCCTTAAGGGAAATCGTTATTGAATACATCACTACAAAACGGTATTTGCAAGCATCCCTTATAACAAAGGTTTGTTAAATTGGTTGTCATTTGGAATTTAATCTAGGAAGAAATCGTTTAACGATATTTTAGCGTAATACCAACATGCGATGACTAAAGTAAGGTTTTACCAATGGCTGGCAATTAAAAATGCTAATATTTCGGTTAATACTGGAGACCGAGAAAATGTGTACATTTATAGAACATTCAATTAGTAACATTATCGTTGGTTAATGAAAAGATTCATTTGGTTAATTGTTATTTATTCTTAAAAGAAAGGATCTGGGCTTTATTGACATTTTTATTTATTTTTTTATTGCTAAATTAAAATGTTTAACTTGTATTTTTGAAGATTGCTCCACCCTCCCCCTTGGTTGGGTACAATTTGTAATGGTGTTGGAGAATCGATTATTTGGTGGCCGATATCGATTCTGTTTTTGACATATCGATGTATAAAAGGTCTCACTCTTGGCAAAGGGCACTTGTTGCTGTCAAAGCTGAATGGGTCAGCTGTAGAGCATTCTCCAGGGACAAGGGAGATATTGGAGATGTGACAGGTCCACTCTTGGAGGCAAACACATATTAGCTGTGGTTAGTCTAGAATAACAACCTCCAAAGTGGTTTATGGAGCAGATCTCATTCATCGTAAAAACAATGTCGACACATCTGTCAGTACCACCATTTAATCGTTTTCCCATCACTTAGGTTTGTTCATGTTAATATATAAAGTATTTTGAGCAAATACTTGCCTTTACAAATTAATACATCCACTTAAAATAACAGGCATTCTATTGGGAGATAAAATGATTAGATTCCACCTGTTTATATGTTACTTTTATTTGTCGCCAGTTTTTTTTCACCAGAATTATCCAATAGGTTACATACAATTTGCGTTCCTTTCAAATTACAAAATTTTACTAAATACTACTGGACAAAAATACATTATTGCTGTGAGCAGATTTCTCTTTAGAAAACAAACTTTTAAGTGTAGTCTCATTTCGCAATTTTAGAAAAATGTCATTAAATGCGCATCCATTGTATACATTTTGCGTGATTGTACGTCTTTTAATACAGTACCGGTCCATAGATATGTTTGATAGTTACAAACTCAATATTTAATCCTAATGAACAAGTTCGTTTTAACAGGTTGAACTCTGACTATCTCCTCCTTTTAAAATACATGACTGATGGACAGTTGAATCATTTTTTTTTTTTCAATCGTGATAAAAAGACAACCTCATTTTCTATTCTCTTAGGATAAAGTCCGTCACGCAGGGGCTAAACTAAGCAGAATTCCTGCGTGAAGTATAAAAAAAGATAAATCTACCCACTGGTAACACAACACCACCGTGAATATTATGTAAATAAATACAAACGGTAATAAGAAACCTTCCTGACGGAAAGCATCTGAAATGTAAACACACAGTTCTGCCAACTTCTTACCGGAAAGAAAAACAATTACAGAAATATATCTGAATATAACATATTAATTTGATTGAAAACTATTTACTATACATAGTATTGTAATTTATAATGAATCAGAATAATTTTCATCTTTATCAATCAAATATATATAGTCAAGAAACTTAAGAAGGGGGGGGGCACCAGAACATATTTGCATGTATCTCGTATAATAAATGACTCTTGAAAACAATATTTGGTAATTAAGCTTCAAGTGATGTGCTTATTACATGACCGAGTATTGTTTATGAAACATGAGTAGTTGTGGGGATTTGCTGAAGGATGAAAACTGAAAAATGCAAATATCTCGGTTAATATTTAAGATAATGGGGACATGAATATGTCAATATTAATAGTAGATTTAATTTTCTTTGGCTGGATTGGCTCTATACATTTTTTGGATCCGGCGTATATTAACGGAGATATTTCGTATTTTAAAATTTCTCCCTCTTGTCCGATTTCAGCCATTAATGAATTTGATCTTTTTTTTTTACATAAAACGACTAAATATCGAGTTTGGTAACGATTAAACAATAATTACGACCGCTAGACCGGTAACAGACAAATACATACATACAGTTTTGAACGGACCTGAATTTCGTCATCTCCAAGGTAGGATCGCTGGATATTTGAAGAAAATTTCGAAAATCGCGTCATGAGTATGACCTCAATAGCTGGGAAATCTGCTAAAACTGCAGAAAAAGGATTCTCCTTTGTGTATTTTAATTAATTTAAAATTTTCATTTATGTTTATCACCAGGATAACCAGTCTTATAGCAATTAGTATTTGAGTTCGGGGAAAATAATTTCGCCAGTGAATATTTGACGAAAAGTTAAATTCCCGAGAACTGTGAAACGCCATTAACTGAATTAAATTTTAACGGCCTAACTTGTTCGTTAGAATAATAATAAGCCTTTATTAAAATCCCTTGCGTGCTTTAGCAGGAAAATATGTTCGTAATACTTAGGAATATAACGCTCAGAAACCAAGCAGTGTTTCTGCGTAATAATGAGTATCGTGTAAAGCATATTGATTATGCATAATGAACCATGTACAGTTAGTTTCACTGTTCATATTTAATAGAATAAACAGTGCGATTTAGTTCGTTAGGTTAAGGAAAAGCCTCCTAGATATATTTTAGTGACTTTTCCGTTTACAGTGTTTAATTATTCTAAAGCTACCTACCAAATAGTATGCACCTCGGCGGATGATCTGGGCGTCTGCTACAGCATAGCAGATATCCCTAAAGGGAAATCAGCTACTATGGCTTTCTCATGACCAACTTTTTTATTGATCTTCTCAAATTCCCAACGAAGATGGCGTAAATGTGCCCCATTCTATATATATTTCTGTCAATCAGAAACCAAGAAAGCACGAAACACTCGCTTATTACTTGAGTTACAAAAAAAAAATGTATACAAAGATTATTGAAGAACGTAAATAGTTTAACAAAATTGATTCTATAACATTTTTCGATCCGACGCATAATAACGGAGATATTTTGAATTTTCGAAATTACTACCTCTAAACCCCCCAATCCCACTGGTCAGATTTCAGCTATTAACGAAACTTAATTTTTACATAAAATGTTTAAATATGGACTTTGGTAACGACTAAACGAAAATTGCGCGTTAACATACACACACACACACACACACATATATATAGAATCATTTCTGTCAATCTTAATCTGTAAAACACCATTTTTACGCTGTTTAAGGCTCAATTTCAAGTATATTTTAGCAGATTTCCCTTAGGGGAAATCAGCTATTGAGGTTGTACTCATGACGGAATTTTCGAAGTTTTTCTTCAAATGTCCATCGATCCTATCTAGTAGATGACGAAAATGAGGTCCGTTCAAAACTGTATATATATATATATATATATATAGAGAGAGAGAGAGAGAGAGAGAGAGAGAGAGAGAGAGAGAGAGAGATCTATCTATCTATATATTTGTCTGTTACCGCGGTCTAGCGGTCGCAATTTTTTTTGTTCGTTACCAAACTCAATATTTAGTCGTTTTATGTAAAAAGATAGATCAAGTTCGTTAATGGCTGAAATCGGTCCAGTGGGAGGGGGGGGTTTAGAGGGGGGATTTTCAGAAAATTCGAAATATCTCCGTTATTATGCGTCGGCTCGAAAAATTGTATAGAATAAATCTTATTACAAATTAAATTTACTATAAATATTGTTATATACATTTATTCTCTATTTTGCATATTAACCGAGATATTTGGATTTTTATTAAATTTGGGCCGATAACGAACGTTTCGAGATTCCCGCCAAAAAGTAGTTTGGCCCTTTGCCGTAACTGTTCGGCTTACGTATGGAGATTTCTTTATTTTATAACACGCGGGGAATCTGCTTAGTTTACGCAGCCCCTGCGTGACGGACTTTTTAAGCATGGACTAGTCTTTGATATTTTTATCTTTAACGCCAAATTCAGTTTTGTCTCCTCATTTATCAGCTATTGAGGTCGTACTCAAGACGCGATTTTCCATTGATCCTACCAAATAGATGTTCAAAATTGTGTAAATATATGTATATATATATATATATATATATATATATATATATATATATACATGTATGCATATTTGTTTGTTATCGCTCTAGCGGTCGAAATATTTGTTTTATCGTTACCAAACTTGATATATGATCGTTTTATTTAAAAAGGAAAATCAAGTTAGTTAACACCTGAAATCAGACCATGGGGGAGGGGGTTTAGAGGAGGAGAATTTGGAAAATTCCAAATATCTCCGTTATTATGAGTCTGATAGAAAAATTGTATAAAACCAAACACATTGAAAATGTAATGGCCCTATAAATGTTGTGATGCACATGTTTTGACTATCTTGATTATTAGCCGAGATATTTGCATTTTTTAGATTTCGCTTTTCAGTAAACCCCTAATCATCTCATAGTAACAGTATTCTATTATGTTATGAAGCACTTTATTTGAATCCTAAATACCAAATATTGTTCTAATTAAACTTTTACGTTTTGAGATAAATGCAAATAAGTGGCGCACGAGGGAAATCTGCTTAGTTAACGCAGCCCCTGCGTGACTGACTTTTTTGAAGTTGCATTGTGGCTAGCTACGATGCTCACGGCGTAATAACTGAAACCGTTAAGTGCTTGTTAATATATTGTGAGGAGGCATAAAATTGTGTTCTTAATAAACGTACAAAAATACAGCTTGTTTATCTGCCTTTAAATATCATTTTTAGAAAATAATATTTTTTCTAGAAGAAAATTGTTTCATACCAATTATTTTCCTAAATTTCATTACTAAAACCAAATTAATAAACGTATTATGATCATTAAGCTTTCAATAATAAATATTTTTGAATACAGAATGAAAATAAAGATTAATAATAAGAAATAATTCTATTTTTCAAATAGCATCAACAAAAAATCATGAAAGAATGATGTGCAATTACAGGCAATTATAGAAGGGATTAGAAATAAAATGTAGTGCCATTAATATATTTTAATATAATGAAGTTTTATAAAGAAGTTTGCAAAATAAAATTAATAATTTAGGAAATGTTTATTGAAGTATTGATTTGGAAGGGGCTGGCCTTGTGGGTCACTGCCGGCAATAAAACGTATGTGCAGCAATGTGTTGACTCCATGTTGCCAACTGCTATGGACAATTTAATACCAAGAATAATTTTATAATTCACTATTTCTGTATTATTCGTGAATTTCCGTAAGGTAAATCAGCTCTTGAAGAAGTAATTATGATGGACTTATGACATTTTTTTTTCTTTTTCAAATGTCCTTCGCCAATGGTCAAGTGCTAACATTTTTATACAATCGTTATCAGGGTACATTGGTAACTATTCAGTTGTAAAATGCTATTCGTGAAGGCTCGGATTAATAATATTTTAGCAGATTTTCCTTAAAGGAAATGAGCTACTGAGATCGTACCATTACGCGATTTTCGAAATGTTTCCTCAAATGTCCAACGATCCTACCAAGTAGATGACGAAAATGAGGTCCATTCAAAATTATATATATATATATATATATATATATATATATATATATATATATATATACTAGCTCAGATACACGGCTTCGCTCGGGAATTCATTTGAGGCTGAATTGTGATGGTATATTTTTGGCAAGGCTTTACTACTTTGCACAATATTTTGACATTTACCCGTCCCAGTGTTTAGGGTTAATATCCGTTGTAGGCATTTGTTAATAATAAAATTATTTTTTTATGTAAGACTTCACTTTCCTGCATATTGTCATATTTCCCGCTAATACATATACCGAGTTTTATTTATTTCGGTTGGGTCTTTTGTAACAAATAAAATTGTTCACTTCCGCTATAGGTTTTAGCGTATATCTCGTTTATAGTTCGGTATACGAAAAAAGTGTATATAAAAAATAAAATTGTTGTCTCCCGCTATAATTTTTAGCGTATTACGCCTTTATACTTCGGTATAGATAGTTTAGACTTCGATGATAGTGTATATAAAAAAAAGTTTCTCTAAATAACAAAATAAACAACTTTTGTTATGTGCATATTTGCAGAAAATGCAATTGGAAACGAAATATCACTATTATTAATTTCAGGCCTTCCTTTTAACCTCCACTCCTGCCCGTCCTTAGAAATGTTAGTATAGCTTATTATAAAGAAGGTGTCAGTACTAATTCACATACCGAGTTTGGTTTAATTCGGTTGAGACTTTTGTGCCAAATAAAATTGTGGACTCCCGCTTTAGTTTATAGCGTATAACTCATTTATGCTTCCGTATACGGCAAAAAAGCAAATAACAAAAGTTACTCTAAATAACAAACGAAACAACTTTTGTTATGTGCATATTTGCTGAAAAAGCAATAGGAAACGAAATATCGCTATTTTTAATTTCAGGCCTCCCTTATAACCCCCACTTCTGCCAGTTCCTTGAAATGTTAGTATGGCTTATTATAAGGAAATCGTTAGTATTAATTCACATAGCGAGTTTTAATTAGTTCGGTTGAGTCTTTTTTGGCAAATAATATTGTTGACTCCCTCTATAATTTTTAGCGTATAACGCATTTAAACTTCGGTATACGACAAAAGTGTATATAACAAAAGATACTCTAAATAACAAAATAAAAAAACTTTTGTTATGTGCATATTTGCCGAAAAAGCAATAGGAAACGAAATATCGCTATTTTTAATTTCAGGCCTTCCTTATAACCCCCACTCCTGTTCGCCTCAGAGAAAATTAATATAGCCTAAAGTCTAAGTTGGGTTAGTAGTAATTACATACCAAGTTTCATAAAATTCGGTTCAGCCGTTTATGCGTGAAAAGGTAACAAACAAACATACTCGAAAGAAACAAAATGCAGATATGGTGTCTATGATATGTGAAACGAAAAGTTATCGTGAAATTTCGCGAAAAAAATCAATGTACAGACAGAGGTTACAATTTTATATACATATATATATATATATATATATATATATATATATATATATATATATATATATACTTGTTTGTTACTGCTCTAGTGGTCACAATTCTTATTTGATCATACCCAAACTCGATATATAAGCGTTTCGTATAAATCTAAAGGTCAATTTCGTTAATGGCTGAAATCTTCGTTATTATACGTCGGATCGAAAATTTGTACTAAACCAATCTTATTGCAAACAAAATTTGCAATAAATATGGTATATATGGGAATATACATTTATTCCCTGATTTTAGTATTAACGGAGATATGTGCATATTTTTTGTTTTCGGCCTTGTGTAAACCCCTATTCCGACTCATGTCAAATAAGTAATAATCTCTTATATCATAAATCACGTTATTACAAGCTGTAACACGAAATATTGTTTTTATTTAACTTTTACTGTGTGAGATACATGCAAATAAGTAGAGCGGTGACGTCAACAATTAGGATTTTTAGGTCGTAAATGGAAAATATTAAGAGTTGGTATTCTGGCATAAGAAGAAAAATATTAAGTTCTTCTATAAACATACATGATATTTACTTGTTCCATGGCACACTACAGATCGTATTAGTTAATGGCTAAAATCTGGGGGGGGATAGAGGGGGTATAAAGAGGGAATTTCGTAAATTTTAAATATTGCCATTAATATAATTCGTATCGCAAAATGTTATACAACTGCTCATGTTAAACTATTGTTGCTCAATACACGTTATCGTCTCGTATTAAGCGAGTTATTTGCACATTCTTGTCTTCAGACTTCATTGCTCACCAATCCCCCCAAACCCTTTTTACATTAATTTTTTTTACATAGAAATCGAGAATGAGATGACAAATGTGCTGTACTAGAAAGTGAGAAATCTGCTTAGATTACGCAGCTCCTGCGCGACGGACTTTTCTGTACATGGGCCAATGATATTTTTAATTTTCCATTTGAATTCAGTTTTTACTCCTTATTTATTGAACTTAGCAAACTTTGTAGCTATGACGAGTGGGTAAACTTTGAGCTGATGGCAGTGTAGGTAAGATGTTAAAAGCTCTTAGCGATTATTAACATATTTTGAGGACTCTAAAATTGTGCACTTCATTAAAATGATTTGTCACCACTTACCACCTGCAAAAATAACTATGTC
Source organism: Riptortus pedestris (assembly GCA_019009955.1). Lineage (NCBI taxonomy): Eukaryota > Metazoa > Arthropoda > Insecta > Hemiptera > Alydidae > Riptortus > Riptortus pedestris. The sequence continues at coordinate 229,838,022 of CM032228.1, read as the reverse complement.
TATTAATGTGTCCTGGAAAATATGCTCGTTTTCTCTGCAATAAATAGTTAATAAATAACAAACTTTTAGGAACATATGGATGAGTCTCTGGAAGTTGTTGAGACAAAATGTATTTCAACGTGTGCTAATAAATGACGTAGAGGTTAGTTGGGTATTGGCTAAAAAAGTGCTAATAATAAGTATAAAAATAATAATAAAAAATAATTGTGTTTTTGTAATTAATGTTTCGGACACCAAAGGTATCCTTTTTCAGAGCTACAATAAACGAATAATTGTATAAGACATTTGTCCCTTCATGTGGTATACCTTTTAGCTTGTTTTTTAAATTAAGTCTTATATGTAATTGTTGTTTTAGGTTTTCATGTTACCAGTTTATGTTCTTTTTTTTTTAAAGAAAGATCTCTTTTAATTTAATATGTTATTTGTTTTTAGCAATTAATTCTATCAGTTTAGTTTTAATTTTTTTCTTTTTTTAAATGTTGACTAGCGAAGAATGCTTTTAAGTATGACAGACCTTTTTCTGTGATATTTATTTCTATTTTGATCTATTAACTATAAAATAAGTTCGAAGCGTTTTTTACTGGTGGTTTCAAAGAAACTTCAGATTCTTGTAAATATGTTTAATCAATTATCTATGACCCATTTTGATCTATTACATGTAACCATTTTCGATTTATTTTTTTAATCCGTCCTTCCAGAACTTCTCAGGTTTTTGGCAAATTGAACTCCTCTATGTGCGTTTTGCGAATTAATGTGTTTCCCATTAAGAGAGTTTTGAAGGGCTCGAAGTAAGTGAAAATGCCTTTGCTTTTCTCTTCGATTTTGAACAAGCATACCACTTAAAGATAAGGAATCTCGGTTGAAACTGATGAATAAAAGCACCTTAGCTAATCCTTTTATAGAATATGCAAACATTATTGACCAAGTAAACATGATTTTATAAGCACAGAGAGGATTAACACAGAAGTTTTCGCACGTCATCTGAGAGATAACTTGGAGAGATTTTTTTGAACTGCTGAGTAGAGGATAGAACCTGGGTGCCCCCCACACTAGCTATCTTCACCTCATGTATACAGCCTTCCACCAGTTCTGTTTCAACCATTTTCTCATTCTCCAGTACCTGCGCAAGAGCTTGAGGCATCTGTGAGATCCCGCGCGACTACCTTTGTAAGAAGTGCAGTGGCAGATTTAAAGAGAGCTTAAAAGTATATATATAAAAAAAAGGGGAAATGAGTTCAAGCATCTTCGCTTATAGAAAGGAGGGCACCCTGGTTTCCTATGTCCCAAAAAATAAGTCCAAAATTAGAAATGTATTGGCTGTATCAAGTATGCATTTTGATGGAGAAATAAATGAGAAAACAAGAGAAAAGAAAAAGCCTTCCATTATAACACATTATAATCAAACCAAAGTAGGTGTGAGCATATTGGATGTGTTCACTTTATAATGTATCCAGAAATTCCAGAAAGTGGCCTATAGTAGTATTTTCTTCTCTTCTGATTATTTCGAAGATCAATTCTCAAGTAATTTATTTAGAAAATGGTCATATTTCATTTTATAAACCTACCTAACTATTTTATTTTATTTTATAAACCTGAATATATAATGTGTATGTATAACATATGTATGTATCAATTTTATATTATTTAAGATAAGATAAAGTGAGAAATATTTTTTTTTTTTCATATTATATAATCATAAATCATGTATATTCTTCATATAATGTATCAATTATAACTTTTATACAAATATGAGAACAGGCTTAATTAAAACTAAACTTCTTACTTTAATATTTAAGGAAAGGCGGTAAGTTATCTGAGAGATGACGTGCGCCCACTCTTGTACTGACGAGGGGCGCGACTACTGCAGTGTTATAGTGAAATATTGATAACCCCTCATCAAAATACACTCATCCGTGGCAGAGTATTTCTTTCACCGATACCCAGCTATCCTTCATCTATATGCACCTGCTTACCAATGGCCGGTTTGTGCATTGCGCGCTTCAATAAATTACAAAAGAGTCTTACTTACCCGTTGGAGTATCCTAGAGGGACGGAATGGACGACCCTGAGGGGTTCCTTCATCACCTTGGAGAGTGCGAATCCTTTCTTCTTCCTGGACCTCCTCCTGGCGTGGACGGTAAAGACCCTCCTCAGAGGTCCTGGTTCCTCTTCCTCCTTCTTCCGGAGGTCCATGGAGGACCCCGATCTGCAGAGACCGCTCATCCCGAGAGTCGCCGCCAAAATCTGACAAGGACCAACCAAAATAAATTTCTCACGCACACTTTTTCTTTGAACCAAACTAGTAGGCCCTTCCACTTATTTTTTCTGGATTTGTATGTCCTCTCGTAATAAAATAAACTTATGGGCTATGTACTGTTAAGGTCTCTTTTAATAATTTTACAGTAACAGATAAAAAAAAAAATCAATGGTCTCCTGATTTTATATAATTAGACAACATTTCATTTTCTGCTTCTTTTTTTTTTAATTAATAACTAAATGAAGTATGTTAATTGTGGACATTTTGGGTAGTTTAGACTGTGCTTATTTACGCATCTCGCAAAACCCAAAAGCGGATTGCTTCGTAATGTTGAATTTTTTATTAAGGATCGTTGTAATATCTATTAGTGCCGAACCTAATACAGATACAAAAACTTGTACAGAACCTGATTTGTTTAGTATAAAACGATTTATTACTTACTTAAAGATCTAATCAATAATGGTATTGCATTTTAAAATTGATAATTCTTTTTAAAATATATTTTTCAACTCCAGCTAAAATCTCTGACTATATATGTATATATATATATATATATATATATATATATATATATATATATATAGTGTGTGTGTGTGTGTGTGTGTGTGTGTGTGTGTGTGTGTGCGCGCGCGTGTTTGTGTGTCTGACACCGAGAGAGTGTCATCATATGGTTGTGAATGTTTATTTATTTATTATTATTTATTAACGTCCACTGTTTTGCAACTCAGGCTAATCGGGACGGGTTATCTACAGGTTACCACCATTTTCTAGCCACGGTGGGACTTACGATGTTATTTAATGAATTCCTTCACCAAATAATTTCCTTTGCCCAGGCGAGAATTTTAGGTTTTTGATTAAGGTCAACGCTTTTACTGGCATGGGCTTTTTTTACCTGAGCCCCGTGAATGTTCCTTGTATTAGAAAATTTAAACTTAGTATTTTATTTACGTTCATACTAATTTGTATTTACTTGTTTTTAGTTTTGTACATAATTGTTTTCGTAATTTATTAGTCATTATAGTTTTAATTATTCCGTTTGTTTATAAGATATATTTTGTTTGTAAATTTAATATTTCGTTTTCATTTTTGTTAATATTTTTTTTATTTGTTGATTCCTGCTTTTATTTTTGTCTCTATTGTTGCGTTTTGCATTCATAGTTTGTCCTGTTCCATTGGTATTGTTCTGCTACCAGCTGATTTCTGTTACTGTTTTCCATATTTATATTTATATATGTTCTTTCTTGATGAGCCATATTGCCTCCTAGTGAACCTTCCACGATAAAATAATACAAATTACGTTCTATGAAAATTTTCGGTCTCATGTAATGGATCGGAAAAATCGAGTATCATTTTCGAATAAAGTAATTTTAAAATGAAGTGTAACAAAAAATTTTGTTTATTTAATTTTTAAGGGATACAAGGAAGTCGTATGTATGGTGTCCATAACAGATTTGTCTTGGCACACTCACATACAAACGTGTGTTTGAGCGAGTATCACAAAGGGCTTGGCACGGAGACATCATCTATCACTTCCAAACGAAATAATTTTAAATGGCCAATCAAACATTTCGCTTATTTGATTTAATAGGACTACAAGGAATTTATGTGGTATCCAAATCAGATTTTTTCAATTCTTTACAACCAGTCATAGGGTGGGGAAATAGTTATCATTAACTTGATTCTTGACTCACGGAAATCATTTCTAAAAAAGGGAAGAGTAGAAAAGAAAGCGCTTTTACATATTAATACAAATTAATAATACTTTCTAAACTATAATGCAGATTTGAATAAAATTATTTTTTTTTTTAATTTAACTGTAGGTAGGTTCAAGAAAAAAGGTCTTAATCCTTCACAACGATTTATTTAGGTAGAACACTCTCAGATCGGCTCCATTTTTGGCCGATGAACACACCAACACAAAAATATGAGAACAATTTAATATTATATAAAGTCTATGTGAAAATAAAAGTGAAAGGTCACTCACCTCTCAATCAGACCTTTTGTTAAGTTAAATCCTTTTGCCTCATTTGGGTTCCATTGATTTTGATTAATCACGTGTGACAATAATCCATTAATAAGACTGTTCCCGTTCATTTTAATTTTAAAATAAAATCCTTTAAATTTCTATAGTGGACTAACTACTTATTGTTTTATCTGTAAGTCGATTTGGAATAAATGTATTTATTGAATTAAATGCCATAACGTTACTTATACGTTTTGATTGTATCTTATTTTTAATTGTGGCTCCGGTTAGCCATTGAATTAAGTGGCCTTTATCTCACATGATTAACCTTGTGTGGCGAGTTCGATTCTCGCCTGGGAGCAATTTATCTTGTGACGAACTCATTAAATAAAATCCTTAGCCCCACCCTGGCTAGAAAAGGGTGGTAACCTATACACAATCCGTCTCATTTATCCATAGTAGCAAAATGTGGACGTTATTAAATAGTAATAATTGTTTTTAGTTCACAATTTTTTAAAATAATGACTTCAAAAGTACCTTAATATATTTTACCATTTGAAAATTTTTAATTAGGTTTTTACAATTTTTTTATAAGCTATTTTTTCAGTGTTTTTCTGTTGGCCTTCAGAAAGATAGGGTGTATGCTCTGAAAGTGCTCCCTCAAAAAAGAAGAAGTTATTTGGCAAGAAATAAAGCCTTTACCTGAACTCACATTTCTTAAATAATCACTAAATAATATTTACAAATTTTATTTAATCTCTCAATAGGCAAATCATTATTGTGTTTTATACAAATTTATTTTAGTACTTTTTTATTAATTTCAGTTTGTATGTCAATAAAATATACAACATCATAGTTTTATTTTAACGGTACCTTAGTTTTATTTATAGCGATATTTTATACTATGTTTTAATAATTTTGAAAACATTTTTCTTTATTTTAAAATTGTAATTTAAGGGATTGAAAATAAATGATACTGAGCGATATCGCCTAGTTGAGAAGCTCACCAAATAAATAAACATCAACTGAGGCTTAGAAATGGTTTTTCTTTCAATTCATATAAAATTTGTGTGTGTGTTTGTGTGTGTGTGTGTGTGTGTGTGTTTTAACGAATTTACCTGTTTTATCTGATTTATTTGTAATTTAAAAATATCTCTTTAAATATATGTCTATCCGGTGTGTGTATTGTGGTGGTTATTTGTAGGACTGCATATGACTATCTTCATCAAGCTGTGATACGTTGTTTATGAGAATTTTATTTTGAAGTAAGATATTAATCTTACCTCTTTTATAAAAAAATAAAAATAAATTTTAAAATATGTAAAATAGATATTTTCGTTTTTCAGGAGATATACCAGAAAATGGCACTGTTCAAAACGTTGTCTAATTATATAAAATAAAATCAGTGTCGAGACGATGATTCTACACGAAAAAATAATTGATTCCATTTCTTTTCCTGTGTTAGCTTAAATTACTTACTTTTTAGTAATTTTTGTCTTACCTTTGGATTCTGTTAAATCTAATTCTTAATATGTCTTGGGATCAAATTAATAATAATAAAAAAGACTCCTTATCCATTGTCCACTTATTTATGAAATTGAAATAAATGTTAATCATTACCATTTCATGGTTTTTACGTGTGATTTGGTATTCAATATTCTCTATATTAACTAAGTGATAAAAAAATAATAAAACGAAATGGATGAAGACAAATGACGACAATCATGAAAATGGACACACATTTGCAATATTTACAATAGCGGAAGAGCATTCAATTTGATTTTCATTAACTTAATGCACTCAGTGGAAATTAAAAACTTATTCAGAGACTACTAGGGCGCTCGAAATAAAGGAATTTAAATAATGTTTATCAAATAACAACAAGAGGCTTTCAAAATTCTTAATAATGTTTTCTTAAATATCTATATTAATTTAATGGGTCAAACTACGGAGCTATGATACTTATTGAACACGGAAACGAGTAACTGACAGAAGAACAGACGGTAATATTACGTAGATTCTTATGGTGGCCTGAACACTGGCATCTTGAACACTGTAGTGTATTTTATATTATGTGCATCCCTTAAATCTTATTAAAATTTGATCTCTATACGTTTCATGTTAACGAGGTGGTTGGGAAAATATTAATATTATGTTAAAGATCTACAAGAGCTGGACTCATTTCCACCTTCTTTACTGCTTAGATTAAAGAAACTTATTAGCTCAAGAGGCCTAAAGATAATATGTGTATTTATTTTTGACTTAGGAATAAGTATTTACTGTTCTGTTTTAGCAGATTTCCCTTAGGAAAAATCAGCTATTGAGGTTGTACTAAGGATGAGATTTACAAAACATTTCTTTAAAAGTCCATCGATCCTAGCAGGTGACGAAATGAGGTCCGTATCGTTTTATATATATATATATATATATATATATATATATATATATATATATATATATATAATTATAACAGCTGGCATAAAAGCATCAAACGCTCAAAAAACAAGCTCTCTGAAATATAATTGAAATTAGCTGATATACTGAGAATAACTGAACAAAAAGGACTAAAGTGATGAAGATTCGTCAAGTAAAAGTGTTTAAGAAGTCTGTCACGTTATTCCATTAAAAATGTCAAACAGTGAGTATGTACCAATAAATATTTCATAAAAATTATGAGCGAATCTGAAAGACCTAACGATTTAATAGAGTGCCAGCTCTGTCAAAAAGTATTAACTAAACGAGGATTCAACCGCCACATAGCTAGGAGCCACAACACAAATGGAGAAAATAAAAGTAATAAACCTTGTGAGGAATGTGGCAAGGGATATAAAAATTTACAAATCCATTTAAATAAAGCCCATCCAGAAGCTTATAGAATAGGTCAGATTAAGAATTCAGGAATAAACGAAAGTCAGAATTCTAATTCCGATAAAACAGATGGTACTAACCTACAAAATTGCATCCGTGAATGGGAAGCCAAATTTTATAATATGACGATTAATGAAAGAAATGACAGTGCGTTTAATGAAGCAGTCATAGAGTTCATTCAGTTCCTTCAAAATGAGCAAAGATCCGGCAAAGCTCCTATTCACCCGGCGACAAAATATTACGAGTGTAGGAAAAAACAAACTGGCAATTTGGATGGCTTTACATTTAAAAAGGCTCGCGATCCAATAAAGAAAAGCAAACGGGAGGCAGAGAGGCGCCGAAACCAATATGATTTTGATCTGGCACAACATTATTACTACTATAGACGAAAGAAAATTATTCAACAAGTATTTAATGACTACGAAGAGAATATTTTGTGCGACACTGATGTTTCCCAAGTTATGGCACACTTTGAACAACTATTTGGGACTGAAAACCATCACCAATTAGAAAATTACCATAAATGTCCTAATTCTTCTGAATCAGATATCATTCTTAACGAAACAGATCTCGAGACAGCTACTAGAGGCATATCTCTCGATTCAGCTGCAGGGCCAGATGGAATCTTCGTTAGGACAATCCGTGATGTAAAGTGTTACAAAATAATAGCCAATATAGCCAATTACATGTTGAATTGGAGCTTAGTCCCAGGCATATTTCGCAATGGAAGAACAATCCTCATTTTTAAATCAGGTGATAAAAATAATGTCTCAAACTATCGGCCGATTACCATATTCTCAATTTTAAGAAGAATAATTGAGAGGGCAATAGACAAAAAATTGAAGCAATATGTAGAATTGTCTACCCATCAAAGAGGGTTTGTTGCATGTCCCGGAACATTTGTGAACTCTTCTCTAATAAACGCATGCATCCAGAATTCGAAACAAGCTAAGAAAGACTGTTGCATAGTATTCTTAGATGTATCTAAAGCATTTGATAGCGTTGGCCATGAACATTTAAGGAAAACATTATCAACATACGAGATTCCACTTAAGCTGCAAAATATGGTCGACAGCCTACTCACAGGCAACCAAATATCTATTTCCCTGGCTAAAAGAAAGAAAATCGAGCCTATACTTATCAAGAAAGGAGTAGCCCAGGGCGCCCCAACATCTCCTTTTCTTTTTAATATGGGAATCGATTTTATATTCCAAGAATTAAGCGAACCTGATATTACTAATGCTTTTGGATATCGATTAATTGAAAATTTACCTAGTCTATCATGTTGTGGATTCGCCGACGATATAGCCCTCATTGCTAAGGACAAGGAATCAGCTGAACATCTCGTAGAACTAGTCATAGACAATTTTCAAAAAATCGGATTAATGGTAAATGCGGAAAAAAGTAAAGCTATACAAATAAAAAAAGGAAAGCTAATTTCGACAAAACTAAGGACAATGGATGGCCAAATAATTCATTGTATTGGTCCAGATGAAAGAATCTGATACCTGGGAGTCTCGTTCAAGGAAGAAATCTGGCTGGATAAAGACAAGCTTATGAACACCCTGGTGGAAAAATTGAATAAATTAGCATCATCGTTCTTATTAAAACCAGACCAGAAGCTGAATATCTTGAACCAATATGTATGGCTTATCCTAATATATCCCCTGCAATGCGTGCCCTTGAAAGACCTCCAGCCTTCCTTTTTGATGAAAATAAACAAAGTAGACAGAAGTTGCGCCAAAGAAATATTAAATATCCCATCGGATACTCCTGACAGCATGTTTTATTCTTCCCGCAATGTTAGAGGTTTAGGAATGTTCAATGCTTATTGGGAAGCTTTTTTACAGCATTTAAATGTATGTTCTGCACTCAAGCGAGACGGAAATCCATATGTGCTTTTAACCCGAAACATCAGCTCAGAAATAACAGACTGTTTGTCTGCACTCAAGTTACGAGCTGATGAAAATAATATTCAGTCAACCGTTTTCGACAAGAATTGCGCCAAAGTTCCTTTAATGAGTGGTGCGGCCTACCTGTTAAAGGGAAAGGCGTGGATGTGTGACAAACAAGGTCTTTCCTCTTCGGAATGGACTACAGCAATAAAAATGAATACCAACCTTGTGCCAGTACGATCTGTCCCAGGAAGGAACTTAGGAACAACCCGCTGCCGTCATTGCAGCGAGACCGAAACCCTCCCGCATGTTCTAGGTTCCTGCCCATGGGGCGAGCAAATGCGCATTTCTCGGCATCATAAGGTCCGGACTCTTGCTCAGCTTTTGAAAAAGAAGCACCTAGATTGGGAGATATTTGAAGAGGTGGCTTGCAATTCTTCAGACGGCACTCCAAGAAGAGCGGATATTATAGCCATCAGGAAAAATGAAAAAAGGGGCTTAAACCTGGATCCTACTGTCTGTTTTGAGATTAACAAAAAGCAAGCAGACGAGGTGGACCAGGAGAAGAAAAGCATATATGAACCTTGTTGCCCCTATTTCATAAAGAAATACGAAATCCAAGACTGGACAGTTATGGGGCTACTGTTCGGCTCAAGAGGAGTCCTCCATCAAAAAACGGTGAAGATACTAATAGAACAAGGGCTAACAAACGATGATCTGAAGAATTTATCCTCACTTGTTCTAAAATCATCAATAAGAATTGTCCATCATCATTTATATAAAAAATAAAGATAAAAATAATAAGCTGCACTCTCACCTGAGATACCCCCCTAATTTGCAATATTCAAATTATTCCAACTTTTCGCATACAATTTAAATAAAATTAAAAAAAAAAAAAAAAAATATTACCAGAAATTGGCAGATTAGGAGGCTGACCATACAGGTACCCTCAGAAAGAGGGCAGCTTATTTTGTTTGTTTGTATATATATATATATATATATATATATATATATATATATATATATATATATATATATATTGGTCAGTTAACACTCAATGGGTCGCAATTTTTTAGTGATCTGCACCAAACTCGATATTTAAACGTTTTTATAAAAAATGAAGATCAAGTTCGTTAATGGCTAATATCGGACCAATAGAAGGGGGGGGATTTCAAAAATTTTAAATAAAAATAAATTTTAAATCTATGTTATTATGATATCTCTGGAATATGCTGGATGGTAGAGGAACAAATGTATAAGGATCAATAAGAAGGCCAAGTCCTCTACTGGTTTTTTAATATAATGCAGAGTGCACTTTCGGAGTCAACGCTCCATCCTCAGTGCCTGCTGACAAACACAACCACGAGTTAATTTAACATTCATAGCACAAAAGCAAAATAAAACAACAGTCATAAAACCAGACACAAAATAATGAGTAAAACAATGGAAAATCTTAAAACTAGTCAACAAATAAAACTAGAAAATCTAATAACTAGTCAACTACTAAAAAATTAAAACCAAAACAATAAAAAACCTACTAACAAGTCAACTAATAAAAGAAGCAAACAAAGATAGGCATATGTCAAAACTATAAATAAAATTAAAACTATAAAACCTACACAAATTACAGATGTATATGGGAAACATATCACAGAGGGTGGGAACCTCTAAAAAACCCCAGAGGAACTGTAAGAGACCTCTAAAAAATATAAACAAACCCCATACTAATAATAGAGAGGAGATGTAGGAGGTACCTGATTAAAGCTGCGTTGCCTGGACCACGACTGCCGGGCGACTGAACCTCTGTCCCCGTAGAGAACGGCGGTCCCTGAAAAACTGTTTGCCCCGTGTTAAGGACTATGTGGACCCCCTGGATAGATCTGGCGTGTATAGGATCTCGTGCACGGGATGTGATGCCTCTTATGTGGGGCAAAGTGGTAGAAAGATAAGGACACGTCTTAAGGAGCACATCACTCGTGACACTGAGTTTTCCGCACACGCCAGGAAAGAGGGCCATGACATGTCCAGCATAAAATATCAATTGCTGTTTGAGGAGAAGAAGGGCAAAAGATTAAATACGGCTGAGGGGCTGCATATAAGGCTGGACAGACAGGCGAATGGAAATCGGAATATTAATAAGAAGGAGGAGGTGGCAAGGCTGCGACATGTCGGTGACGGAGCCCTCTGTTCTCTACGGGGACAGAGGTTCAGTCGCCCGGCAGTCGTGGTCCAGGCAACGCAGCTTTAATCAGGTACCTCCTACATCTCCTCTCTATTATTAGTATGGGGTTTGTTTATATTTTTTAGAGGTCTCTTACAGTTCCTCTGGGGTTTTTTAGAGGTTCCCACCCTCTGTGATATGTTTCCCATATACATCTGTAATTTGTGTAGGTTTTATAGTTTTAATTTTATTTATAGTTTTGACATATGCCTATCTTTGTTTGCTTCTTTTATTAGTTGACTTGTTAGTAGGTTTTTTATTGTTTTGGTTTTAATTTTTTAGTAGTTGACTAGTTATTAGATTTTCTAGTTTTATTTGTTGACTAGTTTTAAGATTTTCCATTGTTTTACTCATTATTTTGTGTCTGGTTTTATGACTGTTGTTTTATTTTGCTTTTGTGCTATGAATGTTAAATTAACTCGTGGTTGTGTTTGTCAGCAGGCACTGAGGATGGAGCGTTGACTCCGAAAGTGCACTCTGCATTATATTAAAAAACCAGTAGAGGACTTGGCCTTCTTATTGATCCTTATACTATGTTATTATGAGTCATATCAAAAATTTTTATAGAACGATTCTTATTGAAAATGTAATGTTTTATAAATGTTATGATGTACGTTCTTTCTTTATCTTGATTATTAACCTAGATATTTGCATTTTTCAGTTTTCGGGCTACGTTAAACCCCCACTCCCACCCATGTCATATTAACAATAAGCTGTTATATAGTGAGTCACATTATTTGAAGCCTAAATACAAAATATTGTTCTCATTGAACTTATACGTTTTGAGGTAAAAGCAAATACGTGACGCACATGGAAATGTGCTTAGTTAACGCAGCTCCTGCACATCTGTAGTTTTGGAGCATTGGAAAGATGTCTGGATTTTTTATTTTTTTTTTGGGTTGGGAAGATTTAAATGATTGTTAGTGTAAGGTGGATTTTACATTTAGTGGAGTTGTAAGGGGTTTTTCTTTATGAAGTGCGAGGACACTTTAGCCAAGCCAAATTGGACGGGGGGAAGAATGTTCCATAGAAGAACATCATTAGACAGGTGGCTGAAGAAGTTGAATGTTACAGAGGAGAGGCAAGAGAGGGGTTGAGAAGCATTCTTATTGCCTTGAACAACATCGTATATGATCAATGAAAACATTTCTCCACACTTGTTTTTCACAAGACGCGGCTACTGTGGAGTTGTCTCCCTGACTGATGTGAGAATTTTTGTAGCGGGGATGGATTAAGTATGTGCTAGAGAGGTTGAGGATATGGCTAGGAGTGGGACGCGAAACCTCATCAAGGACTGAAAAGAAGTTAATGAAGAAAATGCAATCACGAGAAATCTCCAAATTTATTCCTAATATTGGATAAATTTTAGGAACACGTGAGGCTATGGCGATGGCCATAATTGCCAATGTAAATTATAATATTGCCAAGTCTATTGCAATGATTTGTTTTCAGGGGGAAAGCAATTTCGATCTCTCAAAAAACAAAATTGAGATCACACAAAAGTCCACAATCCTTGAAATAACTTCATTATAGTAGATTTTGCAATTTATTCTATCCAATGAGTAAATTTAATTGTCTAAAAATGCTGTTATATAAATATTTTCTCTAAGATAAATATTAACCGAAATATTTTGGAATAACCAAAAAATAGAATATTTGGTTTTCGGTCTTCAGTAAACCCCCGCTCCTACTCATGTAATATTAACAATATACTGTTATATCATGACCCACTCCATTCCAATGTTAAATACCAAATATTGTTTTCATTGAACCTCTGCTTTGGCAGATATATGCAAATACGTTCTGCTTCTTTTGTTCTTGGACTACTAAAATTTGAATGATTGAGATAAAAAATATACTGATTCATTATAATTTACAGTACTAGATATAGTAAATAGTCTTCAATAAAATTAATATGTTATATTCAAATGTATTTCTTTCTGGCAAAGAATATTTCTATCAATCGGTTCAGCTCTGAGGAATTGGCCGACCTGTTTGTTTACAATTCAGACGCTTTAAGTTGGGAGTTTTTAAAATTGACTGGAATATGACTCATTACTGTTGATATTTATGCACTTAATAATCACAGTGGTGTTAAGTATTTCTAGTGTATAGATTTCTCTATTGTAAAACTTCAAGAGGGAAATCCTCTTAGTTTACGCAGCCCATACGTGACGGGCTTATTTATTTGAGAATGTAACCTCGAATGTGACAGACTAAAAACCCCCATTCCCATGAGCTGCCGAGAGGCCAAATGCTTTTTGATAATATTGAAGAGGTAGCCCCATCCAAAAAAAAAACAATGTTTGGTAGGGAGTATTGGATTTATAAAATGCAATAAGTGGGGATTTGGGGACATGGAGAGCTGCCATTGTATGACGGGCAGCCTCTTTCAGTTTTTAATAGTGCTATTAGATATGTAGTCTCTAGAGAGACATGGCCTGGTTGAAAATTACTGTAAGGCCGCTGCTCTTGTTTCGGGATCTGACCTTTTAGAATGGAACCCAGCCAAGAGGTCTTTTCTATCTCACTAACAGAGAATAAGAACATCATCACCAACAGAGAAATTATTAAGTTTGATCGCAATGAGTTGAGTTTGAGTCCGTTGGGGTATGCCTTGTTTACATTCCATTCACCCTATCCTGCTTTTACGTGAGTCACCAAGCTCTTGCGCAGCAAGAATAATTAAAAAAGTCCGTCACGCAGGGGCTGCGTTAACTAAGCAGATTTCCCACGTGTGCCACGTATTTGCATTTATCACAAAACGTAAAACTTCAATGAGAACATTAATGGCATTTGAGCTTCAAATAAAGTACTTCATAATATAATATCTTGTTGTTAATATCATAGGAATAGGAGTGGGGTTTACTGATATCCAAAAACTAAAAAAATGCAAATATCTCAGTTAATATTACATATAGTGATAAAATGAATATAAGAACATTTATAGAAAATTAAATTTGCAATAAGAGTGGTTCTATACATTATTTCGATCCGTCACAGAATAACGGAGATAATAAGAATTTTAGAAATTCTCCCTCTACCTCCCCCTAACCCCTTTTCCGATTACAGGCATTCACGAACTTGATCTTTGCTCTTGCATAAACGTTTAAATATCGAGTTTGGTAATCAAACCAAAATTACTACCGCTCCAGCGATAACAGACAAATATATATATATATATATATATATATATATATATATATAGATATATATATATATATATATATATAATTTTGATCGGACCTCATTTTTGTCATCTCCTAGGTAGAATCGATGAAAATTTGATAATTTTTTTTGAAAATCGCTTTATGAGTACGACCTCAATAACTGATTTACCCACGTGTGCCATGTATTTGCATTTATCAAAAAACGTAAAAGTTCAATGAGAACATTATTTGGTATTTAAGCTTCAAATAAAGTATTTCATAATATAATAGCTTATTCTTAATATGACAGGAGTAGGAGTAGGGGTTTACAGGAGTCCGAAAACAAAAACAAAAAAAAAAGCCAATATCTCCGTCAATACTAAAGATGATAAATGAATGTAACAATATTTATAGTAAATTTTATTTGCATTATTTTTGAACGGATCTCATTATTGTCATCCCCTAAGTAGGATCTACGGACATTTTCAAAAGGAACTTTTTCGAAAGTCGCATCATAACCACGACCCCTATAATTTAATTTCCATTATTTTTCGAAATCGCGTCATGAGTACACAAAGGTATTAAATATCAAAGACTTCATGGGAAATTAAGGTACATTGATAAGAGACCTCATCATTAAAAGGTATTCAGATTTATTTCTCAGTGTAATGCACTATTTATAGCCATTGCCGCCATAACTAGACAGGAGTATGGCATAGTAAGGTGCATTGACTTCTTTTAAAACTCGCTCATATTTAGAGGACCTTAATACATTCCTGAGGACTTAACTTAGTGATTTATAATACTTTAGCAGATATCCCTGCTATAGTATTATAAATCACTAAGTTAAGTCCTCAGGAATGTATTAAGGTCCTCTAAATATGAGCGAGTTTTAAAAATATACATAAATCAATTTCGCCTTTTTTCAAGATTCAAAACCAACTTTAACAAGAAGTACATTTATTCTTCCCTGAAGGCTTTACAAAAAGAGCAAGTGAATTGGAGAAAATGTAAAGACGCCATTAAGAAATCTGTGAAGCATTTGAAATAAAAGGGGGGCACCCCTAGAAGCACTTTGTGAACTGTATCACCGGAACGGGAGATAAGGCTTTGGGAAGCTGTAATCTTCAGCTCAGCCGGAATACCTTTTAGGCCATCAAATAATAAAGCCGTCTACCTCAGGGCTGGCACTCAAAAGGCTAAGATTCATAAACTAATTATTTCCTTTTGTATCATCTGTCTGGCAAAATCTTCAAGCAAACCATCGCTATATTCTTACAAATGGGGAAAGTCTGCGGATAAGACGAAGTTTTTGTTAGCTCGTAAGGAATAGCTGCTCTTGCTCTTTTCATTTCTAAGATTATGCAAGCTGGTGAGGATTAGGTTGTCAAGAATTTTGGCTACGAGTTGTGATCGTCGTCACGTACACCTCAAAAAGAAGTCAATGCGCCTTACTATGCCATACTCATGTCAAGTTATGATGGCAATGGCTATAAATAGTGCATTATACTGAGAAATAAATCTGAATGCCTTTTAATGAGGAGGTCTCTTATCAATGTACCTTAATTTTCCATGAAGCCTTTGATATTTAATACCTTTGTGTACTCATGATGCGATTTCGAAAAATTTCCTCAAATGTCCATCGATCCTACCTAGGGGATGACGAAAATGAGGGCCGTTCAAAATTAATGTAAATAAAATTTACTATAAATATTGTTACATACATTTATCATCTTTAGTATTGACGGAAATATTACGATTTTAGCAGATTTCCCCTAAGGGAAATCAGCTATTGAGGTCGTACTCATGATGCGAGTTTCGAAAAATTTTTTCAAATGTCCATCGATCCTACCCAGGAGATGACGAAAATGAGGTCCGTTCAAAATTATATATATATATATATATATATATATTTGTCTGTTAACGCTCCAGCGGTCGCAATTTTTGTTTGATCGTTACCAAACTCGGAATTTAATCGTTTATTGTAAAAAGAAAGATCAAGTTCGTTAATGGCTGAAATCGGACAAGTGGGAGGGGGGGGGTTTAGAGCGGGGATTTTCGAAAATTCAAAATATCTCCGTTATTATGCGTCAGGTCGAAAAATTGTTTAGAATAAATCTTATTGCAAATTCAATTTTCTATAAATATTGTTCTATACATTTATTCTGTATCTTGAATATTAACCGAGATATTTGCATTTGTATTCTGCGTGTGGTCGCCAGTAGGCTATGTTTGGACTTTCCGCCGAGAGCTCTGGCGGCCGTTTCCATAACTATTTGTCCCTCGTGAATAGGTTTAGAGGTTAGGTTAACTGTTTCTTGGGGCTAGAAACTACTGGGTTATTACGCCCTAAATAATGTTTTAGCTTTAGAGGTTCCTTACTACTACAGTTGTTATTAGGCAGATTTCTCTATTGTAAAACTTCACGTGGGAAATCTGCTTAGTTTACGCAGCCCCTGCGTGACGGACTTTTTAGTTTTTGGTCTTCTGAAAGCCCCACTCCTACTCCTGTCATGTTAACAATAAGCTATTATATTATGAAGTGCATAATTTGAAGCTCAAATACCAAATAATGTTCTCATTGAACTTTTACGTTTCATGATAAATGCAAATACGTGCCGAAAGAAATCTGCTTAGTTAACGCAACCCTTGCGTGACGGACTTTTTTAACCTATCTTGTTGTGTAATAGCTTGGTGTCTTACGTAAATGCAGGATAGGCTGAATGGAATGTAAGCATGGCATACCCCAACCTACCAACATCCCCGTTCACCGCTTAACCACTTACAGGAATTCGACAGCAGAAAATAACTCTGGAAAAATGAAATAACTATTAAAAATGTTTGTGAGGAGGTCGTAAGAGGGCTCTTATCAATGTACATTAATATCCCATGAAGTCTTTGATATTTAATTCCACACAGAAGGCAAGAATGTTAAACTACTGCTTACACTTTTATCCTTCCTTTTTAAAAAAAATGTCCTGTAAGGTGGTTTTAATGACCTCGTGATTTAACACTCCGTTGCTGGCGCTGGATCTCACAGATCCACTAAGACGTTTTTTAGTTCCTACATGTAAGCCCTTGTGGTTGGGATTCTCTCATCTCCTCTATCCTCCTGACTCTGGGATTTAGAGGAGATAGTAGTGCGTTGATCTTCCCATGAGCAATACTTTTTCTAGGGAAGCCCTTTGGATCTCTCAGATACCACGCCAGCATCCCCACAACGATTTTTGCTTCATTTAATTTTACTCAATTTAATCCCCATTACTTTATTTTATTAGAACATTCTGCAGAATTGTTAATCTTGTTACGCTGTAGGTGAACGTCACAATTGATGAGAAACTCGAGGCTTTTAGTGGACGTTGTGCTTTTATCAAAAACATACTATCAAAGCCAGCAAAGTATGGGATAAAAGTATTTGCAGTCGATTCCAAAATGTTTTATACTGCAACCTGGAAATCTACCCTGACAGACTGCCAGATGGACCTTACCAAGTTAGTAACAAAAGTACTGATATGGTTGAACGTTTGGTGGCCCCCAACACTAATTCAGGGCGCAATGTCTACGCTGATACCCGGTTCAGTGATGTTAGACTGCTCTGTGATTTGGCAGAGAAGCACCGACTGTCATGTGTTGGAACATTGAAGAAAAACAAATGGAAAAGCCCGAAAGAAATGAAGGATTTGAAAACGAGGACTGCAAACTCAAGTATGTTTGGTTAAAGAAAAGAGGCCACCATTGTTTCCTATGTCCAACAAAACAAAAATAATAAAAAAAATGTTTTGTTGATCTCAAGTATGCATATTGACGGTGAAATTGACGAAAACACTGGGGATAAAAAGAAACCAGTTCCTATAACTTATTATAATACACACAAAATTGATGTCAATATGGTTGACAAGATGTGTTCAGCGTACAATGTTCAGAGGGGTACATGAGGATGGCCAGTGGTAGTATTTTATTCGTTACTGAACATTGCACGGATAAATTTGCAGATCATTTATGTTGAAAATGGTAATGACATCCTCTGCCGACGTCTCTTACTTCGTCAGCTTAGATGGAATTCACTAATCTTGAATATTTTTTAAGAAATATTCAATTTGAGGTAATGGATCCCACAGATCCTGCGCCAGCATCCGTGTGACTTTAGGGGGCGCCAGCATCGGAGTGTTAAAAGCAACGCCTTGTATTTAAACGTTTAGTAGTAGTTTTCTTTCGGAAGCAATTCCATAGTGATAACAAGTGGAAAAATCCGGCAGTGATTTCCTGTTGCGTTCTGCACCAGCCAGTGTTGCAAAACATAGCCGTTATGCCACAGATAGAGCAACTACCCCAGTATAACTTTATACAAACCAGACCGGTCTACTTCAAGTCTGACTCCCAAACAGGTAAGATTCATAAACTAATTATTTCCTTTTGTATCATCTGTCTGGCAAAATTTTCAAGCAAACCATGACCATATTCTTTCCATTGAGGTCAGTTGGCACCTCATCAGTATCTCTATCCAACGCTTGGTAAAATCACAATTAAATTTTGTTGTACGACCTTCTACTAGCTACATAAGTCATAGAATTACTAAAAGCAATATGGCGGGTCGTGTCTGTTGATTACAATCGATGCGTCTAAAAGTAAAAACATCGATTACCTCTGAAAAGTTTTTGTCACGATGCTAATCGAAGTTATTAGATTTACATCAAAGCTAAATACTGAAAATTATTCGAGGAATTTTCTAATACTTTAAAAAAATAGATAAGATGTTTAATTTCAATCTCATCCTAATATTCTTACATTTTTGAAATCAAAACAATGTTTATTATTGATAGCACAATGTGGATAGAGTATAGAAAATAAAATTTCTATAGCAGACTCTGCTATAAATAGGAATTATAATTTTGATTTCAATAGTATACGAATATAGATAGAGAAAATATCTGACAATATTTAGAAATTTTAAGGATGGAAATGTGCGTTTGTGTGTGTTTGTGTGTGTGTGTGTGTGTGTATGTGTGGGTGTGTGTGTGTGTGTGTGTGTGTGTGTGTGTTTGTGTGTGTGTGTGTGTTTAGAAGTTTAAAACTGTGATGAAGCTAACAGATTACTTAACACACATTGAGGAGTCATCAAAGAAATATAAATTCTCTATTAGCCAGAATTTATTATGCCTGGACATATAAGTTCTGAAAGATTTTTACCTTTTATTTATAAAGAGAGAAACCAGATTAAGAAATAGTTGTATGAGCTAGACTAAGAAATGAAATGGAATCATTTTTTTTTTCCGAGTAGCATATGACGATATCAATTTTTTTTTTTACTTTCAATACATACATTATAAATTCATTCTTATCCCTTGAAGATCTTTTCAGTTGCAAATGGGAATTCCATTAAGTATTCATAGTGACTTCAATAAATATGAACATTTCTTACTTCTAAAGGGGGTTATTTTGCATATATCCACTTTTATTGCTTTACACAAAAAAGTAAATCAAATTCACAAGTACTTCGAGAAATACACATGAGGTAGTCAGATATTATTAGTAACAATTATGTGTATATTTATTCTATTTCATGTTTTCAGAAGTGCAATGAAAACCATTCAACTCCATACTAGAAAAGCGTTTTTTTTTTAAAAAGAATATCTCAAAAGGGTCGAGATAATTTTCTGATGTGAAAATATTATATATGGATTATTATTTAACCATCATCAATGTTATTGTAATGCTTGTTTACATCCAATCCAATATTTTGAACCGAACGGTAACCATTGTAGCATTTATTGAGCCTGTTTATCCTGCCTGCTCTTTCCCGTATTCATATTTGATTAATTTCAACAATAAATAATCTGTCCACTGTAACCAAAGAACAAATGACCTTTCTGCAGTATTATACACTCATTCGGAAATGAAGTGTAAATGTAGGTTGAAATGAAAATGATAACTCAGCACCAATACTATTAAATAAATAAATGGATTTATTTATATTCAATATGAATCGGAAACTTAAATTAGTATAAATGATAAACCCTTCACTCTTATTCCAATTGTGTAATATGAATGGGAGTAAGAGCTTCATAAGTGGTTGAGAGAAAATTAATACAAAATAACTATGTCAGGATCTCAAGAATCATGTAGTAAATATAATGGATAAACTTTTGTCTCAATATGGAATAATACATCGAACAGATTTAAGTGAATGGTTCCAAACACTATCTTGCTGAAAATCTTCGATAAATACAGACATTAAATAGATATTCAAATTGATGGAGACAAGATAATTAATTTCTATTTAATTAAGTATAAATTGAACATGAATAATCTATTTTATTATTTTATTACTTATTTATACAGGAGCACCCGCATCTTTGCGATTTGGCTCAAAGTTTCACAATGTAAAATGAAAACAAAATTATAGAAAAATAACAAAAACTGACAACAATAAATAAAAAATTAAATACAACAAATAATCAAGAAATACTAGTGATAAAGACAATCAATAAACATAAGATATAATCTAGGATAATCTAAGTACTAAAGAAAAGAGGGAGCAAATAGATGTTTCTAACACACATTAAAATTGTTTTATACGTGGAGCCGGATATTGACAATTTTGTACTTGCAATTACAATTATCGTTCGCAGTAAAAATATAGCAGCTGCGATCTAAATTAGATTAGAAAAAAAAATTGTGCACTGGCATTCTCTTATAAATTCAGAAATGTAAGAGGTTCGTGTTATTCATTTTTCATTACAAACTCCAAAATAAGTCTTACTGAAATATATAATAATATATTTCCTTCTTCTCCAACCCGGCGGTCTTCTTGTCAAGCTATTAAGCTAATTTTCCGTAGTTCTATGACTACCTTCTTCAACTACTTCATCGCCACTATCGTCAAATCCGAATGGGTTCAAAGAAGAAGAAATTCCAGCTCATTGAAGAAGTCTAAGAAGCCAAATAATGGATGTATTTTATACGTCGTTTATTTTATATTGATACGTTTATTACAAAAATAATAAACGTTGATTATTAGGGATTTTTTGGATTGTAAAATTAAACCCACATTACTGTAACGTTTTTATCACTGCACAATTTATTTGACGATCATATTTCACTTATACACACTTGGTAAATTATTCTTTATCACTATTCACTATAAGCACTGTTAACTTCCCGTTCTTATAACACAGTGCAATAACTATTTGATCACGTGAATCACTGATGTTCAAACGGGTCTACACTGGTCTTTAATAATCATTCCATTAAGCACCCGTCGGTAGCTAAACTCCTCAGTTTCACAGAAAGCTAAACTCATCAGTTTCGCTCCTAGCTGAGCTCGTCAGTTTCGCAGCTAGCTAAACTCCTCAGTTTAGTAGCTAGCTAAACTCATCAGTTTCACTGCTAGCTGAGCTCCTCTGTTTTACAGCTTGTTAAGCTCGTCAGTTTTGCAAGTAGCAAACCTCCTCCGTTTCGCGGCTAGCTAAACTCCTCAGTTTCGCGGCTAGCTAAACTCCTCAGTTTCGCAGCTAGCTAAACTCCTCAGTTTCACAGCCTGCTAAACTCCTCAGTTTCCCAGCTAGATAAACACCTCAGTTTCGTAGCTAGCTAAACTCCTCAGTTTAGTAGCTAGCTAAACTCATCAGTTTCGCTGCTAGCTGAGATCCTCTGTTTTGCAGCTTGTTAAGCTCGTCAGTTTCGCAAGTAGCAAACCTCCTCCGTTTCGCGGATAGCTAAACTCCTCAGTTTCGCGGCTAGCTAAACTCCTCAGTTTCACAGCCTGCTAAACTCCTCAGTTTCCCAGCTAGATAAACACCTCAGTTTCGTAGCTAGCTAAACTCCTCAGTTTAGTAGCTAGCTAAACTCATCAGTTTCGCTGCTAGCTGAGCTCCTCTGTTTTACAGCTTGTTAAGCTCGTCAGTTTCGCAGCTAGCAAAATGCCTCAGTTACGCAGCTAGCAAAACGCCTCAGTTTCGCAGCTAGCAAAACGCCTCAGTTTCGCAGTAGCAAAACTCCTCTGTTTCGAAGTAGCAAAACTCCTCAGTTTCGCAGCTAGCAAAACGCCTCAGTTTCGCTACCTGCTAAACTCCTGAGTTTCGCATTTTCTCCTGCTTTGAGGGAATCCTTTTCCCTTCGAAGTTACAAGTTGAAATTGTCCAGTGCTTACCTCATGTGATCATCATCGGAGATTGGTGAGACAACTAATTCCATTGAATCTTTTCCTTTTCTCACCTTTCAATATCGTTTTTTTTTTTGTGGAAATGGTGTACGACCGGTATTTTGGTGGAGTTCAGAGATATGACAAAATTTATTAAAATATTATTACAAATGTATCATTATATTTCGTATAAATGTGTTTACTCCGTCCATTTTTGTTCGTTACCTCGGCCTAAAGCATTTTATTTAATTATTCACCCAACGTGCGTTTTCTTTCATGAAGTAATATTTAAATATTCATGGACTCGAGCCCCATGCCCCAGTTAAAATAAACATAGAACGCGAAGGAAGAAAAATATTCGGTAAGGGATTGGCAAATATTTAAGCACCCGCCACAAGGGAAACAAACACCTTGGCAGGGCTGTTTACAATTTCACTGCTTTAACACATGGTTACCGCAGCAGATCCTCGCTGTCAGAATGGAAGGGGTTTTTTAACTCTCTTGGCCACTTCATGTAATTGAAACCTGTTTATTGCATTTTTAATGAAGAGAGAGAATACCAAATCTTTATTTTTCAAAATTAAAAAACATAGCATATACATTGCATTTACTTCTAAACCTCCTAAAAGTGCAAAAGACACATTCTCAAAGCAACTCAGAGAGCTCTTAAAAGTTGGTCTTAATTAAATATAAATTTCAGAAATGAACCAAATTATATAATTCCAATTCTTACTTTTAATAAAACAGACTTCTCACTAAAACATTTTGATTATATGAGTTTAAAATTATAATCGAGGAAGATAGAGTCATCTTTATACTAACTCAGTTAATAATTTGCCTAAAGCTCAAACTGATACTCTGAACTATTTTTAATAAAGTTATGTGGAAATTGTCTAGTAGAAAAATATAATTTTTTGCTGATCCCTCTCTTCTTTAAAAATAACACTATATAAAATTCCCCCGGAAAAATGAAATACAAAATAAAACGTTGAAGGGGTGTGGGAGGACGACTCTTTTTGTTGGTCCTTGTGGCCTTTTCAATATTTACTTTTACCGTGGCTCCCAAAGCATAGAATATTATTTTTTTAAATTGGCAGGCCTCGAGATAAACAATCGAAATTTAATGTATGGATCTAAATAAATATAATCGGCGAAACAACCCTATGAAAAATTGAATTATTTTATTTATTATGCTTCTGGAGGGGGGGGGAATTTAAAACTGAAATATGTTATTCAGTGGCAATTGGCCAATACTGCGTAATATACGAAAGTTCTATTGTTCTAGGTTGCAGACGAATAACAAAACTACTAATCAATAAAAATACCTTGATCTCTTCAAATATGTATTACGTAAATTACACTTTTATCATTTAAGGGCCAGCTGAAAAACAGACTTCATAAAATGTTCACAGTTTAGCTCATAATTTGATAAAAATAGTCAACTAATAAAACGGCTAAATACAAATTATATATAACAAGATTAAAACTAAGATAACAATAAATTTAAATTAATAGTCAACTAGTAAATAAAAACATATGCGTCAAGACGACATTGTTAAAACCACTTTAACATTAATCAGTCTTAATTAAAACAATAATCTTATTTAATGTATCAAAAACTACCCTATATTACTTAAAGAATGTATTAAAAACCATGGCTGAAATCTCAGAGTAAATAGTCATAGAAAAGTACAAAATTAACTTCAAAATAATCTCATAAAAAGTCATATACCTATACTTTTATTAGATGAAATATTAAATTCTGGCTAGCCTTTGGTCCTATATTCTCTCTGATTTTGCTAATCATGAGCACTGGGATTTCAACGACATTTGTGTGGTTCAAGTTGAGAGCCTCATTTTCAAGGGATATTATCGTTAGAACAGCCATTATTCCAGAAAGGGAAAAAAAATCAACAACAGAAATACTCTCAGATTTAAATTAGCAATAGGTAACACATTTCGATGAATTTAGAAAAAGAAATCTATCACCAAAAAATAGAAATGGTGGCTTGAGGTATGATCATATTAATTTTTATGTTCCACTTATAGAAAAATATAAGTTCTAACAACTTTTTCAGTCTGGTGTTTTTTTAATGCAATAACCTGATTTAAGAAATATATACAATAACTAATTTATTGATTTATATATATATATATATATATATATATACACATATATATTTTGTTCAGTTAATATACGGTAGATGCTAGTTAAGTTTAATTTATTTTTCTTTTGAAGACAGCGAAACGTTCTAAAAACCAACTTCATACAATCCACGCTCATAAGAAGACAGAATCTTTATTTGAAATTGTGTTATTTTAATAATTAGCACCTTTGGCTTGGACTGCCACAACACGGAATGCTGAAGATTAGCGCTCGACGACCCATTAAAACCCACTTATTTTCCAGTCAAATCATGGTTCATGACTGAAAAAAAAATTATAAAATAATGAATAAATGATATATCGCATTAATGCAATCCATTATTATGGCAGATAATTTGAGATTATTTATTTATTTTTTTTAAATCATTAGTTTTCAAGAGAGTAGCACAGGCACATCCATTAATGTGTAATCCGGTTTTTTTATTCCTAGCGTTTTGTGGAACACACACATTTAGTCAGTAGCCACTTGAATAAAGAAACTGTGAACTTTAGTCTGCAATGCCATAAAGCTGAGAATGCGGCTGAACATTGATTCTCAAACGAATCCGTGTGGCAAGCTATAACCCTTTCGTGGAGTGTCGATCCAAATATTTTGATTTATCATTCTTTTGCAAATATTAAAATTATAATGGCCAATTCTTTTTGACTACCTATATGTTAAGGTAGTTAGTTCTTTGTACTATCGGTTTCAAGTCTCCACCAATGATTCAATTTAGAAAACTTTAGAAAATGAGAGCAAACATTTTTTTCATTACTCAAACTAGAAACAGGACTCAGAAATTGACAAAAATAAATAAGGATGCAGCGTCTGGAAAGTTAAATAATGATAATAGTAATTAGTTTAGAATTGTATATTAATTATATAATTATAACTTATAAAGAGAGTACAAGTTATTTTGGTAGAGAAAGGAAGGCTGAAGATGTTGGCATACATATTTCTTTTAAAATGAATGAGATAAATGCTGAGACGGTGTATATAACAAGAATACCGCCCACCTGTTAATCCCCACTCCACCTTAATTACTTTTTGTGGAGTTTTTTGTCCCTCTTCCATCCCTTTAACCATTAGAGTTAAGTGAACAAACAGAAGGGGGAGGGGGGATTTTATACAAAAAGAAGCACAGATTAAATTTTCCCCAAAGGCCTTGGAGTGACGAAACGCGACCCCTCAAGAACGAAAGTGACGTCAGTGACCGAACCTTCCTAAAATTAAGTATTTTCTTTTAACAATACATAGAGGTCATCATTTTCAGATTAGTTTTTTACTGCACATTTTTGAGAGTATCTTGGCAGAAGACTACTTCAATATAAGTTTTTATGTAACCAATAGACCCATTAGTCTTGTCTAATACTTATTAAATTATTCTTCTAAAAATATTACTCAGTAGTGAAAAACAGTAAACTCTGATTAATATATATGATAATGGATCATATTCAATATAATTGGGTCGCAAAGAACCGATCACACTATCAATTGCTAGGATATACCGTAGCTGCATTTCTGAGTTATTGAAGTAAATGAAATCAGGAAACATCAATAAAAGAAATTTTAAAAATAAACTTAATGGTAACTATGTGAAGTACAGGAGAAGTACGTAAACGTAGAATAACGTTTTTATTATATGTTTATAAGGAAGTAGAAAATAAAAAGCAATGTTGATAAACTAAGTTCTGCAATAAACTTAAAAAAAAATAAAATTAATTATAATAATGAGATTTTTAATGGAACTCGGAAGGGTGACTGGGAAGTTCTATATTATCATTATAGCCCTCCAAATTTCATTGAAAAGCATAATATTAAAATTTATTAGGATGAAGCAGAACTGAGCATGAAAAGCCAGACATTCTCTTCATAAATCAGGTTATTAGTCAGCTGATGTTATTAATATTTCTTGACCAAATGAGGGTAATGTTTAATAAGCACTTGCCGGGGAATTGTGCGAATATTAAGTCATTGCTGAAGAATAGAAAAATCTCTAGAAATTTTGATCCAAACTTGTTACTGCAATTACTATTTCAAAAAATGGATTTGTGTTTAAAATGCTGTCGAAACAAATAAATATTTAAATTTAGCTGAAGACATAATTTTGGAATCACAAAAGTATGAATTATTAGATACTTTTAGAATAGATAGAAAATTCTGAATATACAATAAAGTAACCTTTTTTAATGGTTTGATGAATCTTTCCCTCTTAAACTGAAGACAAGATCATTCTTGACAATAATATTAAAAAAGTCCGTCACGCAGGGGCTGCGAAAACTAAGCAGCCCAAGTGAAGTTTTACAATAGGGAAATCTGCCTAATAACAACTGTAGTAGTAAGAAACCTCTAAACCTAAAACATTATTTAGGGCGTAATAACCCAGTAGTTTCTAGCCCCAAAAAACAGTTGACCTAACCTCTAAACCTATTCACGAGAGACGAATAGTTATAGAAACGGCCGCCAGAGCTCTCGCCGGAAAGTTCGAACATAGCCTACTGGTGACCACACACAGAATACAAATACAAATATCTCGATTAATATTCAAGATACAGAATAAATGTTTAGAACAATATTTATAGTAAATGTAATTTGCAATAAGATTTATTCTATACAATTTTTCGATCCAACGCTTAATAACGGAGATATTTTGAATTTTCAAAAATTCGGCCTCTAAACCCCCCCTCCCACTGGTCCGATTTCAGCCATTAACGAACTTGATCTTCCTATTTACATAAAACGATTAAATTCCAAGTTTGGAAAAGATCAAACAAGAATTGCGACCGCTAGAGCGTTAACAGACAAATATATATATATATAATTTTGAACGGACCTCATTTTCGTCATCTCCTGGGTAGGATCGATGGACATTTGATGAAATTTTTCGAAACTCACATCATGAGTACGACCTCAATAGCTGATTTCCCTTAAGGGAAATCTGCTAACATAACGGATACAGATACAGGAGTAGAAATTTTAAAAAATATATACATGTAAGAGGAAACTATTTTCTAATGAGTTAAAAAAAAAACTATCAATTAATTTCTCCATATGTAGAGGATACAAATTTATTTTGAATTTTGAATAATACTATTAGCTTTGTCTAACTTTCGTTAATGACTAAAGCATGTTTTGCCACACTTCCGTGTTGTACAAAGAAACTCAACCACTCTCAGTATTAATTGATGTTTATTGACGTATTCGAAATGGAGTTATTGTCAATCTCTGCAGATTCTACTTATTCTCAGTACAAAAGAAAGAAAAAAACCATTAAACACAATAATATATTTATATACATAGTCTCTTTCAGTTTTATTGGTTGCAGTTTTTATTTGATCTCTACAAAACTCCGTTATATATATAAGTTCCAAATAAAACAAAAAAATAAGTTTGACGGATCGAAAAATTGTATACAAACTATCTTTTTGGAAATTTAGTTATCTATATATGTAGTTCTGTACACTTCTTTTAACTATCTCGAATATTAACCAAGATATTTGAATATTTTTAAATTTCAACCTCTGGTAGACCCCCCTCCTTTTAGCCTTCACACACTAAAAAAAAGCAAATATATCATGAACTATCTTATTCCAAGCATCAAAATAAAATATTGTTTTCAACGGACGTGAATTAGGTGAGCAACACATACATGCATATGAATTATTACGTGTATGCAAATATGACTCAATAAATTATGATTTTATGTTCTTGAATCAAAGATGTTTATTCGATCTATACCATACTCAATATTTAACAGTTTCATCTAACTCTGTTTGTTAATAGTTGAAATCGGACCTCAAATGGGGGGTTTTGAGACTGGGATTCGAAAATTCAAAACATTAATGTTAGTATGAGTCGCATCATCAAAAACTGTTCTACAATTGTTATTTTATACATTTTCTTGTTAATCAAGTATTAAACGAGTTATCCATATTTTCGTGTAGAGTAACCCCAATTTCACACATCAGAACATCATCATTTGCACCTGGAAATAGAAAATGGAGATGATATGAGATTTCCAGTTAGTTTTCCAACTTGTGGACTGCGAGTCGGATTTTACGGAATTTATTGAGACTATATTATTCGCTTAATATATTTACATTTCTGCTTAAATACAACTACAAGTTTCAGAGAAGAATCAACCCTGTTCCCTGCCAGAGTACTCCGCCCCTAAAGGCCTTTGAGAGCAACCTGACAACAAACATTAATATTGAGTTTTGCTGCTTTAATGCGGCCTCAAAGTTCTAAATAGCTAGGAGCTTAGCGTATACTTGATTAAGGGCTCGGCGTCCGTTAGTAAAAGCAGCTGATAAGGGCGGCTACAACCTGTGCCTAAAGGCTGACAGCCTTTGCCTTTAGTAGGGTCAAGGGCAGCTCCTGAAACTTTAATCTGCCCAATGTAGCCGGAATGTCAAAGCTCTCTTCGCAGCACAAATCCTCCCTCAGAAAAGAACAGTCCCTCACGTCCTTTATCTACTCCCGAGCTACAAATTATAGCCCGTCTTCTTCAAGAGCACTGTCCATTAAAGCATAAAAAAGGGCACAAGAAATCGCATACTCTTTATATACTCTCTCCTTTGTGCGCTCTCACCTGAATACATTTCGTTTCTATTCATTTGTGAAGAGAATTGGATTGTTTTGCAGATTTTCTTTAAGGAAAATCAGCTATTGAGGTCTTCCTAATGACACGATTTTCGAAACCTTTATTTGATTATCCATCGATCCTACCTAGTAATGGACGAAAATGAGGTCCGTTCAAAATTGTACATGTATATATATATATGGGCCGTAATTTTTGTTTTATCGTTACAAAACTGGATATTCAAAAAATATTTTAAGTAAAAATGAGCCTAAGTTCGTTAGCGGCTAATGTCGGACCAGTGGAAAGGGTGGGTGGGTTGAGGGAAGAATTTAGAAAATTCGAAATATCTCCCTTATTATGCTCCGTATAGAAAATATGTATAGAACCAGTCTTATTAAAAATGTAAAGTTTTTCATTATCTTGATTATTAACCGAGTTATTTGCATATTTTTTTCGGGCTTTCAGTAAGCGCCCACTCCTACTCATTTTAACAATAAGCTGTGATATTATGAAGCACATTATTTGAAGCCTAAATACCAAATACTGTTCACATTGAACTTTTATGTTTTGAGCAAATACGTGAAGCACGTGGGGAATCTACTTTGCTAACGCAGCTCCTGGGTGACGGATCTTTTTTCATGAGTAGAAGTTCCTGTAATGCAAATTAATTTTAGAGAATTTTTGTTGGATCAGGAATGGTGTTAGCATATTTTCTTGTTGGCGAAGATTCAAATGCCTGAATAAGTAAGCTGTATTCTACGTTTAGTGAAGTTGTGGTTTTTTCTTCTTTAAGTACGTGGACACTTACTTTTTTGACCCTGGATATATATGTATATAATTCTATAGCGGTGTCAATTTTTGTCTTATTGTTACCAAACTCGATATATTAGCGTTCTATGTAAAAAGAAAAATATTGTTACGTTTTTATTACCAAAACCAGTAATAAACGTTTTTAATAAGAGTTCTTTTGGATTGCAAAATTAAATACTCGCAAGTTTCACAGTTTTTATCACTGCAAAATTTATTTCACAATGCACAATAAACTTGGTGATTATTCTTAATTACTACTCACAGTATACACTGACAGCGTTACTGTTCTTCAATGAGTCACAGTCCAATAATTCACTGAAATTCACAGAAAGACGGCACTGCACTGTCCTTTACTTCGCGGCACTGCACTGTCTTCTACTTCGCGGCACTGCACTGTCCTTTACTTCGCGGCACTGCACTGTCTTAAACACGGCACTAAACTGTTACTTACAGTCACGGCACAACACTGTTCTTCTTATAAAAACACTTTACCGCACTGTACTAAGTCGCACTGTAGCACTGATGTGAACATCAAGACAGGAGAGAATAAAACCTGCCTCGCTCCCAGCAGGCCCTCTTTATATATCGTAGCGGCATACATCACAGGGGAATTTTCTAGTTCATTCGACGTCTGGCTGGAAGGTACTGGTCAGACCTAGAACATTCTTTCGGTCTCTTTGATCTACGTCACACTTTCCAAATACGCGACTCTCTCTCTCTCTCTCTCTCTGAAGGATTATTCATCTATTTAGTTTTCGCAACAATATAGTTATATAGAAAGACTCTTAATATCTCCGTTATTATGCTTCAGATCAAAAAATTGTATAGAACCAATCTTATTACAAATGTAATGTTCTATAAATAATGTTATGTGCATTCATTTCACTATATTGATTATTTACCAAGATACTTGCATATTATAGCTATCGGCCTTCAGTAACCCTCTCCTTCTCATTCCATATTAAAATAAGATGTTATATCATGGAGCACATTATTTGAAGCATAAATACCAAATATCGTTCTTAGTGAACTTTTACGTTTTGAGATAAATGCAAATACGTGGTAACTTGGGAAATCTGCTTAGTTAACGCAGCCCCTGCTTGACGGAATTTTTTTATTAACTGCTTTATTAGTAGACTTCTCTTAAAGGAAATCAGCTATTGAGGTTGTACTCATGACGGAATTTTCGAAATTTTTCTTCAAATGTCCATCGATCCTACCTGCTAGATGACGAAAATGAGGTCCGTTCAAAACTGTATATATATATATATATATATATATATATATATATATATATATATATATATATATATATATATATTTGTCTGTTACCGCTCTAGCGGTCGCAATTTTTGTTTGATCGTTACCAAATTCGATATTTAGTCTTTTTATGTAAAAAGAAAGATCAAGTTCGTTAACGGCTAATATATGGGATCAGTGGGAGGGGGGGGGGTTTAGACGGGAGGATTTTCGAAAATTCGAAATATCTCCGTTACTATACGTCGGATCGAAAAATCTTATTAAACCAATCTTATTTCAAATTAAATTTACTATAAATATTGTTCTATACATTTATTCTTTATCTTGAATATTAACCAAGATATTTGCATTTGTCGGGGTAGGCTATGTTCGGGAATTTCCGCCGAGAGCTCTGTCGGCCGTTTCCATAACTACTCGTCCCTCTTGAATATATTTAGATATACCTTACTACTACAGATGTTATTGGGCAGATTTATCTACTGTATAACTTCACGTGGAAAATCTGCTTAGTTTACGCAGCCCCTGCGTGACGGACTTTTGTTTGAACGTTACCAGACTCAGCATGTTTTGATCGGTATCAAATAGTAGATATGTCTTTGATATTTTATTTAAAAGTATTTTATCGAAGGATGTTTCTTGTCTGATTGAACTTAGCTAGTTTCCTTCATAATAAAAATAGCTAAGAAAAGTTATATTTATTTTAAAGCAAATAGCAATGTTTAATATTTTCCTCAAATAACTTCTACAGAACTTGGAATATCCATTTATTAGCGACAAGGTACTTTAATAAAACCACGTATCTAAGGACTTCTCGAAGTACAGAACTAGTTTTAGTTAAAGGAAATACCTGGTATCACGAATATGTTTTCATGCTTTCCCAGTCCGTGGGACGTGATGTCAGAAGTTATGGTCTAGGGAATACATCAAAGAAAATAAGGTCAACTCTAACTGAAAGGTAAAAGCATGTAAGGTATTGATCAAACTCCGTGAATGTTCGAGTCAGAAACGAAAGGGGGGGGGGTTCTGGTTAAAGTTTCTGTGACTGCCAATGGCAAATTCAGCTTTTTCAATGGGACTAACTTATATATCGGCATTCATAACGCCCAAACTAAGGTCTCTTATATTCAAAAGGTATAACTCTAATAAAAGATACATCCCCGTGGATTTGCGTCATTTCCTATAAAAGGGCCGTTTAATAAAAGGTGGAAGAAAGTGATACGAAAATTGGATCAGTCGTAATCCCATAACAGCTGATGTTTTCGGAACAAAGGTAAAGGTCATAAGTCTACATCAAACATACAGCCGACAGTATATTATGAATCTATATTTGTACTAGACTCAAAGATAAAAGCAAACATCTATATTTCCGGAATGGCGGGAAGCATTCTCTAAAGACTACCTTCGTTTCATAAAAAACAGTAATCCATCACAAACAGGAGTAATGCTATTTTTATGTTCTACTTTATTTTTATTGGGAGTATTTTTTGCTTTACTGAGAATATTACCGAAAGAAAATAATATCAAATTAGTACAACTCCTTCGCGTACATTAATATTGCATTTAATGTTATTTAGAACTGAACACTCAGTAAATAATTAAAGAATCGAATGCTTTTAATTTGGCAACTACAGAGGGAGGCACATGAATATATACAAAAGTCCGTCACGCAGGGGCTGCGTAAACTAATCAGATTTCCCACGTGAAGTTTTACAATAGAGAAATCTGCCTAATAACAACTGTAGTAGTAAGAAACCTCTAAAACTAAAACATTAATTAGGGCGTAATAACCCAGTAGTTTCTAGCCCCCAAAAAACAGTTAACCTAACCTCTAAACCTATTCACGAGGGACGAATAGTTAAGGAAACGCCCGCCAGAGCTCTCGGCGGAAAGTCCGAACATAGCCTACTGGTGACCACACGCAGAATACAAATGCAAATATCTCGGTTAATATTCAAGATACAGAATAAATGTATAGAACAATATTTATTTGGAGAGAGAGAAAAAAACGTCCAATTCTCCACAATTTGTTTATTTTAGTGCTAAGCGCTTTCAAAGACTATTGTCTTCATCTTCAGAGCTGCTTGCATCTACTCATCGGGAAAGACAGCAAGCGACTCGCTGTCTAGCCCAATGAATGAGTCGCTTGCTGTCTTTCCCAATGAGCGCAGGCAAGTAGCTCTAAAGATGGAGACATTAGTCTTTGAAAGCGCTTAGCGCTGAAATAAACAAATTGTGAAGAATTGGACGTTTTTTCTCTCTCTCCAAGTAAGCATTCTTCACTTCCAACAAACACTGCCATTTATAGTAAATGTAATTTGCAATATGATCTATTCTATATAATTTTTCGATCCGACGCATAATAATGGAGATATTTTGAATTTTCAAAAATCCCCCCCTCTAAACCCCCCTCTCACTGATCCGATTTCAGCCATTAACGAACTTGATCTTTCTTTTTACATAAAACTATTAAATTCCGAGTTTGGTAACGATCAAACAAAAATTGCGACCGCTAGAGCGTTAACAGACAAATATATATATATATATATATATATATATATATATATATAATTTTGAACGGACCTCATTTTCGTCATCTCCTGGGTAGGATCGAGGGACATTTGAAGAAATATTTCGAAACTCGCATCATGAGTACGACCTCAATAGCTGATTTTCCTTAAGGGAAATCTGCTAAAAGGTTAATCAGGATATTTAGTCAAGTACTGTTCCTCTGAGGCAACCGGCCATAGCGAAGAACATTGATTCATCATATACAAGGCCCTATGTCAATATATATAGAATAGAACCAATATTTGTCAACGCCAAGAACTATGACACTCTTACCAAATGTAAATTTTGGAATTTAGCATATTTTCCTTAAGGAAATCAGCTATTAAGGTAGTGCTCAAGATCCAATTTTCAAAATATTTCCTCAAATGCACATCTATCAAACCAAGGAGATGATAAAACTGGGGTCCGTTGAAAATTATATATATATATATATATATATATATATATATATATATATATATATATTATATGGCGATCCTCACCAAACTCGATATTTATCGTTTTATGTAAAAAAGAAAGATCAAGTTCGCTAATTACCAAAATTGGACCAGTGGGGAGGGTGTTTAGGGAGGGGAATTTTGAAACTTTGAAATATTTCCGGAATTATACAACGGATCGAAAAATTGTGTAGTGTCCATTTTATTTCAAATCTAATAACCTAGAAATGTTGTTATATACATATTTTCTCTATGATGAAAATTGACAGAGGTGATTGCATTTTTTTTTGGCCACTCTTACTCTTGCCATATCAACATTAAGCTGTTATACAATGAAAAAATTTTTTTCTAAAGTTCAATTCAAAATATTGATTTCAAAAATCTATTACAATGCGGAATATATCAAAATTCTTTGTGTGTTGAAGTCATAATTAAAATTTTACGTTTTTGTCTCGAAAATCCATAGGTGATATTTAACCATTTCTGTCAACAATAAAGATCATATTTGTAATTGGCTGAAAGCAGTCCTGGAGTAGTTAGGGGTTATCGTGGGTATTAGAAAATTCTAAATATCTCTATTGTTAAGAGTCGGGTTGTAAAAAATTATTGTGTCAATCTTGTTAAACAATTGTTGCTTACAATTGTTTTTGAGTGCATTTTTTCGTTTAGTAAGCTAGTTTTTCGTACCTCTTTGCTTTCAGTAACCTCCCCCCACTATTTTTAGGGCAAATTTGTAGACTTCCCGGGAGGGAAGGGGTTTCCTTAAAAAAGAAATAAATAACTTTTGTATTAAATAATAAAAAGGAAACTAACCAAGTACATAACAAGAGAAAACTATTTGTTCCAAAGATACTACTCAAAACTTTTTTATATAGAAATTTTTTTTTTTTTCCGATTTCCTAAAATAAAATTGGGCCATGAAGAACAACTTGTGTACTTCACATAAGTTTCACTTATGCACGGCTCCAAGATAAATGCCCACATATATTTCTTTGTGTTTTTGTTGACTAGATAACATTTAAACTGCACATTTTGTACTATTGAATCTTTTTGCTTTTAAATATGTTGATCTATGTTTGTCAACCAGTGAAATTAGTTTGGAGAGGGACTTGAGAACAAAATTCGAAATTTTGCTGTACCTTTTTTTTTAACCAAAAAGAAAATCCAGAAATTATGATTAATAAAAATGATTAGATGTCTAATTTTAGAAACAATAATGGTTTTGTTTTAGACCTCTCCTAAAGCTCTTCCAAAAAACGTAAATTCCGAGTTTCATTCACATACATTTAAAATAATAGTTGTTGTATTGTTAGCGAATTTATTTCATTTTATTTGAAGTAATAAATGATATAGGTATTTCACTAATTACGCAGGTGGGCTTCGACAAGAGGTATTAATTTCTAAAGGTGTAAACGCCTACGACCTTATTCATTCGTTTATATAAAGCGTAATATTAAGCCTTTTAGTTATTAATGAAGTAATTTATAGCGAACCTTTCAAAAACATGAAAGCCTGAGGCCAGATTTTCCACTCAACTTATAAATACACCTTATTTATCTCGTTTAAATTCCTTCAAAAGAGATAATGTTATTGGATCCCCCCTAAAGGGCAAGGTGAAAATAATCCCCCAATTTATACTATATCTCCCAATATTATACCAATAATTCACTCATTCTTACAATCCACCCTTTTAATAGAAACCGAACCTATCAATTTAAAAGAAAAAATTGACTTAAGGGATAAAATAATTGTTTTCCTTCGTTTTTCAAAAATATTAATTTAAATTAAATTATTAAAGACTTTTTTTTATACAATATCATGGTTGCCATTGTGTTAATAACTTTCAATAGAATAAATAAAGTTGAGTTCATTTTTCTTAAGATATGTAACTGTTTTTTTTTTATTTCTTAACTAGCCACGTTATAGATATTAGGGTCACGTTATATATGGTTGCGTGCCAAACATCCTGCATAATTAGAGTATAATGACTATTTTCGAGACATTCTTGAAGAAATTATGACGTCATAAATAAGCAAAATATTTTATCTGACGTCGCAAGAAATACTTATTTCTTTAGGACAATTATCTGATATGTCGCACAGTATTCTGAACGTTATTTTAGGGCTTTAACGTGGATATATTCCATCATATATTCCTGGAATTTTTAAAATATTTTCATTTACTAAAAATCTGGACTGCATATCTTGAGGTACGAGAGTTCAGAATTGTTTCTTACAGAAGACATTATTAATATAATAGGTTGAAATATTCTACTCACACAGTCTATTTTGGACGCTTTTAAGTAGGTTTTAAACTTATGTTAAGTTTTATTTTTTTTTTTGAACAGGTTTCCTATAAGGGAAATCAGCTATAAAGGATGTAATCATTACAAGGTTTTCAAAAAATTTCTCATTTTTTTATAGACCCTTGATAAAGGGTCCGTTTAAAACAATATAAATATTGGGAGGACTTTTTCTTCATCCCCATGTTCCGTAACTCCCACTTCCTACACTCTGAATATATATATATAAATATATTTATCTGTTTACGTTCTAGTGGTCGCAATTTTTGTTTGATCACTACCAAACTCGATATTTAAATCTTTTATGTAAAACTGAAGAGTATACTCGTCAATGGCAGAAAACCAGTGGGAGAGGGTGTCTAAAGGAGGTTAATTCTTTAAATTCGTAATATCTCCATTATTATGCGTCGGAAAGAAAACTTGTATAGAACCAATCTTATTGCAAACGCAATGTTCTATAAATGTTATAATGTACGTTTTTTTCTCTATCTTGATTACTAACATGCATATACAGATATTATCATTTTTTTGTTCTCTGCCTTTAGTGAACCCCTACCTACACCTAGTCGTGTAATATTAACAATAAGCTGTTATATTATGAAGTACTTTAGTTGAAGCCTATATACAACATATTGTTCACAGTTAAATTTTTACTTATGCTCTAAAATTTCCTTAGTTAACGCTGCCCCTGCGTGACGAATTTTTCTACTCTTAGCGTTTAATGTTGTATAATTACATTTTAGCAGATTTCCCTTAAGGGAAATCAGCTATTGAGGTTGTACTCATGGCGGAATTTTCGAAATTTTTCTTCAAATGTCCATCGATCCTACCTAGTAGATGACGAAAATGAGGTCCGTTCAAAACTGTATATATATATATATATATATATATATATATATATATATATATATTTGAGTGTTAAAGATCTAGCTGTCGCAATTTTCGTTTGATTGTTACCAAACTCGATATTTAGTCGTTTTATGCAAAAAGAAAGATCAAGTTCGTTAATGGCTGAAATAGGACCCGTTGGAGGGGGGGGATTTTTGAAAATTCGAAATATCTCCGTTACCATACGTCGGATCAAAACATTATGTAGAACCAATCTTATTCTAAATTACATTTACTATAAATATTGTTCTATAGGTTTATTCTCTATCTTGAATATTAACCGAGATATTTGCATTTTTATTAAATTTGGGCCGAATAACGAATGACAATTTCCCGCCAAAAGCTAGTTCGGCCCTTTGCCGTAACATTTTGGCTCTCGAATGGAGATTTCTCTATTGTAAAACTTCACGTGGGAAATCTGCTTAGCTTACGCAGCCCCTTGCGTGACGGACTTTTAAATTTTCATTTAGCTCGCCTTGTGAAGTTCAGTATAAGTGGAAGTATTATTATTTATTATTATATTCTTTTATTATTGTTTAATAAGTTGCCATCTACTTAACTGTAGAAATAAAGCGCATCAAAGAATTGTTATGGAAACTAGTGTAATTTTTTCCGAATATAAAAAATCTTCAGTACTGGTTCCTCTGCGTCCTCGGTTAAACTAAAGCCCTCGCCCAAACAGATGTCATCCATCAAGATGAACGTCACTCAAGTAACAATTGCTGATAACGAGCGTAGGCCCGCTCCTCTGCCTACATTGCGGTGGATTCAAACTATTTCTGTTCCTGCGAAAAGAAGAGATTTTTTACTGAAAAAACCGCCAAGCTCGTGACTAATAGTCATGATCCAGGTCCCGAGTTTTTCAGAAGTTCGTTTACCCGAGTTAAGAAATCGTTCATGAAAATCCATTTGAGTCGTCGGACGAGAAATGTGTCCCGTGACGCACGATATACTTTTCCGGTCGTAAAACTAAATGACTAGGTAGGAGCCGTCCATGAAGAAAATAAGATTTACTAGCTATAAAATGAATATTGATAAAATAAAAGTAGCGCATCAGCATGGAAAATGTTTAGGTAAGGTTCAGGGCACAATATGGAGTTTCCACAGTCTCCACTTACTCCACAATAAAATATCCACAGGGATATTCAGAATGTTTTTTTTTTTTTTTTTTTTTTTTTTTTTTTTTTTTTAACTTGTGATGAATTGGACGCTCTCTTCTGTCGAATTATACTATTACTCTTCACAACAACATTATTGTGAAATTCGAAAGGCAGATCATGCAGAGCTGAGTACTCTAAGCGGATTTTCTATGTGCTGGATAGGACATGCTGTTCTTCTCTTCTCACTATCAATTCACTATTTCACACATAGTGAGTAGACCATGAACTATGTGAAATGTATACTAGTCAAGATACTTCCTTACTCAGTTCAACATAAGTACAAAAGTAAAAGAGTACGTCACTCAGAGGGTCCGTAAACTAAGCAGATTCCCAATGAACGCCATGTATTTGGATTTATGTAAAGATTAAATGAGAACAGTCTTTTGGTATTTAGGCTTCAAATAAAGTGTTTTTTATAATACTTTAGGTTATTTTTAATATGACATGAGGTTTTACTGATGGTCAAAAAGTAAAAAAATGTAAATATCTCGTTTAATAGTCAAGATAATGAACGAAAGTCGTATAGCTATATATATATATATATATATATATATATATATATATATATATATACAGGGTGTCCCCAAACCAAACGGCCAAACTTTAGGGATCGATAGAGGATCGAAAAACTAAAACAAAAAGTCCTCTGACATATGCCTCGTTTTCGAGAAAATCACAAAAAACTAAAAATAGTTGTGCAAAAACTAGTTAAGGCCAATGGAAGAGCGGATTTTATTCCTTGAATGAATTT
Source organism: Riptortus pedestris (assembly GCA_019009955.1). NCBI lineage: Eukaryota > Metazoa > Arthropoda > Insecta > Hemiptera > Alydidae > Riptortus > Riptortus pedestris. Next base: position 229,798,625 of record CM032228.1, on the reverse strand, counting down.
TAGTAATAAATGTTATTCCAATACAATTATTGTATTCTAATCTTATAGTAACAGAAAGGTAATTGAAAAAAAAAACATTTTTTATTAAGAAAAAATAATAAATTCTTTTTTATTCAAATATTCATAGTAAAAAATTACCTATTTAAAGTAGATATCATTATGAACAATAACGATAATATATATATATATATATATATATATATATATATATATATAGAACATTTAACTTGTAATAAGATTTGTTCTATAAACATTTTCAATCCAACGTATAATAACGGAGATATTTCGTATTGAAGAAATTTCGGAGCATATATACAATTTGAACAGACCACATTTTCATCGTCTCCTTGGTAGGATCGATGGACATTTGAGGAGTTGCGGGGAAAATTGCGTCATCGGTACAACCTCAATAGCTGATTTCATTGGGGGAACCATGCACCCCCCCCCCTTTTAAAAAAAACCCTGCTAAAATCAGGAGTTTTGAAGACGCGTTTATTCTTGACTGAAAACGTAGTAATGCGAATAACGTACTTAATACTAATAGCTATAAGAACTCTCATTTTTCCCCTTTCTAAACCTCCTCCCTTTGGTCCGAATAAAGCCGTTAGCACGATCTTTAGTTCTACAAAAATTTTGAACTACCGAATTTCGTAATGATCATACAAAAATTGCTACCCCTAGCGCGTCAATAGTCATATATATTGTCATGAACCGGGTTGGATTTCTACTCCTGCCAGGTAGGATCGATTGACATTTCAAGATATTTTTCGCCATGAGTACAACCCCAGTGGTTGATTTCCCTAAAATAACGTCCTAAAATCCCACCCTGGCTAGAAAAGGGTGGTAACCTGTAGATAACCCGTCCCAATTAGCCTATGTTGCAAAAAGTGGACGTTAATAAATAATAATAATAATATACACTTTCCCTCTATCTTTAATATTAATCGTGATATTTTAATTTTTAGTTCCTCGTGTCATTATAGGTCATTAAAATGTTACTATTGGATAAATATTAAAAACTTCACCACTTCGGGAAAGTCCTTTATAAACTCATGTGCGCAAACACATAATCCTATTTAAGTAAATTACCCTCAACAGTTCCTGGATTTCTGAGCTGGAACTCAAACTAATTAACTCAACTTCGTATCCATTATATTTACCTTTGGAATATACGAGAACATCCCAGTGTATATAATTTACTGCTCTTACTATCTCTGAAATACTTTAGTAAAATAGTAAATTGGGTTGGTTATACTCTATTTCACGGCTCGTTGCACATATGTTATTTGCCGTATGTTTGCTTAATGGCTCATGAACTCTGGCGAGATGTATGGAAGATTTAATTGGATCCGTGTGAGTCTCATTAATCATTCAGAATTAAATATCGATCTACACGAAAATAATTGGAGGGGAAAAAAAACTTAGTGAAGAAATTTTATTTAAGATGCCGTCTTCTTTTTTCTTTAATATTGAAAATGATTTCCCAACGGAATTTTTTTCTTCAGCTCTCAGCTAAGTAATCTATTTAGTGCATAGATACGGAAACAATTTTTCTTGATAATAAGTACTTTTTTAACTTGAAAACTAAAGAAAAAAAAAAGCCAAATAAAACTCTTACTACAAAAATTTAATTTCATATAGAATTCAAGTGCTTCTAAATGTAGTGAATATTTCTTTCAAGGATTCGTCCAGGTTGGAAGAGAAAGAAATCAATCTTGATAAAAGAAATAATCATGTTATCCTTCACAATACGTTTATTTAAACAGAGTGCACTTTCACAGCATCTTCTTCAGTGTCTGCAAAAAGCCCTTCGGAGCAGTAGTTTGAACCATGGCGACCTGACGAACGCCAGACATTACGCACAACACAAAATACTAACCAATATTTTCAAGATTAAAAGAAAAATAGGACAGCTCAAGGTTACCGTATTTAACACGGGTATGACTTACCGTTGGAGTCCTCTTAATTCAGCCCTTAAAACGAAAATGGTTTGAAATTTAAGAAGTACCCCAGACTTTTAGTACTGCAAAATCTTAAATTAGAACCATAGGATTAGGGGAATGAGTTTATCTAATGTGCACAAGACACGGCTTCCAAGTACTCTTATTTAATTGAATAAAGAAAGTTTTGCGTTCCACTCAATTTAAAATTATTACATTCGAAAATGGTATGAGATCTATACGTTACATTATTTTTCATATTAAACAAAAAAATTCCTATACAAATTTCTTTAATCCCTATAAAGGATGGAGAAAGTTTTAAATTCCTAATTTTTGCATCTTCTACCCCACCTCATCATTTTAGTCTATATCGATAAAATAAAGATATGCATAACGAGACATTACAGAAATTCAACATATCAACGTTCTAAGGCTAGCAGTTTTTGACTTATGAGTGATGTACTCCAAAACAAGCAAAGTGGGTTATGGGAGGGTCAAAACTGAGAGTTCCCATAAAATGGAAAAAAATGACAATTTTCCCGTTTAGAATATTTCCTTTACATCCTAGAAGGTAGTGAAAATAACTTGGTTAATAGTTGAGTTACAGAATAATTCGTTTCAAAAGAAATTTAGCTTCAAACCATTTTTTTTTGTTGTATCCATAATTAGAGGAAACTATACCATTTCTCTATTTACTCATTTTTTTAATTGCCTCCCAGTCATATGGGGGGTAAAGAAATGAAATTTTGATTCTCCCCATTTCTGTGCATAAGACCAGTTACAGCAAAACGACATTTATATTCCAAGTTTTATGGATGAGTGAATGAACCTAGAACCTATTGTGTTAACGATCACATATACATCGGTACGTATGGAGCTTATGCTATGAAATAAAAATTTATCCGGGACCTGGGTCTTAACATGTATCCAACAGTGATATCGACTTTTCTTAAATGGAAATTCACTAGTAAATCGAAAAAAAATATGAGTTCATAGTCATAAATTCTGTTCTAATAAAATGGTTTAAGTGCTTCTGCTCTAAGAGGAATGGACACTAAAATATCTTGTTAACAAATAATAATTTTCACCCAAAGTTATATATCTAATGATTTTTTTCCCAAAGAAAGTTGATACAGTATTTAATTATTACCAAGTTGGATAAAGAGAACTTCACATCATAATATCGGTAGAATTTAAAGAAATTTTTGGAAAACATCTCACCAGTAAAACTTCAAATGCTAATTCCCTCTGGGGAAAAATCAAATGTGATGTATACAATGAATTGCAAAAAACAATAACGAATGGCGGTGCGTAATAAAGAATTATTATGTTAAAAAAATGAAAGATATTGTGTGAGTCAAGATAGTAAATAATAATATAGATAGTGACGTGGAATAAATATAATATAATAGTAATTTGATAATAATGCCGAAGAATAGGAATTGTTTTGTTAATAGAGATTACCTGAGACAATTAAATCGATACTTTTTATATCGGGTAAGTTCTGACAACTATATTATCAGCAGACTATTTAATAAATAGTTTATTAGATATATCTGTAAAAATATTACATAATAATCAATTAATGTATTGAGTAATTTATTTAAAATTTTATCATTTGAATGAAATGAATAATTGAAAAATATTTATTTATAAACTGTAATATATAGTAAGGACTTATCGCCATTAAATGTAAATAAATGATAAGCTGGTGCATTGCCAACAAGGTATAAATTGACCCACACTCCCCCAATTTTATTGAATATAACATACCGCACCCCATTAATACATCAGAAAGTACATTACAATAAATTTGGCTGAACTAATTTAATATTTGATGGAGGCATCAACTTTTAAACCTGAGAGAAAATTGCACAGCTGTAGTTGTGGGTTATTCACCTGCAACAGGTAGGACCAAGACAGAACCTTAATCTATATTAATGATCTTGCGAAAATACCCAACGAATTCCTCTTCCCTTCTCAATTTTTTATATTTTTCCTTTAAGAATGCTTGAGAAGTTTTGCTAATTTTGGATATGGTTGATAATGAAATTCTGATTGAAACGTACGACTAAGGATTCAATATGAGTTTATATGTATCTTAATAATAACGAGACTTGATAGCCAAAGTATATAGAGCAGTATATGTTACATTGTAGACGTTAGTCCTGGTACTCATATGTCTTAACAACCATATGTCTTAATAAATCATTTGTTAAGATGTGTATGGACATATCATAAGCTAACATCTTCCCCTTCAAGTAAATCCCTCTAACAGGATAATTACAAATGTATTGCAATACGTCTCAACGTACGTCATTCGTACAATACAAGACCATGTCTCAGATTATTGCACTATTACGCAACCCCATTTTCCACTTCATAGATTTAATATTTTGATCTTATACATTATCTCCTTTTAGCAGATTTCCTTTAAGAGATCTATTTTGATCTGAACATACTCAGTTTCACAAATATCCAGAGATCTAGAAGCGAACTCAACCAGCCGATCATCTGAAACAGGCAGGCACCTCTGGAAATGATTACAGAAAGAGAATAGAGCAATCAAATCGCACAAGAACATTCATACTGCAAATAACTTTCCTAAGTTTATCTAAAGCAAGACATATTTGGGAGTCCATTACAAATCAACACCTTTTTTTTAAAAGGTATCTAATAGGGCGTATAATACTTGACATATCCGGAATAAAATTTCTCTAATAATTTAGGATACCTAAAGGATGCTGAACATAAGGATTAGACTAAGGGGTTCTAAATTTATTAATAGCTTAAATATTAACTCGATCAGACTTCATTCCCGCTACTCTAATAATCATACCTATGTACTTAACCTTCCTTAGACAATGGCTTAATGTTTTTCATGACAAAAATGGAGCAGGCGTTTTCTTTGAGTTAACACGTTCAGAGCTAGTGACCCGTGATGCCTTCCTGTCCGGACCCATGACGCGTGAGGCGCGTCATCTCCTTTCTCACCTTCTACCAGCTTTCCTCGCCCTTAGCCCATTTCCATTGACCTCCAAATTGTCCATCAGCTCTCCAGTACATAATCAGCTTCCTTAAAGTGCAGTTCATTAGTATTTTTTTTGCTTTCTTGAGCATAAGTTAGAAATGAACTTTTGTTATTGGTTGTATCAACTCTTTAACCATGCTTTAGGTTAGCACATAAACATTAAATATTGTATTTTATTTTAGTTTACTGTTTGTAATGATTTAATTTTTAGCAATTATTTTAAAATTTTTGTAAATATACTTAGAATAATTTTGGGTATAACAAGAGTATTAGATTGAAACTTGGCCATCACGTAAAATATATTTATATAATTAATTATTAGGTCTATTTTAAAAATAATTCATCATAAATTGTAAAATAAAAAAAAATGAAAATAAGCTTTATGAGGGCTATAATAAAAAAGTATTATACTATTATTAAAAATGTTTGAAATCAAGTGTACTTTGAGTAGTCTCATATCGTCACTATACGCAAACTAACTTCTTCAACAGGGGTACATACCATACAATAAAATAAAATTAAAAATTGAAAAAATAATACCTATTTATTAAAGGGTAATTTAATTGTTGAACTATTTTTTGTTTTATGTTTCTAGATCATATTAACAAATATATAGGCAGAAATAGAAAGAGACCTATGAAGTAATAAATTTTTAAGCTATTTCGTGAAGAAAAAAAGAATTGTTTTGAGTTTGGTCTGCGTCATCTGTTATGCGTGATTGCCTATATTCTTTTTCAGCCATGTGCATGACGCGCCTCACGCGTCTCGCAAAGCTTCGCCAGACTATTGACAATAGGATTTCGGAGGATATGAAGTAAATGGCGAGGTGCTGTTCGGAGATAGAAATGTCGCAGTATTGCCTGGAACTCTGAAAGTGTTTAAAAAAAAAATGTAGTAGACCCTTACTACATAGGGTTTATTTATTTCTATAGATTATTCATTATCTCTACAGAAGAATTAATATTTTCAAAAATGAAGGATTAATCAATGAACTACTCAACATCTGATCTCAGCTGATAAAATATTCAGACCTCTGCACTGTTGGAACTACCCCTATCCACAAATATTACCAATATTCTCATTTATATACGGGGAAAAATCTGTTGGAAAAGTTAATTTCACTTTCCCACCTCCCTTGCGTTTTGAGATAAATGCCGTGTTGTGTAATTAATTCCAAGAGTTACCCCTACCCAGGTATATTATTAATAATCTCAAATTAGTTGTTAAAACAATATTTTATATTAATATTAAATAATATCTAATAAAGAAATAAATATACAATAAGTATGAGGGACGAATAAAATAATAAATGTTTAAAATTCAGTGAGAGTAGATTTAAAATGAGATGCAAAGCGGATTAGCTAGGGTTCCAGTAATGGCAGCAACAGGCAACTGCTTCAGGGGAAAAATAATTACTAGTAACACTAACTAATTATTTATTTTCAAAATTGGTTATAACAATTCTCCAAACACTTTCACAATAACAGTAGCATACATACGTGTTATGTACAGATAACTGACTTATCCGTTACCGTCGAAAATTGTTCCTATTTTTTTCATCTTTCAAATTGTCCGTTTGATTATTCCTCTCAGAATTTTTTGTCATGGAAATTTGAGAGTATGTGCCTTTTATAAGATTGTGATTTTTTTAGAATTGAGACTTTCATAGTAATTTTGAACATTTTATATATATTCTTTGTTTTAATGTGAGACTGAAACCTTTGATTTTATGTAAAATACATTTTTTTCTGGAGTATATTATCCTGAGGTTTAATATTTTTTATAAGTGTTTTAGAGACCTTTTTTTTAATATTGTTTTCAGAAAAAAAATGAGTAAATATTTAGTTATTATATAATGTGTTGTACTTTTTGTGGCACTGAAGAAGGGATCCTGTGCTAAAAGCTTTACACGCTGTAATATATGTTTACAGTAGGCGGACTTGTCTTTTATTATTCCATGTTCATGAGTAATAACCCTTTCATATCTATTATACTTTGTGAGCCCCCAACATGCAGCCATCATTTATTAATGGAAGAAAAATCTATTAGTGGAAAGAAGGTTTAACTTTTATTTTGGGCGAGGGAATACATGATACTTTTAGATCATTTAATTGAATTGGAGGAATCGTTGTAAAGGCCAATAAAATAGAATTTAGTATCAGAACTATAGAAGTTGCTTGGCGAGATACTTACGAGTTCAACAGAGAGCCTAAGCTTGGTTGTGAATGGATGGCAAATGTGCACTCAAAAAGGAAAAAAAAGAAAGTGAAGGTGGGACGAGGAAAAGAAAATATCCTGTGAAAAATACTAGAAGCCGACGAATTAACTATGAATTAAATAGAGCAGATATAATAGAAGTACGTAGGTATCCTTAGAAAAATTGGCGAATAATAGTGGCAACCTAGGGGTTTGGTTATTTTATGAAAACGGGACTCAAGAATTGAAAAAAAAGTCAACATTCCATATTTTATAAGTCCTTGAAAAAATTGTGAGTATTTATTTGATTTCGAACTTTAGTCGCAAGCGTCTCCCAATAATTTAGAGGTTTAGAAAGCCTATACGAGTTTTTCACAGCTACACTTTACTCTTACTCGTTAGCTTCATTCTTAAGCATGGCTTGTTTTGAGCAATGGATCGACTTCAACTGAGGAAGACAATCAGCTGCCAGGGGATGTGGAAATATATTTATTTATATAACTTATACGAAGGAACGATATGATTACAATTATCAATTTAACATTGGAGTCGTTCTTTATTTTTCATAATTAAAATATGTTTTATTATGATCTTTATGTAGGATAATTGTAAGACGCAATCAAATGGATTCCAGGCAATGCTTCCTTTTAATCCGAACGAATTACGGGGATTTTAGATTAAGGAACTTCTTGGTTTGGCCTCTTTCTACAGACTAGCTTAACCATTCCAACTGTGGCGAGAGAGAAACTGGCCGTTGCTGGTTCATTTATTTATTTCTTTAATGAGCTCTGCAACGTGGCGATGTAGCTCATATCATTTAGCATTCCTTCATAAATTTAAAATGTTAAAATAAAGTAAAATGCCTACTTAGTTATTTAAAACAAAATAAAATTTAAGAAATATTAAATTAAAACTATGTAAAATTATAAATTTTGCAATTAGATTCTGGAATGATGAAGTCCAAGGTGTGTAATTTGTAACTTTATTTGAATGAAATGAATAAAACTTAGAGAAAAAATGAGTAGAACAGGTGTCGTTTAAAGTTACTTGTAAATGCCAATTTTCATCAAGTAATTTAAGACTGTAGCCTACGCTGGTGCTTTTATTACGAGTTAACACCGATTCTATATTTTCGGTGTTCCGTGAGATCATCTAACTTTCACGTTCAAAATTGTTTTTTCGCTCAGACGGAAGGCAGGTGAGAAATCGTTTATTTCCCTCAGATCTTGTTCTTCATCCCTTTCCTTTCTCTCACCCTTCAGTACCGTTGATCGTTTTTGTTATTTACTTTACTCTTGTAGGGCTTGTGTTTTATAACTCACAGGAGTAGTAATATTAATTTTGTTTTTATTGAAATTCATATTTTTATTTCAAACCTAACAGAATTGTTTTACTTCATCACTTGTATATATTAATCAGTCATTAGAAGCATAAAATCCCCTTACCTATATATTTCTATACAAATTTATACACTACTTTTCATAATATTTAGCCTTGGAGAAATCCATGTTTTCCTATATACAATTACCGTGTTGGTTGAATACCGGCGTTGACACATTATCGTATACAATTGATAATCTGTTTGTAGAGAGGCAATTAATTCCTGATGTTGTCGTCTCGTCGTTGTCAGGTTCAAATAAAAATTGTTTTGAGAAGTAATATAAAGATTAAATGCACGTAAATATTCATATTTCATATTGATATTCATCAAAATAACACAAATGCTCTTTGATATGAGGAGTAAATGTGCATTGATTTGTAATAACTCAAATAGAAAGAGTTAAACGAAATTATAAGGATTGCTGTTCTTAGTATATGAGTTGTTATAATAAATATTTGATAAGCGAAAGCGCTAAATTATACATTTATTGTCAGAAATTTTCTGTTATATTATAGGTTTAAGCATGAAGAAAGGAATGCTTATAAAACGAATATTAATGGACTCATTATATTTAATAGGATCAAATAAATTTGATTTCCCATCAGAATTAATCGTTTTAGCATATTAATATAAGAGAAAAAATGTCAATTTTTTTTTCGGGCATCCTGATTTGATGCAATAAAAGAATGTATGAAATGTTGCCGAAGTTGGACGTAAATTGATCTCATTGACGGCTGGAATAAAAATGTTTTCCTGGGGAAATCTTTAATCTTTATTTTTATGAATATCAACAATAGATATTATTGCATAATTTGCTTGAGGCATTCTTATGGAAAATTTGGCTACCAACAGTTGGTAGTGAGAATTTGAAACTAATAAACGTAACCAACACATTAGGTCCGAAAATGATATTCTAAACACAATTCGTTATTAACAGTTTTCAGAAAAATTAATATTAAAGAATATGTTGACAAACAGAGTTTTTACTACCAAGTAACATCCTCCATCCAGTAGACGGTAGTACAGTATAAAATAGCCCAAGTAACCAATATTCGTATCCACGATATATATTTTTTAAAAAAATCATAGTTCTTCCTAGGCGTCTAACTTGGAAAACTAAGGAATTATATTTAGTGAACGGAACTCACAAGTCAAACTTTTGAAACACCTAAATAACGTTGTAGGGCTGGAGAATCGATTCTAAACACAACTCCTTCTTTACTATATAAATATATATTTTTGTTTGATCGTTACCAAACTCGGAATTTAATCGTTTTATATAATAAGAAAGATCAAATTCGTTAATGGCTGAAATCGAACCAGTGGAAGGGGGGGTTTAAAGGGAGGATTTTTGAAAATTCAAAATATCTCCGTTATTATGCGTCGGATCGAAAAATTATATAGAATAAATCTTATTGCAAATTAAATTTACTATAAATATTGTTCTATACATTTATTCTGTATCTTGAATATTAACCGAGATATTTGCATTTGTATTCTGCGTGTGGTCACCAGTAGGCTATGTTCGGACTTTCCGCCGAGAGCTCTGGCGGCCGTTCCTATAACTATTCGTCCCTCGTGAATCGGTTTAGAGGTTAGGTTAACTGTTTTTTGGGGCTAGAAACTACTGGGTTATTACGCCCTAAATAATGTTTTAGGTTTAGAGGTTTCTTACTACTACAGTTGTTATTAGGCAGATTTCTCTATTGTAAAATTTCACATGGGAAATCTGCTTAGTTTACGCAGCCCCTGCGTGACGGACTTTTTTGGTAGTGAAGATCTGGGAAACAGGTCTTAATAACAGGGAGTTTTCTTTGCCATTTTTTTTATTAAAGGACAAAGCCTTTCGATAGTAACGTCTCATCATCAGGTGCTCGGCTGTATAATAGATGGTAGAGCTACGGCTCTGGGCTTGGGAATATTGGCCCAAAAAGTTCGTAGCCATTGTTGCTCTGTGCGTAAATAGAAAAGTCCGTCACGCAGGGGCTGCGTAAACTAAGCAGATTTCCCACGTGAAGTTTTACAATAGAGAAATCTGCACACTAGTAACACAATACCACTGTGATTAGATAATGAGAAATCTTTCAGTAAATTAAAATAAAATCCCAACTGAAACGGCTTCTGAATTGTAAGAATAATTTATATTTTAATAACTCAAATTTTAGTAGTCCAAGAGCTAAAGAAGGGGGGGGGGCGGATGAACAGAACGTATTTGCATAAATCTCACAAAGTAAAGAAGGTAAGGTTAAAAACGACAGGTTAGAAGAAGTTCCGCCTGAGCCGAGAATTGACGAAGATGGCCGACATAATACGAACCACAGACTTCATAAAAATGCAAATATCTCAGTTAATATTCAAGATAGAGAATAAATGTATATAACAATATTTACAGTAAATTTAATTTGCAATATGATTGGTTCTATACAATTTTTCGATCCGATGCATAATAACGGAGATATTTTGAATTTTCGAAAATCCTCCCCTCTAAAACCCTCCTCCCTCTGGTCCGATTTCAGCCATTAACAAACTTGATCTGTCTTTTTACATAAAACGGTTAAATATCGAGTTTCGTAACGATCAAACAAAAATTGCGACCGCTAGAGCGTTAACAGACAAATATATATATATATATATATATATATATATATATATATATATATATATATATAGATATATATATATATAATTTTGAACGGACCTCATTTTCGTCATCTCCTGGGTAGGATCGATGGACATTTGAAGAAAATTTTCGAAAATCGCGTCATGAGTACGACCTCAATAGCTGATTTCCCTTAAGGGAAATCTGCTAAAAACACAGTGGGAAGATTCCCAGTTAGTAAGACCTGTTTCCCAATAGATTTATCTTCACGTCTCGCCAAAACAATGTTAATCAAGCTGCTAACTTTAGAACTACAGGATATTTCGAATAGTCAAATCAATCAGCATTTTTGGGCTTACAGTTTCATATAGTGTGTATTCAAAGAGATATAATTTTTATCTACTAAGTGGAATGTATTGATAATTGAAGAAGGGTTCCGAAAATCATGAGTACAACCTAAGAAGCTAGTTTCCCTTATGGGGAAATATGCACAGCTGATAAAAAGAACGGAATAGATAGTTTTTTTTTTTTTGAAGTGAAAACTTCTTTAGGCACGTTGTGCACCCCGTAAGGAAGCATTTGCGGGAGAGGAAAAAAGTATGAAATCGCGACACCGCCACCGCTAGTACTCAACTCAAAGCTAAAGGAGCTTCTTTTCTTCATAACTCCTGAACCAAATTAGCTAGAGTTTTCGTTCGCATACCATTTTAAAGAGGACAAAACCAGCATCATTTCGTTCACAGATACTATATATCTACCATTTTTACTTTCATAGATATTTTAATCCAAAGTTTAAATAAATTCGAATATTTAAATAAATAAATTCGAATCAAAACTGTTTGTATCCTACTTTAGCTACCATATACCGATTGTATCAGTTTCAGAAATTGGTGATGATGCTGGCAGTGATGATGGTGCAAGAGTTGTTGAAATTATGGATAGAAATTGATTTTTCTGAGTGTACTTAACTTATTTTTGTAAAGCATTTGTAATAATTCTGAAATGTAATTTTTTTTCTTTTATGTAAAATAACTGAAATAATTATGTATAGTATTTTATATTGGTAAATAAAACAATTCGTGGTACATTATTTTTTTTTATCACTATTATTTTTGTCATTTCATTTTTTCATGTAAAATAGAACATAACTGTTACTTATTGATAAATAACTAAAAATATTTTTAAAATAAGACTTCGTAAAAAAAATTTCTCAGCAATGCCAAAATTGAGCGATCAAAGCTAAAGGAGTTTTCACTTCTACCGGCAGTCCCCTGACTGCTTTTTTTTTTTACAATGACATAAGCATTTTGACAAGTGCTGTAAATGCAATTATTGTTTCTAAAAAGATGAAATTGTTCCTCTACTTTCTTCTACTTCAATGCTAAAGAAGTTCATTTGGATGCAACTAAGAAATTGATACCGGCAGAACAAAGGAAATTTAAATACAACTAATATTGAAATTTCTTAATTTCAATATCCACTAGTAGTAATACAGATAGTATTCCAGAATTTGTAGAAATTGAACGGACCTCGCTTTTTATTCGTTTAATTAATCGCATCATAAGTTTGCATTATTTTTACATTAGAAGTTTTTCGGTCGAAGTTAAAGTTTGTCTGATATACATATCCAGAAATAATTAAATAGAGTACTAGTATGAATTAAAATTTCATTTTTGAGCACTGAAGATTTGTAAATGGTGGGTAATATTTGTGTGAAGTTGGCCGGCAACAGCATGGAGGTATATTCATTAAACTAATTTACACCAAGACACAAACTGAGAATAGCCCCTTTAATGAAGCCCTACGCTATAAAGGCCATTCATAAACTGTAATTAATTGTAACTATTGAATCGAAGCGTTACTATTAAATATATAGTTATGAATTGAATCTATTGGATAACAATCCTTCTGCCTTGCACGCTTTTGTGTGGAACGTGACTGGGCACTGAGGAAATACATTCTCAGATATACAAGGAAAATGGTTTATATGGAATTATGTAGTTATTATGTATAACATTGAGCTTGTTCCTTGAATATACGTCAATAATACTTCAGTTTAATAGGAAGATATCGATGAGATGACAATGTAATGCCTGCTTTACAAATTAAACCGATTAATTATTTAAGAAATAAAAATAAACTGAAAAGGCAAGAAGATAATTCTTATGTTGCTGGACGTGGGAGTGCAGATCTGGGAAACAGAACCCTGGAGTAATCCCCCAAAGCCGTAGCGCTAGCAGCTATAATACAGCCGAGCACCTGATGATGGCACGTTAGTGCAGAAAGGACTTGTGCTTTAATAAAAAAATTAAGCCCAAGAACCATAAACCAAGAAATTGGGAGGACTTCCTGTTATTAAGACGTCTCTCCCGTAACAAGAAAACGTTTGATTGCACCTTCTAATAATCTGGCTGATTAACAACAAAGTCTCATTTAGGTGAAAGAATTCGATGTAAAAATCGAAACTTTTGAAAACGCGTTTGACGAATTTATGCCACTTTACTGTATAAGTGTTTGGACTCAGGTTAGCCTTCCGAATTCAGGGGTAGGTTTTAATGTCACTTAGTAAACCTAGAAAATATCTATTAAATAACCATCCCTTAGTCTCCCCTCCCCATTCGGGTAGAAAAATGTGGTAACGTGCAGATATCCCACCCCAATTAGACTTAGTCACATGAAGGGTACGTTAATAAATAACATAACACAGCTTAATGTTCTACTTTTCTTCATCTACAAAATTCTCCGGAAAGAATAGAAAAAAAAAATGTCGGAAAATGTAAATAAATGATAAGCAGATGGAACACGAGGCATTTTATTAATTATTTTGCCTCATAAAAGGTTTGCTGTTAACGGATATGCAGGCTGTGGTCTCTGTGAGGCAAATCAGCATCTTAGATTTCTACGGATTACTTCTGATAGTATTTACTTAGATGATTGGAATTAACCGACTGTGTCAGAAATACCGTGAAATAGGAGAAGCCTACATCCAGTGGTAGGCTTTTTAACATAGTTTCGTTATTATTACAGATATAGGAAAATACATTAAAAAGTATTTAAAGGCATTCGATTTTCAACATGAAAGATGATAAACGGTTTTTCGACCCCCTTTATATTAACAGAGATATTTTGAATTTTCGAATTCCACCCTCTAAACACCCCCCCTACTTTAGTCCTGATTTGAACAATGAAAACGAAATATGTTTAAATATCAACTGCGGTATAGTTTTGAGAGGAACTAATATACGTCATCTCCTAGGGAGGGTTGTTAGTCAATTGAAGATCTTTTTCAAAAATACTCTAATGAGTAAAATATCAATAGCTGATTTTCCTTAAGAGAAATCTCCCGAGAACATAAATTGCTTATTCATTTATGTATTTTAAAAAAATGGCTATGCCGCGCACAGGGTGACCAAGTTCCCGACGGTGGAACAGTGTAGGGTACATAAGGATTTGCAGTCTCCTCAAACTTTCTTAGAACGAGAGAGAATACATCTGAATAGGCAAATAAAAAGTAAAATAAAGTAAATTTCGAAAACTTAATTTTAACAAGCCAATGTATAATTAAGCAATTTGATATGTAGAAAACATAGAAAAAATTAATAATGTTAAAGCAAATATAGTTTTTCATTTTTCATATCGTTTTATTTACTGCCGAGAAAACGATTCCCCAATCCTTAAGAGGTTTAAATAGTGTCAACTTAATCATGAAGGATATATTATATATAAAAGAAATTAAAACAGTGAAATTATATATGCTGAGGAAAATAATAGAGTATTGTCATTGATGAATCTTAAAAATAACCAACGGAAAATGTTTTCACATGGTACTGGGGATGATGTATTTTTAAAATAACCAGCCAAAAAAATAATTACAAGACGAAAATAATGGGCAAGGCAGCCCCTAAAGTTTTGTTTTTGCTGTGATAAATTCACCCATGCGAAATACCAGGCCCGAAATAGGCTTACCTAAAATATTAAGGCATCTAAAATATTTAGAGATACCTAAAATCCGTACAAAAGTGGCTTAAACAGTACTGAGACAGCACAAATGTGTAGAAAGGGCCAGGCCATGACAGGACAGGAGGGTCATTGAAATGGAAACTGTTAATGGCATTGGCACATAAGTAGATTAGTTTCAGAAACGGGGAACGAATTTACTTTCTCGAGTTGAGTATGTAAATTGTTCAAGAAATAAATAAAGTATAAATGACGTTAAACCTTTTCATAGGAATTCAGTTTTAGCAGATTTCATCAAGTTCTACTTAGTCTGTTATCATGGCTGTAAGCTTTGATTATACGGACTTATTTTGCTCGGAGAATAAGGAGATCGACAGATCAGCAATAGTTACATTAGGCATACAAAGCAACGACGCACCTACTTGTAGACGTTGCAACGAAATTTTGACAGTCCGTGACGTGTTAACTTACAGTCGACGAAACGACGATTTAGACATTCCTCATAATTTACAGAAACTTTTGATCATACCAGTAATTACATAGTAATTACAATCATTACACATCTAAAAAACATTAACATATATAACATTCTATAGCCTACAATGTCTTCAATTGTCAATTCTATAGCCAACACTATTCTTCAACGAATTCGATTCCCTCCTGCCCAATAAGAATTTATTGACGTATTTCTCCCTGACATGGGCACTTATAGATAACCCAAGCCGATTAGACTTTTTAGTAGAAAATTGAAGTTAATAAATAACAACGAAAATAGTAATCAACTCAGTATTAAATTCAAATAGTATTCTTTTCTATATTCAATAAACCCCAAGTCCAATTTACACGATTTATATGTTAGCATATCAATAAATATCTCATATCCAAATCAAATTTCGAGTATAGAAAAAGAGAGCGAACTGAATAATGGTATGAGCGTATTCCATTGTACGCGAAATCAGCTAGGTTCACGCTATTCTTACATTGATCCAAATTTATGCATAATCTTATACAATTCTAACCAATATCAGAAATATCTTAGATAGCGTTTACAACAGGCTATCTGGATATTTATTGCTGGATATTATATTTACTTTGAGGGATGTTATATAGAGATTATTGATATTTTTTTTTTTTGGCCAACATATTTGATCATCGCTAACATCGATACCTCTTTTTCCTCAAGAAGAATTTTCTAATTCAGAGTGAGAGAAAATTGAAAAATCATCAGGGGTAATTTAATTCTCTGGAAAACCTTCTCATTCCAAATCTTTCTTTGAAACTGAAACTCCTACAAAGGAGACTAACTCATAGAAGTTTCCTCATCTAGAGTCTTGAAAATGAGAAATTGTCTTGGACCTACGCCAAGTTCGTGCACCTGTACCACGGTAATTACGGACTACCCTACGGGAAATTCAATAAATGCCAAATTAGCAAACCCTTTTTATCTTAAATAAAACCTAAAATACAACCTCAAGGTTAGCTTAAATGGCTGAGGCAAGAAGGGAAATTACCAACCAGATAAATAGAGCTATGACAAATGTTTTAATGAAACCAAAAATTATAAAAGTGCCCAAGAGGATTCATAAATGTGTTATTAGGATAAATAAAATTAAGCGTATCTTACCAACTCCCCAGGGTAAACTCATTTCAGAATCAATTTCACGTTTCTTTATGTTTTATGGAGTAAGCAATTACTGTAAAACAGAATCTTAACACGATGCCTAAATTCGGCATTATTTCAAAGAGACTTAGTGACAAATCAATATTCGCTCACACCTATATACAAATATTTGTGTGTGTGTGTGTGTGTGTGTGTGTGTGTGTGTGTGTGTGTGTGTGTGTGTGTGATGAACCTGTTGCCTGTGTAAGACTAGTAACGCAGTTATTTTTGAACAGAATGCTTATTCTTATTGAAAGTTGAAGTATTAAATCTTATAATTACTTATAAATATAAAAGAGTTGAGGGTTTAGGGTTCCGGGAGATAGTAACAAAGAATTAAAAATTTTCCAATTTCTGTTTAAGATAGAGATATACTGTATAGAAAACTTTTTTTTTTCATACAAAAACTCCTTCACGCTGCTTAATGTAAGCAGATTTCCAACTATTTGGAATGACACAGTAGTGATCTCATCCTGTGGGAAGTCATTGTAATCTGGGGGATGCAAGTTAGACAAGATGTTCAGTGACTTACCGTAAAAATTTGATCATAAGTAGTTGGTGTTCAATGGAGTCAGAAAATTTAATTTAATTATTGCCAAATTACAATACGGCAAAAAAAAAAAAAAAAAAAAAAAAAATAAAAAAAAAAAAAAAAAAAAGACCATCCTTTGAGTGAAGTAACAAAATTTTTAAGGAACAATGATGAATAAGATCATGTTTTATTTGTCTTTCTTTTCTACGAAGAGGTTAGTATGCTCCTATTTTACACGTTTCATTCTTAATATAATACATTGTAATGGATACAATTAAAGAAATGATATTATTATTTTCATTTTTTAGTGTTTCCATTTTCACGTAAATAGAGTAAACCTTCCATGAATTAATTCTCAAACGATTTTATACATAATGAAAGAAACATTACATTGTAATGTTCAATAATATTTATACGTGCTTTATTATAATAAAAATTCAATGCTAAAGATGTTCCTGAGCTACAAAAAATTGCAATTTTCGTACCAAGTTCATTGAAAACAGGTGAAATACTTTCTTTACCTTTATAATAATATTACGAAAGGATATGATTCTAAATTTATTTTTTGTCTCTTATCAAATGAAACATACTTCAAGGTTCTATGATGGTTTGTTAAAAAGGTGGCAAAGTTCAAGATGTTTTCCTATTTGGGCCACTCAACGCCCCCAACCCTCCTATGCTCAAAAACATTGGGTTTGAGTTTTGCGATTTCTTCGAAAAGTTCTAGAGACGAATTTAATTTAAGTAAGTCCAAAAGACCTATTGCTCATTGAGGAAACCCAGAACAATACTGCATTATTGAGTATACAGGTTTTCTGCGAGAAAGTTTTATTATTTTTGTAATGCTTTAATAGACTGCTGATAAATTTTTAACTCTAGTTGGTTTAGGAACTTTGATTAGAGCCATTGAAATTAACAAGTTCTTTAGACTGTAAGTTGTAAGCTTTGTTACGTCACTCTATTGCAAAATCTATAAACTTGTTCTAGGAAATCATTTACGCTTCGACAAACTTCCATAACAGCCAACTTCATCCATTCCAAAACAAAGTAGACCTATTTCATTTTCTATGAAGTCAATCATTCCATATTTGGCTAATTACACTGCTCTAAAACGTTTTTGTAAAATTGAAACCAATATGAGTACATTTATTTGTACATTCTTCTTACAAGTTTATGCTTCAGTCTAAAATACATAAATAATTTATATTAATTAACGCCCATTTCGTGCTGCTATGGTTAATTGGTACGCATTACTGACTGGCTACCATACTAAATAAATTCTTTCTCCCCATGCAGGGGTCGAACCCACTGCTCTAAGTTTTCCAAATGAGGTGAAGACAAACCCCTGAACTTACATGGCCAACCCGAGCCCCAGTTCAACAATATAACAAAACTCATATGTGCTTAAATAGCATATAGAAATAGTCGCGCAATTTCAAAGCGTCTAATACCTAACTAAGACAATTATAACAAAAATTTAAAAAAAAAAAAAGGTACATCTAAGTTCTGTAACTAAAATCAATGCTGAAAAATACAAATGATTTATTTTAAAGTGCACTGGGGAAGATAAAATCACTATTTGCTAAAGTGATGATAATATAAACGTATATTAAAGAATTAACGGAATTTTTATAAATGAAATTACCTAGACTTGGGTAAAAACGTTTATGATAACTGTAATTACAAAGAACATAAAGTAATATAAAAATAGACAGGGAAAAACTAATCAGCGATCAGAAAGACTTGAGTTCAGGTGAATTTAAATTAATATATTTTTTTAGATATGAATTTTAACTGATCTCTCTGAAACTATTTAGAAGGTAAGGTAAGATTTCTGGTAGAAAACAATGTATCTTTTCAATTTGATGTAGCTAAATGACAAACAGCATTATTTGTTCAATTCTGTGATCGCACGCACGCTCACACATTTTCAACAGAATACATCCTTGCCAAGAGACTTCTTCTTTTTTTCGAAATCAATTAATCTGTGATCAAATAAATCCCAAGTAACTGAATAGTGTAGGGAACCTGGGATATTCCATGCTATCAAAAAGCACAGACTTGGGTGTTGGGACACATAAGAAGGATGGAACCTGTCATAGTGAAAAATAAGATCCAATGTGTTAGATCAAGAAGACATTTATTTTCACTTTAGGAGTATACTCTGCAGCTATTGCCGATATCAAGAAATATACTATGAGCATGCTTGCGCAATGCACTTTTAAACTGGTAATGTTTTAAAATAAAAATTGAATGAACAATATTCTTATAGTTGTGTTGTTATCTAAATATTTAAATATATTGGTAATTTAAGCTGCGTTCTAAAATCGTTGTCAATGGATTAATAAAAAAACAAAACATTAATTGATAAATTTATAAAAATGAGTTACGCAGGGACTGCGTAAACTAAGCAGATTTCCCTTGTGCTGGTATGACACACTAGCGGACAAAAAGGACTAATAAATAGTTTAATAATTGAGTTAATATGAAATGTATAGGACAGCAATAGTTTAACAAGACTTGTACTTTAACATTTTTCAATCCGACCCATAGCGCAGATATTTTGAATTATTGAAATGTATCCCTCCCTAAATCTTCCCCCCTATTCCGGATCCGATTTCAGTCATCAAGTAATATTATATTTAGAGTTGAACGAAAAATTAAATGTCCAGTATGGTACCTATAGGAAAAATGAATATTTTCGAGGAAAGAACGTAAAGTCTTCGCACAACGTATATGTGGTTCTGAATGGGTGATTTCCCTGAAGGGAAATCTGCTAAAAGAGGTCGATTAAGTAAATAGTGACTTGTCGTCACCTGAAAGAGGAGTTAAAACTTCGGGATCTGTACTAGGAGGAATCTAACTTGAATCTAAAAAGATGAAATGGTCAAACATCTGTCACTCAGAGTCTGCGTAAACTGAGCAGATTTTCCACGGGTTGGTATGTCACACAACTGGTATAACCCCACCATACAATTTCTACTTCTAAGTAAAAATCCGATAATTAGAAGTGTTAGTCTACTGGAGGTAGTACACAAAAAAGTATGAATATCTAGCTTAATATTCCAGTTACGAAAAAACGTACAGAACAATAATTGTTGGGCAGCAATGGCTAAATGAGTCCAGCACAAATCCAGAGTAAATAAGATAGGTTCTATAATATTTTTCGATCGGGTTCATAATAACGGAATATTTTGAACTATCGAACCTTCCTCCTATTTCTGGTCTGATTTCAACCACTAACTGATCCTGTGTTTAATGAAACTATTAAATAAAGAGTATCATATTAATAATATGAATATTTCTGAGACAAAGCAGGAAAATCTTGATTAATGACGTCATATCACTGCATATTTCTATGTTTCTCGAACAGTAAATGTTAAATGAAAACAATATTTGATATTTATGCTTTGACTAAAGTAGTTGTTGATTTAACAGCTTATTTTCAATATGAAATGAGTAGGAGTGGGGTTTTACTAAAGCCAGTAACCTTAAAATGCCAATATCTCAGTTAATAATCGAGATCAAGTACATAGAAAAATTTATAGACAATATGATTGATTCTCTTCAATTTGTCGACTGATAAAAACGGAGATATTTTGTATTTCAAAATCTCTCCCATTAGTCCGATTTCAGCCGTGAACTAACTTGATCTTTAGTCTCGCATACAACGTTTAAATATCGAATTTTATAAAGATAAAATCAAAATTAACACCACTGGAGCGTTATCAGACACACAGACACACAGACACACACACACACACACACACACACACACATATATGTATATATATATATATATATATATATATATATATATATATATATATATATATTTGTCTGTTACCCCTCTAGTGGTCGTAATTTTGGTATAATCGTAACCATTTGAAGACATTTTTCGAAAATCGCGCTATGAGTACAAGCTCAATAGCTTATTTCCGTTAGAGGAAATCTGCTAAAAAGAGAGATCGTGTATCTAGTCATTTCGTTTCAAAGACTGTACCACTAGTGAGGTTTTCCTTTAGCCAACGAAATAATTTGAGTTTTTGGAAGGTGGATGGGGAAATACGAATAAAATTACAATATTTATTAATGCTAGTTGAATTGCAGAATATTTCTAGTTAACCTTTTTTGTTATCCTTAATAAGTGATTGTATTTTTTTGAATAACTGTTCTCCTTATGCTTATGGAGGCAGTTATGGAAGAATTTGTTTGTTGAACCTCTCTTTGCGAACCCTCATTTTACAATACCAACACAAATTTTAATTTCTTTCAAATGAAAATGTGTAGGTGTTAGTAAGTAATATCACTGTATTTTCAACACTATACTAATATATTTATAGTACTGGATGCGATGAAGTTCACCTGCTGCCCGAAGGAATTTTCTGCGATGTGGATATTTTTATCTTGACGTCATATTGTGGAAATATAAGAATGAGTTACACGTGTTACAAAGTTCTCCAATTACTAAAACTATAATGAGATGAAACGAGCTTGTGTTCCGAGAATTTTCTACCTCTGCTTCTGGGCCAGATATATTTATGCCTACCTCTAATTATCAACTTTCTCAACACCCAAGCATGACGGTTGACTTGAAGTTATGAAGCGATTATCACCGTGTATTTCAACTAGAGGGTATTTATCGAACAAAACTTTTAAATCTATCCCTTCAACTTCAAGCTTACTTCAAAAATGAAATAATACCTAATTTCCTTCTATCGCCTCTTTTAGTATATAAAAATGCAGAATGTGGTAACACACCGAAGCAATTGCTAAATAAATAAAAATATTCTCGAATTGAAAAGTGAAAATTATATGTTTAACAGCCCAAGAAAAGCTAACGTGGCCACCAAGGAGGGGTCAACATTGAATTCTAGTTTTGCACTCTAATTGTTACATACCCGTGCTGACCTAGCCGTAAAGGTCTAACATTAACTTAGTTGCCTACTCAGCATCGTGCGACAATTTATTATCGGCTTTGAAAAAGAAATGGTTATCTTTAGCAATAGTGCTCCCACAATACTTCCAATGTGCCTGCTGAAGCCAGCATAGATTATGTATGGACTATTCCAGAAATATTAATTTCTTTCAGTTTTCCCTTCAGGGAAATCAGCTATTGAGGTCGTATTCATGACGTGATTTTCGATTATTTTCCTCAAATGTCCATCGATCCTACCCAGGAATTGACGCAAATGAGGTATGTATATATATTTGTCTGTAATCACTCTAGCGGCCTCAATTTTTGTTTAATCATTACCAAACTCGATATACAAGCGTTCTATAAAAAGGAAAGATCAAATTCGTAAACGGCTAATATCGGACCTGGGAAAGGGGGGTTTAGAGGAGGAGAATTTTGAAAATTCGAAATATCTCCGTTGTTATGCGTCGAGTCGAAAACTTGTAAAGAATCAGTCTTATTGGAAATGTAATTTTCTATAAATGGTGTTATGTACAGTTTTTCGCTACCTTGATTGTTAACCGAGATATTTTATTTGATTTCGGCCATGAGTGAACCTCCCCTCCTACTCATTTCATAATAACAATAAGTTATTATTGTTATATAATGAAACACTTTATTTGAAGCATAAATACTAAGTATTGTTCGTATTGAACTTTTAAGTTATGAGGAAAACGCAAATGCGTGACTCGCTAGGGGAATCTACTTAGTTAACGCCGCCCCCCCTAGTAGGACTTTTGTTAAACTTAGTGCGGGCGATGTCGTTCGTCTTTTCCTGTCTCCGGCACTAGGCGATCATTGGACGAGCAGACAGGTTAAGAGTTTAGAATTGCGTTTTCGTGTATTTCTCGAAGGCCTTATGCGAGGATAGAGAGAAGAGCCATTTCTAAAAGCTTTCTACAAATGGTTTGTCTTCTAAATTTATAAAAATACTCAGAAGCCTCAACGAGGAAAACTGTGCCTGTATACAGGTATGATGGGATAATTCAGTGTCAGATTACTTATTTACAGAAGCCGCTTTTCAACATGGTTCCCTTTTATATTATATATTCTTGTATTCAATTTGTTCTTTACAGGCTTCGAAGTTTCAATTTTATTATTACAAAAATCTCCTATAGAACTTAATGAAATGGTTCAAAAATTAATATACTTCGGTGAAATAATGACAGGAAATTAACTTAATTTTTGCCTTTTATTGGAATGTGCTCGTGATGAGGCTTCTACTGAAAAGTCTGCCAATAAATTGATTTTATAAAACATTTAGATTTTTATTTATTTTGACTTTCCGACATATAATCTGCGATGATAACATTTTATAGCCTCATGTGTAATCAAGTAAAAAGTTTTGAAAGGACTCAAGATTTTGTTCTCTGAAATGGGTGCAAAATTTTTAACGGATTTCCCTTGAGGGAAATCAGCTATTGAGGTCGTACTCATGACGCGATTTTCGAAAAATCTCTTCAAATGTCCATCGATCCTACCCAGGAGATGACGAAAATGAGGTCCGTTCAAAATTATATATATATATATATATATATATATATATATATATATATATATATATATTTCTCTGTTAACGCTCTAGCGGTCTCAATTTTTGTTTGATAGTTACTAAACTCGATATATAACAGTTTTATGTAAAAAGACAGATAAAGTTCGTTAATGGCAGAAATCGGACTAGAGGGAGGGGGGGTTTAGAGGGGGCATTTTCGAAAATTCAAAATATCTCCGTTATTATGCATCGGATCGAAACATTGTATTGAACCAATCTTATTAGAAATTAAAGTTACTATTGTTATATACATTTATTCTCTATCTTGAATATTAACCGAGATATTTGCATTTTTATGAAGTCTGTGAGACATGTGGTCGGGTATAGTTCGGATTAGGTAGGCCGTTTTCGTAACTACTCGGCTCAGGTGGAAGCTTCTTCTAACCTTACCTGTCGTTTCTAACCTTACCTTACCTTTGTGAGATTTATGCAAATACGTTCTGTTCATCCACTCCCCCCCTCTTCTTTAGTTCTTGGACTACTAAAATTTGAGTTATAAAATATTAATTTTCTTACAATTTAGAAGCCGTTTCAGTTGGGAATTTATTTTAATTAACTGAAAGATTTTTTATTACCGTTTGTATTTAATCAAGGTGGTGTTGTGTTACCAGTATGTAGATTTCTCTATTGTAAAACTTCACATGGGAAATCTGTTTAGTTTACGCAGCCCCTGCGTGACGGACTTTTTTAAATTTCTAGTACTGGAGTGTACAGCTCAGTATAAATAAATTGGAGGAAAATGCTACGGAAAAACTGAGGATGACGAAAATGTTAAACGTCTCGTGTTGCGAAGTATTATAATGTCTGTCACTCAGGGGCTGTGTTAACTAAGCAGTTTTCTAATGTGCGTGACGTATTTGCATTTAACTCAAAACGAAAAGTTAAATTGGACCAATATTTGACATTTAGGCTTCAAATAAAGTGCTTCATAATATAACAGCTTATTTTTAATATGACATGGTAGGAGAAGGGGGTTTACTGAAGGCCGAAAACTAAAAAATACAAATATCTCTGTCAATAATCAAGATAGTGAAAAGAACTTACTTAACAACATTTATATATCAAACATTGGAAATAATATTGATTTTATACACTTTTTCGATCCAACGCAAAATAACGGATTTTTGAATTTTCAGAATTCCTGCCTCTAAACCACCCCCCCCTTCCTCAGGTCCGATTTCAGCCATTAATAAACTTGGTCTTTATTTTTTCATAAAACATTTAGATATCTAGTTTGGTTAAACAAAATTTATGACTGCTATTGCGTTAAGAAACACACACACACGCACATATATATATATATATATATATATATATATATATATATATATGTTTTTATTTTTTTTTATATATGTTTTTATGTTTATTATCATTTACGTCCACTTTATGCTACTATGGCCAACCGGGATGGGTTATCTACAGGTTACCATCCTTTTCTAGCCAGGGTGGGCCTAAGGAGTTTATTTAATGAGTCTGTCACTAAATAAATTTCTACTGCCCAGGGCGGGAATCAAACCCACCCCTCTAGGTCTACCACTTAAGATTAAGACCAAAGCCTTAACTCGCACGGCCAACCTGAGCCTCTAAATATATATATATATACGACCCCGGAAGGTAGGATATCAATATTGAAAAAAATTTTAGAATCCTTTAGGTGTTTGAGATATGGGAATAAAAGCAGTACAAGACTAGGAATTGTACTAAGGTTTTCCTATATTATATGTATATATACGTGTCTGAGTGAGTGTGTGTGTATGTGATTTGTATTATTACACCCTTACAAGTAGTGTTTAACGATAATTTATATTATTCTAAAAGGTGAACATACAAAAACCGGTAAAATTAACAATATCTTCCGAGATTTCAGTGCATACAGTCTGTCAGACGGATGTTCTCCTTAACATGGTAAAAATGGATGTTCCGTTCTAAGTGTTAAATAAAAAGAATCTTTTGATGCTCTTCATTCAAGATGATTTCGTCTGAAAGTAATTAATGACTCCATTCCAATTCAGCGGATCAAAATATGTTATCGAACTTAATTTATAGTTAATTATCACGATAAACATTAATAGTGTTACACTATTTTATTTGTATCTAAAAGGTTCCAAGAATTTTGCATTTTTTAAATTTAAGCCGTCATCATGATCACCTCATAAGTTGGATTGTACTTTACAGAGGTTCATCGCCTTTTTTTGGTGATACAATAATAAGACTTCAGCATCCACAAACATAAACATATAACACCGAAATGAATGGGTTTTTTTCCGAATATTTCTTCAAAAACTCCACCAATCGTACTCTGTAGAAGAAGAAAATTAGTGATCCAGAACTTTGTATAATATACACAATGTATATCTGTTAACTTCCTAGCTGTCGTTATTTTCATTAGGACTTTTTCAAACTGGATATAACACTTTTTTCAGTAAAAATAAATTTAATCATAGAAAAAGTTGAAATTGTATATGGATTGTGTGGATATTTATAGGAGTGAATATGGCAATTCAAAAATGTCTATGGCATTATACTTTGGATTGAAATACTTTATACAGTCTTGTCAATAATGTAATTTTCTACAGTTTCTAGTATTCAATAATGTATGCTCTAACTCTAACATGAGTGGAATTTCTAATACTTAGTTTTAAAAACATCTCTTGGGTTTTCGCAGATTTCCCTTAAGGGGGGGAGTTAACACACACACACACACACACACACACACACACACACACACACACACACACACACACACACACACACACAGAAACCAGAAAAATAAAATGAAACCTCGTATCTTTGAGAAAGCACTGAAGAAGCTGGAGTCTTGTGCGTCGAAACGTCACTGAAGAATGTGATTGCCTTGCCATTACGGCGTCCTTAATAGTACAAATAATTGCAATCACTCCCTCCATAAATGATATTTCTGAATGATAAATAGGTATAGAAATAAAAGATTTTCTCTCTCTCTCTCTCTCTCTCTCTCTCTCACTCTCTCTCTCACTCTCACACACACACAACGAAGGCACCCTAAGCAATATTAAATACTTATGTCTTATAAAACCAAAAGTCTGTTGTTCTTTTTCATTTTACGAATTCTCCACTAAGAGGGAGAAACTTAATAAGAAGCTAAGAAATATTAAATTCCTTGCAGAGCACCTGAAAAAATATATCATAAAAAAGGTAACTAATTTGTCTGGGACACTTGAGAAAAAACCTTTATATTAGGGCTTCAATTTTAACTCTGTCCTTCGTATTTCTTTGGCTTAATATTCACTAATATTAAACTCATGTATGAAAGAGATTAATGAAAGAGATAAGAAAATTACATAGGGGCATAATATATCATGATAGGCTACGGGAGGAAATTCTAGTAAAATGACATGTAACTAAATTAATATACCTAAAACCGAGAGATATGTGTAATATTATAGAATTATTACAATCTACTAAACTATAGAATTAATATTCATAATGTTTTTTAGAGTTTTTTTTTTTTTTTATATTTATACATTATCTCTCTTAAACACGAAACCTAGGAATCGATATGGAAGGTCGCAACAGAAGGTTACACGTATAAAGAAAAATGAGCTCCCAAATAAAATTTAGCTTTTAATACGCATTTTTATACGTGTTATTCTCAGTCTTATTAATTTCATCGTACTTCTCTTTAAACCATTTCTGAGCGTACAAAAATATATCTAAGGCACATAAAATTGCACTTTACCACAGGGGTATTTACTTGTTAAATAAGCAAGTTACTCTGAGTTATGGTGCGTTTAAATACCAGTGGAAATTATCATTCTTCCTGCTGAAAATTCAGCACATACTAAAATTATTTATTCAGAACTACTGTGAGAATAGCCCAACACTACCTCGACTTTGAAACAAATAGATAGATAGATATTTTATAGATAGAATTATAGATAGAAACAGAATTTATCCAAAACATGATACTGTATATAATAAACTCTACTCGTTTCATCGATTCCAATGTAGATTGTTAAAAAGTCCGTCACGCAGGGGCTGCTTAAACTAAGCAGATTTCCCACGTGAAACTATACAATAGAGAAATCTCTATACGAGAGCCGAACAGTTAAGGCCGAACTAGCTTTTGGCCTGAAACGTTTGTTATCGGCCCACATTTAATAAAATGCAAATATCACGGTTAATATTGAAGATAGGGAATAAATGTATAAAACAATATTTATAGTAAATTTAATTTGCAATAAGATTGGTTTTATACAATTTCTTGATCCGACGTATGGTAATGGAGATATTTCGAATTTTCAAAAAACCTCCCCTTTAAACCCCCCTCCCTCCCACTGGTCCGATTTCAGTCGTTAAAGAACTTGATCTTTTTTTTTACATAAAACGACTAAATATCGAGTTTGGTTACGATTAAATAATAATTGCGACCGCCAGAGCGGTAACAGACAAATATATATATATATATATATATATATATATATATATATATATATACAGTTTTGAACGGACCTCATTTTCGTCATCTCCTGGGTAGGATCGATGGACATTTGATGAAAAATGTCGAAAATCGCGTCATGAGTACAACCTCAATAGCTGATTTCCCTCAAGGGAAATCTGTTCAAAACCCTAGAGATGTTGTTTAAACTAAGTATTAGAAATTCCACTCATGTTAGAGTTAGAGCATACATTATTGTTTAATTAATTA
This sequence comes from Riptortus pedestris, assembly GCA_019009955.1. Taxonomy (NCBI): domain Eukaryota; kingdom Metazoa; phylum Arthropoda; class Insecta; order Hemiptera; family Alydidae; genus Riptortus; species Riptortus pedestris. The sequence continues at coordinate 229,770,133 of CM032228.1, read as the reverse complement.
ATTTATTCATATAATAATCGCATTTCGCAACAGGGGCGATTTAGCGACGAATCAGTTATTTAATATAAAGCATAATAATTAATATATAACATATTTAACATATAACCTATTTAACAAATAACCTATTACCTATTTAACATATAACCTATAACATATTTAACATATAACCTATAAAATATTTAACATATAACCTATAACCTATAACATATTTAACCTATAACATAATCAACATATAACCTATAACATATTTAACATATAACCTGCAACATATTTAAAACAACATATTTAATATATAACATATTCAACACATATAACATATTAAACCTATAACATATAATTATTATATTTACGTAAGTATCCTCATTTCTGCAAATATTTTCAGTATTGCCCTACATTATAATTTTTTGAAAATGTTGTTTTGTTTCAAGTATTGTAATACGCGGTCTATGTACGGGCTACAGTCATGTAGTAATTCAGTCAAAGTGTATGGTAGGTCTATGTGAGTCCTTAGATAGCAGTCAGTTAGTATATGTTTTATAGTAAGTCTACAGTTACAGTGTTGGCAGTAGGGTTCGTTTCTCCAGTAAGTAGGTAAGTGTGAGTTATTGAATACTAGAAACTGTAGAAAATTACATTATTGACAAGAATATATAAGTATTTCAATCCAAAGTATAATGCCATAGACATTTTTGAATTGGCATATTCACTCCTATAAATATCCACACAATCCCTATATAATTTCAACTTTTTCTATGATTAAAGTTATTTTTACTGAAAAAATTGTTATATCCAGTTTGAAAACGCCCTAATGAAAATTACGAGAGCTAGATAGTTAACAGATGTACATTGTGTATATTATACAAAGTTCTGGATCAATAATTTTCTTCTTCTACAGAGTACGATTGGTGGAGTTTTTGAAGAAATATTCCGAAAAAAAAACCCATTCATTTCGGTGTCATATGTTTCTGTTTGTGGATGCTAAAGTCTTATTATTGTATCTCCAAAAAAAGGCGATGAACCTCTGTAAAGTACAATCCAACTTATGAGGTGATCATGATGAAGGGTGAAATTTAAAAAATGCAAAATTCATATTAGATACTAATAAAATAGTGTAACACTATTAATGTTTATCGTGATAATTAACTATAAATTAAGTTCGATAACATATTTTGATCCGCTGAATTGGAATGGTGTCATTAATTACTTTCAGACGAAATCATCTTGAATGAAGACCATAAAAACATTCTTTTCATTTAATGTAATGGAGAGGAGGCTCAGGTTGGCCGTGCGAGTTAAGGTGTTGGTCTTAATCTCATACGGTAAACCTAGAGTGGCAAGTTCGATTCCCAACCTGGGCCCTAAGAATTAATTTAGTTGCGGACTTACTATATAAATTCCTTAGTCCCACCCTGGCTAGAAAAGGGTTGTACCCTGTAGATAACCCGTCCCAATATACCATAGCAGCATAAACTGGACGTTAAGAAATAAAATATATAATGCAATAGGAGTTAAGGGAAATAATTCAATCATAAGAAAATTTTCATATTTATGACTTGCAATGGGACTCGTTGTGAGCATTTCTTTTATATTTAAAGCATATTAAATGTGTGATTGTGGAAGTCTTTGTGGTATAGATTCCATATAGACGGTATAGACTATTTAAACTGATAGAACTTTTTCTTTTATTTTCAACGTATATAATATTTTCTGCTTGATGTATGATATCACGTTTGTTGATGTGTGAGTTAGCACTGTAGATAGATGTATGTTCTTAATAAGAACTATTTTTTAAATTACATAGGGCCATAATATATCGTGATAGGCTACGGGAGGAAAATCTAATAAAATGACATGTAACTAAATTAATATACCTAAAACCGAGAGATATGTGTAATATTATAGAATTATTACAATCTACTAAACTATAGAATTAATATTCATAATGTTTTTTAGAGTTTTTTTTTTTTTTTATATTTATACATTATCTCTCTTAAACACGAAACCTAGGAATCGATATGGACGGTCGCAACAGAAGGTTACACGTATAAAGAAAAAAGATCTCCCAAATAAAATTTAGCGTTTAATACGCATTTTTATACGTGTTATTCTCAGGTAATTTCGTCGTACTTCTCTTTAAACCATTTCTGAGCGTACAAAAATATGTCTAAGGCACATAAAATGGCACTTTACCACAGGGGTATTTACTTGTTAAATAAGCAAGTTACTCTGAGTTATGGTGCGTTTAAATACCAGTGGAAATTATCATTCTTCCTGCTGAAAATTCAGCACATACTAAAATTATTTATTCAGAACTACTGTGAGAATAGCCCAACACTACCTCGACTTTGAAACAAATAGATAGATAGATATTTTATAGATAGAATTATAGATAGAAACAGAATTTATCCAAAACATGATACTGTATATAATAAACTCTACTCGTTTCATCGATTCCAATGTAGATTGTTAAAAAGTCCGTCACGCAGGGGCTGCTTAAACTAAGCAGATTTCCCACGTGAAACTATACAATAGAGAAATCTCTATACGAGAGCCAAACAGTTAAGGCCGAACTAGCTTTTGGCCTGAAACGTTCGTTATCGGCCCACATTTAATAAAATGCAAATATCACGTTTAATATTGAAGATAGGGAATAAATGTATAAAACAATATTTATAGTAAATTTAATTTGCAATAAGATTGGTTTTATACAATTTCTTGATCCGACGTATGGTAATGGAGATATTTCGAATTTTCAAAAAACCTCCCCTTTAACCCCCCCCTCCCACTGGTCCGATTTCAGCCGTTAACGAACTTGATCTTTTTTTTACATAAAACGACTAAATATCGAGTTTGGTTACGATTAAATAATAATTGCGACCGCCAGAGCGGTAACAGACAAATATATATATATATATATATATATATATATATATATATATATATATAAAGTTTTTAACGGACCTCATTTTCGTCATCTCCTGAGTAGGATCGATGGACATTTGATGAAAAATGTCGAAAATCGCGTCATGAGTACAACCTCAATAGCTGATTTCCCTCAAGGGAAATCTGTTCAAAACCCTAGAGATGTTGTTTAAACTAAGTATTAGAAATTCCACTCATGTTAGAGTTAGAGCATACATTATTGTTTAATTAATTAATTTATTCATATAATAATCGCATTTCGCAACAGGGGCGATTTAGCGACGAATCAGTTATTTAATATAAAGCATAATAATTAATATATAACATATTTAACATATAACCTATTTAACAAATAACCGTTATTTAAACTGATAGAACTTTTTCTTTTATTTTCAACGTATATAATATTTTCTGCTTGATGTATGATATCACGTTTGTTGATGTGTGAGTTAGCACTGTAGATAGATGTATGTTCTTAATAAGAACTATTTTTTGGTTCAAATTTTGTTGAACCCATTTACATTTCTTAGATCTAATCAGATAACTCCTGCTGCTGATTATATTTATATATTATTTGTGGTCTTGGCTACACGTTAAAAGTATTAAAAGTACAAAATAACGGAGATATTACACATTATCGAAATCCCCCCTCTAAAACCTCCTCCCACTAGTCCGATTTCAGTCATTAACGAAGTTTATCTTTCTTTTTACATAGAACGTTTAAATGTCGAGTTTGGTAACAATCAAACTAAAATTTCGGCCTTAACTGACTAATATATATATATATATATATATATATATATATATATATATATATATATATACATACATACATACAGAACGGACCTCATTTTCGTCTTCTCCAGGGAAGGATTGACGGGCATTTGAGGAAACATTTCGAGAATCACGTCATGAGTACAACGTCTGAATTACGTACAATAGCTGAGTTTCCTTAAGGGAAATTTGCTAAAAAAATAAAAGGGAAAGCTTAGTCATTTAATTTTAATTTACTTCTGTCGTTGAGGGATATTTTATTAGATGTTACTCTCTTTTTAGAAAAAATCTTCTTCATGAAGCCTACCTTTATTTCTTTGCGATGAAATCTTTCTCGTTCTTAAATAGAAATTTCATTTAACACAGCCTTCCATTCAAGAGTACAAAGAGGTAAAACGAAACGATTAATTTATTCTTTCTTTATGAATTTTTATATCCCCCTCAGAATAAAGATTAATTTAATTTTGAGAGTAGTAAATTCAGAAACAGCAAAAAATTCATTAATGAATAAGTTTTAACTATTATTCATGTTTTTCTCGAAGCATGTTATATATTATGATTCGTGTGTTGGATTCTCTACTGGACAATAGGAATTCATGTACTCGTAGTAACTACAGATTAAATAAAACCGTTTAACCCTGTGAGTTAAGCCATTGTCTGTTGCCATACCTCTCGGTGGAGACCGTCGTCACTGGCTGATGATCGAGTACAGCTGGCATTGTGCTATAGATGCGATGGCATCATCTTCAAGCCCGTCAAAAAAGTTGTTGATGAAGGTGCCATCGCAACGATAGCACATTGCCAGCTGTATTCGACCATCAGCTAATTACGACGGTCTCCACCGAGAGGTATGACAACATTATCATTTATACTGGCGGTTCTAACCCTTTATTTGATTTACTAAACCATTGGCTTTAACCCTTTAATTGCGGCACAGGTAGTGGAGGGTGAGTGACGAGGGTGCTGCCCATTCCAAGTTCAGCCACCCCTCTGTGCGCGGGATTCCCGGTTGCCTCCTCACCCATTTGTATGTTGTTTCCCTAATTTTGTAAAATATTCAGGATTTTTTTTTTTTTTGCATTCAAGGATATTAGTTATATATTGAAGATGTTGTTGAAGATATTAGTTACGTATTGAAGATGTTGTTGAAGATAATAGTTACGTATTGAAGATGTTGTATGTTAATTTTTTCAATGAAAGTTCTAGTCTGCCCGGCAAAAATGCAGCGTTTTTTTATGTAAACAGATGTTATTACATATTATATTGTAGTGTAAACACAAAGAAATGAAAACAAGTAAAAATGGGTTCAGAAAGGGTCGAAACAGATAATTTCGTTCGGATCCGAAAATTATCACTAATTAAATAATTTCATTAATTCGCAGTAGCAAGTAAAAAGCCAAATATGAGGGGAAAACGTTGGGGGAGGGGATAAAACAAGTAACATAAAACAAAAATTTACTAATTAGCTTAAGAGGTGATTCTGAGGTAGACACAAAATCTCTTCATTTTCGATAAGCTTTTCCGACGTCAAAATAGATACTGTCGCCATTGCATATTCTTCAGGCAATGGCCAAAATTGCCTTTTGGTGATGAGAGAGAGAGAGAGAGAGAGAGAGAGAGAGAGAGAGAGAGAGAGAGAAATTAAATAATTTCATTAATTCGCAGTAGCAAGTAAAAAGCCAAATATGGGGGAAAACGTTGGGGGAGGGGATAAAACAAGTAACATAAAACAAAAATTTACTAATTAGCTTAAGAGGTGATTCTGAGGTAGACACAACATCTCTTCATTTTCGATAAGCTTTTCCGACGTCAAAATAGATACTGTCGCCATTGCATATTCTTCAGGCAATGGCCAAAATTGCCTTTTGGTGATGAGAGAGAGAGAGAGAGAGAGAGAGAGAGAGAGAGAGAGAGAGAGAGAGAGAGAGAGAGAGAGAGAGAGAGAGAGAGAGAGAGAGAGAGAGAGCGAGAGAGGACAGAGAGAGAGAGAGAGAGAGAGTGAGAGAGGAGAGAGAGAGAGAGTGAGAGAGGAGAGAGAGAGAAAGAGAGAGAGAGGAGAGGGAGAGAGAGAGAGGAGAGAGAGAGAGGAGAGAGAGAGAGAGAGAGAGAGAGAGAGAGAGAGGAGAGAGAGAGAGAGAGAGGGGGGGGAGAGAGAGAGAGAGAGAGAGAGAGAGAGAGAGAGAGAGAGAGAGAGAGAGAGAGAGAGAGAGAGAGACAGAGACAGAGAGAGAGAGAGAGAGAGAGAGAGAGAGAGAGAGAGAGAGAGAGAGAGAGAGAGAGAGAGAGAGAGAGAGAGAGAGAGAGAGAGAGGAGAGTGATGAGAGAGAGAGAGACAGAGAGAGAGAGGAGAGAGAGAGAGAGAGAGAGAGAGAGAGAGAGAGAGAGAGAGACAGAGAGAGAGAGAGAGAGAGAGAGAGAGAGAGAGAGAGAGAGAGAGAGAGAGAGAGAGAGAGAGAGAGAGAGAGAGAGAGAGAGAGAGAGAGAGAGAGAGAGAGAGAGAGAGAGAGAGAGAGAGAGAGAGAGAGAGAGAGAGAGAGAGAGAGAGAGAGAGAGAGAGAGAGAGAGAGAGAGAGAGAGAGAGAGAGAGAGAGAGAGAGAGAGAGAGAGAGAGAGAGAGAGAGAGAGAGACAGAGAGAGAGAGAGAGAGAGAGAGAGAGAGAGAGAGAGAGAGAGAGAGAGAGAGAGAGAGAGAGAGAGAGAGAGAGAGAGAGAGAGAGAGAGAGAGAAGGAGAGAGAGAGAGAGAGAGAGAGAGAGAGAGAGAGAGAGAGAGAGAGAGAGAGAGAGATAGGGAGAGTGAGAGAGAGAGAGAGAGAGAGAGAGAGAGAGAGAGAGAGAGAGAGAGAGAGAGAGAGAGAGAGAGAGAGAGAGAGAGAGAGAGAGAGAGAGAGAGAGAGAGAGAGAGAGACAGAGAGAGAGAGAGAGAGAGAGAGACAGAGAGAGAGAGAGAGAGAGATGACTTTCTCAACATAATTGATGAGATTGTCTCAGGACAAGAATGTCCTTAAGATATATAGCTAGTGCTCTTGATTATTGGCCGATTCGAGGTTTGATTAATTTAATAATTATTATTTCTAGTTACAAATTAATAATAAAAACTAGATTTTATACTATTTTTTGTTCTGTGTTCTAAGTCTCAATAGGGAGATTCTATTTGGATGATCTTGGCTAAAGAGAAATCCAGCCTTTATCTTTGTTCCAGGAATTCGTGTAGACATATTTATAGAAAACTAAGAATATTTTAATAACGTTTGTGTATCTCAGTATAAAAAACTCCGTCATGTAGCCCTTCTTGATTGTATGTCACATTAGTACTGTCATCCACCGTTAACCCCCGATATATTTTCTATATCTAGGTCAAAATTCTATGAATAGCATTGGGGGGGGGTACTAAAGGCAGAAAACAAGAAAGTATATACAACTCCCTTAATATTTTAATGCGAAAAAATGTATAGAAAAACAATTCTACATTATCAATAGTTTAACAAGATTTGTTCTACAACATTTTCCATAATAACGCATATATCTTGAATTTTCATATTCCACCATCCCTACCTCCTCTTCCCGGTACGATTTCAGCCATTCACGAATATGACTATTAAAACTGAATTAAACTGTTAAACATGAATAATTGTATAAGTCCAATAAACATTTTTTAGAAAAGAATATAAAATCGGAATCGACGACGTCATCACATAACGAATTTGCATGTATCTCTCAAAGTAAAAAGTCATTTAAAACTGTATTTGGTATTTATGTAATCTTCCAATAAAGTCTTTCATTAAATAACAGTTTATCGTTAATATGGCACACTAGTATAATATGATATCAGAATAAGTATCATATTTAGAATTAATATCTCGTTTCATAATAAGAATAGTGAAAAAAAAATGACAACATTGGTTTTATTCAAATTTACGTTTGAGATTTTCGAAATTCCTGCCCCCTCCCAATGGTCCGATTCCAGCCGTTAACGAACTTGATCTTTATTTTTACATTTCGGAAAATCATTACGCCATGGAGGGAAGTGTAATTGTACACATTGAAGTCATACTATCAAAATACCATCATTAGTCAGTCAAGAATGATTTCCCGGGCATCGCCGGGTACCTTAGCTAGTATATATATAAAACATTTGACAGACCTCATTTTCGTCATCTCTTGCGTAGTACCAATGGACATTTGAGGAACTTGTTCGAAAAGCTCGTCATGACTACGATCCCAATTGCTAATTTCTTTAAGGGGAATCTGCTACAAGACTAAATCGAATTTGATTTTCTGTTAGTGTACATTTAGTAAGTTTCATTACAAAAGTCTCATTCACTTCAGAGGTCCAAACCAGAACTCCATGATTTAAAAGTAACTCTACCCTAAGAGTTTCCCTGAGGTGATAAAGATGTTTTCCAAGCATATCAAAGTCATTTGGCCTTCAAGAAAGTTTTGCAAATATATTGGCAACGAGAATATGAATGTTAATAGGTTAATATGAAAACATTTTATTGAAATATGCGTTGAATATTTTCGGCAAAAATTTGAAACAAAGTTGCTTAGGCAGTTTTACGAGGCGTAGGTAAGTAAATGAGGTCATTGCTTTCATCTTTGCCGCCCATAGGAATCACTTACAGAGACGCCTTCATCTCATACATTTCGGGTTTTATGTTCCTAATATTACTACATATAACATACCTGAACCTTTTTCCATTATGTAGGGTCTGCAAGTTATTACGGACTATATATGTACATATATTCTCGTGCTATTTAATACGCACCTTTCTCCAACGAGGTTCTTCTTCCAGGCCTTTCTTTTAAGCCTCCCTTCACTCCTTGACCTCTAAATGTATCTCATTTTCTTCCATATTTCTTGATCTCTATGTGTAAACGATTTATGTATTCACAATGTATTCACAATCCACTGATCCAATTTCAGCCGTTAACGAACTTGATCATTCTTTTTACATAAAACGACTAACTATCGAGTTTGGTAACGATCACAAACAGTTGCGACCGCTAGAGCGGTAACAGACAAATATATATATAGATATATATATATATCTATATATATATATATATATATATATATATATATATATATATATATACATACAGTTTTGAATGGACCTCATTTTTCGTCATCTACTAGGTAGGATCGATGGACATTTGATGAAAAATTTTCTTTCAAGCCAAAATGCCAAATTTTGTGTTCAAAAGATCTTCTCCATCCCGTCATTTGTCCTTGGATTACTAAAATTAGAGTGATTGAGATTATTCTGATTCATTATAAAATGCAGTATTAGATATAATAACTAGTTTTAATAAAATTGACATATTCAGGTATACATCAGTAATGGTTTTTTTTTTCGGATAAAGGGTATTTCTATCAATCTATCCAGCTCTGAGAAGTTGGCTGACCTATTTGTTTACAATTCTTGTTGTGGATGTTTTTAAAATGTAAATTGGCTCAATCATTTCTCGATGATGTTAAGTGTTACCAGGATATAGATTTATCTACTGTAAAACTTCATAAGAGGGAGTTTTATTTTTTCTGAATATTGTTTAAGAATAATGTTCTCCTGACTAATATTTATTCATTTGTGGACACCTTATCAAAGGTTATTGAACCTTTAATAAACTCAAATATCATAAAATTTAACAAAAAATATTTAATGAGAGTATAAAAAGTAGGTACAAAATTAGAGAACAATATATACAGTTAAATGGGGTTTTGCGAGTTTTTATTGTTTGCGGTAGCTTTGTCAATTTTTTGAGTATATATGTCAAATGTTTTTAATATATTGAAAAGTTATTACTATTTTATCTTGAGGGACCGATGTTTCAGGTTACACCACTTTACGAATAAAAATGATGAACTCCTTTTAGCAGATTTCCCTTAACGGAAACCTCCGTCCTATTGAGGTCGAACTCATCATGTCCATCGATCCTACCCAGGAGATGACGAAAATGAGGTCCGTTCAAAATTATATATATATTTGTCTGTTACCGCTCTAGCGGTCGCAATTTTTGTTTGATCGTTACGAAGCTCGATATTTAATCGTTTTATGTAAAAAGACAGATCAAGTTCGTTAATGGCTGAAATCGTACCAGAGGGAGGGAGGGGTTTAGAGGGGGATTTTTGAAAATTCGAAATATCTCCGTTATTATGCATCGGATCGAAAAATTGTATAAAACCAATCTTATTGCAAATTAAATTGACTATAAATATTGTTATATACACTTATTCGCTATCTTGAATATTAACCGAGATATTTGCATTTTTATGAAGTCTGGAGTCGGGTGTTGTTCGGGTTAGTTCGGCCGTGCTCGGCGGAAGCTTCTAACCTAACCTGTCCTTTCTAACCTTACCTAACCTTCGTTACTTTGTCAGATTTATGCAAATACGGTCTGTTCAAATGCCCGCCCCCTTCTGTAGTTCTTGGACAATTACAATTTGAGTTACTAAAATATAAATGATTCTTACAATTCAGAAGCCGTTTCAGTTGGGATTTTATTAAAATTAACTGAAAGATTTCTCATTACCGTTTGTATTTACTTATGTTGGTTTGTGTTACCAGTATGCAGATTTCTCTATTGCTAAACTTCACAAGGAAATCTGCTTAGTTTACGCAGCCCCTGCGTGACGGACTTTTTTTAATGTTGAAGACTGTATCTTTCTAATTATAATGCGTGAGCTCCTGTCTGTAGTTCGCGCATGTCAAATGGTAGATGTAAATACTATCTTCACCTATGTTTAGTCATTATTGCTTTTGTAATGGGCATCACGCTGTAGCGAGCACTTACTGGCTGTTTTATTTGGAAAATTAATTAATTTTATTAGAAACGAATAGACATAACAATCAAGAAGGTTGATATTAATCAATATGAATGTAATGAGTATGTCAACTTTCTTTTAACATAATTCCTAAAGAAAATTGACGTTTTTATAAGGGCAATTGAAAAGATAACATTGAAAAGAACGTTATTACGATCTTGACATGAACTTTTCCCGCACATTATCGCCCCCACATAGTTCGTGTCCACTCCGTGTGTTCCTCTTACACCATTCCTTTCCCATTGAGTTCATTGATTATTGGCCTTGATGTCATTCCTCAGAAAAAAAAAAAAAAAACATTTTAATTTCATACGTTGTTCTCGATCTACCCCAGTAAATTATATAATACCAATAAATTCTTTATTTTAGAAGAATAAATCGGATGTGAATCTGTTTCTCATGAGTTGTTGTTAGGTCTTAATGGCTTGCAGTACACGTTACCTTTTGACAGATTTCCCTTAAGGGAAATCAGCTATTGAGGTCGTACTCATGATGCGAGTTTCGAAAAATTTCTTCAAATGTCCATCGATCCTACCCAAGAGATGACGAAAATGAGGCCCGTTCAAAATTATATATATATTTGTCTGTTAACGCTCTAGCGGTCGCAATTTTTGTTTGATCGTTACCTAACTCGGATTTTAATCGTTTTATGTAAAAAGGAAGATCAAGTTCGTTAATGGCTGAAATCGTACCAGTGGGAGGGGGGGTTTAGAGGGGGGATTTTTGAAAATTCAAAATATCTCCTTTATTATGCGTCGGATCGAAAAATTGTATAGAATAAATCTTATTGCAAATTAAATTTACTATAAATATTGTTCTATACATTTATTCTGTATCTTGAATACTAACCGAGATATTTGCATTTGTATTCTGCGTGTGGTCATCAGTAGGCTATGTTCCAACTTTCCGCCGAGAGCTCTGGCGGCCGTTTCCATAACTATTCGTCCCTCGTGAATAGGTTTAGAGGTTAGGTTAACTGTTTTTTGGGGCTAGAAATTACTGGGTTATTACGCCCTAAATAATGTTTTAGGTTTAGAGGTTTCTTACTACTATAGTTGTTATTAAGCAGATTTCTCTATTGTAAAATTTCACGTGGGAAATCTGCTTAGTTTACGCAGCACCTGCGTGACGGACTTTTTAAAATGGTACTTCAAATACCAAAGATTCGGTATTGTACACCTACATAATACATCCAGGTGTGTAGAACAATAAACCATGTATTACTAATATTACTGCATAGAGAATTATCTTTTAACTCGATAACCACAATCATATGGACGAATGTATACGAATACATATTGAGACATAGACACCACCGAATCCAATGGCAATCAGAATGGAAGGAAGTAAAAATCAAAAGTACAATTAAGTAGTGGACATCGAGCCATAGGAGTACTAGACGGGAGGAAGTAGTTCTTGCCAGACTCAGGATTAGCCACACATAGACACTTAATGACAAGGACAGACAACCCCATATGCAAATACTGCAACAAACACCTTACGATAAAACAGTTACTTACAGACTGCATCCAACGAAAAAACCATGAAATACCCCCACGATATGACACAACTACTAACTAACAGTAGCCTATATAACCCTCAAATACTAACATAAAAACATTTATCAATACATATAGAATAAAAATACAATATGCAGGGACTGCGTTAACTAAGCAGCGTCACGTAATTCCCAGGTGCGTCACGTATTTCCATTTATCTCAAAACGTAAAAGTTCAAAGAGTATAATTTTTTTTTCTTCTAGGGAAGCTGGGAAGTAGAGAAACGAATCAACCTGGATGTACACAGTAGGCCTGTTTTCCTCTGTCAAAAATAAAACGTATTTTAGAGCGAAAAGGACCTACTGTGAGATTAGTACAACATTTGGTATTTAGGCTTCAAATAAAGTGATTCATAATGTAACAGGTTATTGTTAATATTGTATGAGTGAAAGAGGGATTTACTGATGGCCGAAAATTATAACATGGAAATATCTTGGTTAATATTCAATTTAGAGAAAGCTTTGTGTCTAGCAACATTTATAGAACATTACATTTGCAATGAGAATGGTTCTGTACAATTTTTCGATCTACGCATAACAACGGACTTCTTTCAAATTTTCGGAATTCTCTCCCTCCACTGGTTGGATTTTAGCCATTAACGAACTTGATATTCATCGATTTTACATAAAACGTTGAGGTAAATATGAAGTTTTGTAACGTTCAAACAAAAATTACGACCACTAGAGCGTTAATGTCTACAACATTCTTACGAAGATTTGAAATGGATAACTTTTATTATATTCTAACGGGCAAAATATGGATATGAGAAAAACTCAGATATTTAACGAATATTTTCCATAATATATAAATAATGTACAATATCAAGGTTTACACGAAGGGAGAGAGAGACCATGCCAATCATCCTTTGATGCGGGGCATAAACCAAATAAATAAAATAAAAATTTGTAACTTTGACCCGTCATGGAGAGATGACGCGCTTTCAAATGTTGTGGTCAGCAGAATACATCCATTTTTTAATCCTCTGTTTCAATGACTTTAATACGTTATTAAACAATCAGCAAAGGGCATTTCGCAATCTTTGAATTAAATTAAAATCTAGTATCCTCATCAATATTATTATTTTTTAGGCAACTTATGAATTTGAACTAATGCTTCATTCTTGTGTATTTTTTCTGCTCTTCCGCTTAAAACTGCACTTCCGCACGAGTAGGAGCTACATGAAAAGTGACAAGTTACAAAAAAAAAAACACTTTTTAATAGATTTATTTGGAATTTTCAATTAAAAAAAAAGGTATATCAGAAGTACTATCCGAAATACTAGGGGATGATAGCAACTCTATAAAAAAACTCTTAAAATTTTTAGTAATTTCTGGTTTAAATAAAGAAATATGATAATATAGGACTTCAACATATGGGCACACAAGGCAGTGAGTTAAGTATTTATATATCAAATTGATTATAACCAAATACTGCTGTGTTTTTTGTTATTTGTCACAGAATTGGGGATAAAGAAAACTAGGAGAGATCCAACAGAAGCGAGGATGACGGAGGGCTGAGAAGTGGATGATTTATCTTAAGAAATGGACTATTGAACAACAGGAAAGAAAATGAAAATAGAATCTAGACCACCTAGGCACAAATAACTCTCCGGAGTTCGGTGCCTATGTACTATATAATAAATAAATAAAAACAAATTTTACAATATTTCTTTATATTTAAAAATTGAAGACCTAATAAACACATTGAGATCAGTATGAGAGAAGAATTAGACAAAATTAATACAAAAGAATCAATTGCTTTGAAGAACATTCTTCTTAATCTCTATGTAAATGATTTCTTCTCCTTTTTTCATCTTTAATTTTATATGTAGCCAGCCGTTAAATAATGGTTGGTGTTTGGTAATAATTATATAAAAATTGCAGACATTGGAGCATGGACTGATGTGTGTGTGTGAATTGTGTAAACGAAGAACATTTTTGAATTATAATTGGTTGCATATAGTGAAATCAATAAGTACAAAATAATGAACTACTTTTTACGTTTTATATCGAGCATTTATTGACGTATTCAATTTAACTACTAGGAAGCATTTTCTCAATATTTCATTTATAACTTTTCCTCTGAAAAAAAAAAAAATGAATGAATAGAAGGAAATAAAACAATGCCTCTCCCATTTATCAATGTCTCGGAAACTGTGCTGGTGGGGGGGGGGTCGAGACACTCCACTATTAATAGGCCATTGTTTTGGCATCATGGCGAATATCGAGCAGCCTATATGGCTAATTGAAAACTGTTCATGTTCTATTCCAAGTATTGACTTTAGTCCACTTGTTCGACGAAATAAGGTTTCAATGGAACACATTTGGAGTCGTGAGACAGAGGCTAAAGTAGAGGACGTGAATCAAATAGATTTATAAGATATATCTAAAGAACGTTATTATTATTACAATATATAGTAAATGACTTTTCAAATTATTTCTTTACTGGACTGCACCTCCAACTGTTTTTACTGCTATAAATAACAAAAAATTGCTAATTGTACAATTAGAAAATGAATAATAAATGTCTCTTAGAAATGTAATATTTTTTTTTTCGTTTTTAGTTAAACTCTTTAAAATAGACCACAGATTGGCTTATTTAGAATAGTTTTTCCCGCTGTATTTTTCCTCAGAGAAAGAAAGGCGTGGATTGAGACAATTGTACGTTGTTACCACAAGTGCCACCAAAAGGTGGCATGTGCTGGGTTCCTCCACACAAAATTTTAAAAACGTTAACACTAATGGGAAATGACTATAAGAAGGTTCCTACTAATATCATTCCAAATTATGTGAAGAAATGCCTCAGCTTCATATGGAACAACAACTTTAATTATTTAATAGTATTTAACGAAGACTATTTTTTTTTCTATTTTAATACTAATTTAATATAGCTTTATTTAATAATATATTTTAATACTTTTTTCTCAAATAGGCTAACCTTCTACTACTAAGGCCTGATGCGATTCCATCTAACAACTGCTTCATTTTCACAAAATCTTAAATTTGTTACAAATATTTGAATAAATTAATTTTAATGTTTAAACTATCTTTTAATGTAAATGAATGCAATTATAAATTGCACAAGTACAATTTATCTACGCCCTTATGTAAAAACTTTTGTTTACCACATTTACCTTGTCCTAACTAAGCTAGTAGTCAAAACTATAAAATGAAAGTTATAGAACTATAATTTGTGTACATGTTACTGAAATGCAGTACTACCTCTGGTCAGAATTCCAGATTTTCATATTTTGCCACATCGGAGATATTATTTTTTAAAAATTACAATTTTTGAATTTTTTATTATAAAATAGCCATGAATTTTGTAGACATATGTCCTATCTATTTCTAAAAGGAAAACTTGTCTTGTATTTTCTAATCTTTCCCAAGAAACATCACCCTTAAAAACTAAAAAAAAAAAACGGATTAGAAATATGAAAAAATAGCTTCTAGTTTCACCCCTAAAACTAAAATGTGGGTAGAATGTGTGTAAAACTTAATATTTTATCAATTTTTCTTCTGAATAATTTTGTTTTTGTTCCATAGTGATAGGCCAAATAGTTTATTAGGAGTTAGGTGTAGGCGTAAACGCTTCGATGTAGCAATTCACCGAACAAATATCGCCGTCTTTCAAAAACTATTGCCAATAAAATTTTTAAAATGAGTATTTTTAACTTCCTACACACAAGAGTATTGTATAAATAAAAAACAAAAACGTATTCTAAAAAAGTCCGTCACGCAGGGGCTGCGTAAACTAAGCAGATTTCCCACGTGAAGTTTTACTCTCATCCGTTATCCGCTCCGATTTCATAAAAATGCAAATATCTCGGTTAATATTCAAGATAGAGAATAAATATATATAACAATATTTATAGTAAATTTAATTTTCAATACGATTGATTCTGTACAATTTTTGGATCCGACGTATAGTAACGGAAATATTTCGAATTTTAGAAAATCCTTCCCTCTAAACTCACTCTCCCACTCGTCCGATTTCCGCCATTAACGAACTTGATCTTTCTTATTACATAAAACGACTACATATCGAGTTTGGTAACGATCAAACAAAAATTTCGACCGCTAGAGCGGTAACAGACAAATATATGGATATATATATCTATATATATATATATATATATATATATATATATATATATAGTTTTGAACAGACCTCATTTTCGTCATCTACTAGGTAGGATCGATTGACATTTGAAGAAAAATTTCGAAAATTTCGTCATGAGTACAACCTCAATAACTGATTTCCCTTAAGAGAAATCTGCTAAAATAGTGAAGCAACCACTGCTGGATGACTTGAAATGGATCGACCCTCTATCGATCATTGGTACGATCATGTCGTCTGGTGAGAGAATCAATGTGCGGAATGCCATACCTAATTATGTCACATAGTAATTTCCTTGAATGGAATATAGGGTGTATGACTTTTTGTGATCCTACTATGTTTATATTGTCATAAACGGTAACATATACACACAGAAATACGGAAATGATGGATAATTCGTATCTGAATAAATCGCTACTTCGAAGTTGTTCCATATATTCGGTCAACCAGGGCTTAGATTGAATCTAAAAGTCAAATATAGTGTCAACCAAAAATATTAGTGTACTTAGAGTGGTGAGAGAATCATTGGCTATTATAATGAAAAGGGAAACGTAATTAAATATTGTCAATTTTTTTGATTTATGCTTTAATTGTAATGGCGTAACAACGAAGTACGAACCGATTTTCAGTGGGGTTGATATAATAAATTTGAATAAATGTGAGTTAATTTAGCTACGAGTTCAGAGATAACTTGTTTTCCACTATCGCACACTCCGTTGGCTTAATGTAACATCATATTTCAAGAACAGCCTCTTGCATGCCCTCTTTGACAAATTAATGAATTTATCTCGGGAGTTTCCTGTTTCCCTGCTCTATTATTTCTCAAAAGGAAGCATTAAAATGAACTACGTCATCTCGATATAGTTTGCCCTGTTAGCTAAACAACCTTTAAACCCTAATCAAATAGAGCTTTGTTATAAATCTCTCTCTCTCGTGGAGAAATTTCCAATCTCAGTTGAAATGGAGTCGGATATACTATAGAACATCATATAAATAGCGTTTTCCTAATATATAACAATCACAGTGTTTGATTTCACAGTCTTGTTTCACTGGCTTAAACAGCATACAACACAGATTGATTCTATAAAAGTTTTCGATACGAATAATAATAACGGAAGTGTTATGAATTTTCCAATGGTCCCGCCCATTCCTAGTTTGGTTTAAGTTATAAACTTATATGACCTTCAGTGTTGGATAAAACAGTTAAATAGCGAGTATAGTTTAGATCAGGGGTCTCCAAACTACGGCCCGAGGGCCACATCCGGCCCGCGGACAGATTTTGTCCGGCCCGCGGAGAGCTAGCATACTTGAAAACTCCTTTTAGAGAACATATTTTTTATAGCAAATTAAATTTAGTTTACTGAAGTATTCTAATATTATGTTGAATAATTATTAATATGACATCTACATTGATATGGTCATGGGCTAACTACTCGTAACATTGTTTTAGGCTTATTCTTATTGTTTTTGTGATAAGTTGGATAAAGAAACACAGAATTGTAATGAGTAAAGACATGTATAATATGCAGAAAATTTAACTTCAAAAAATAACTAACAAATTATTGAAATGAATCCAACTAACATTTTAAATAAAAACATAACTATAACAAGCATAATGACACATGAAATACTAATGAGTTATTATTTATTTATTAACGTCCACCTTTTCTAGCCAGGGTGGGATTTTAGGACGTTATTTAATGAATTTCGTCACTAAATAATTTCCTTTGCCCAGGCGAGAATCGAACTCGCCACTCTAGGTTTACCATGTGAGATAAAGGTAAAGGGTGTAATACTGTATGAGGTTGTTCTTGGAGGGTCTTCTTGAATTGGACACACACAATTAGCACATAGTTATTTATTGAAAGGCTTGTTCCCACCGACCTGCGATTGCTGTAATGTCTATCTTACTGTCTCACATCTCCTTAAATGTAAAAAAATATGATGTTCTAAGAAGAGCAGTTAACAGAACAAGCCACACTTGAGATATACTTTAGAATGTTGAACACCTGGACTGTTTATCGATGAAGTCAAGTCTTTAATTTAGTTCCAAGTTAACGTGCCAAAGGGTAAGTATTACTAGTGTAAACGCTAAGGGGTAGGTAAGCTTGAAAATAACATTCTCCAAAAGTAAAAATGGGATTAGAAGGACTTGTGAAGGTGTGATGAATACATAAACA
The DNA here is from genome assembly GCA_019009955.1 of Riptortus pedestris. Taxonomy (NCBI): domain Eukaryota; kingdom Metazoa; phylum Arthropoda; class Insecta; order Hemiptera; family Alydidae; genus Riptortus; species Riptortus pedestris. The sequence continues at coordinate 229,751,755 of CM032228.1, read as the reverse complement.
ACTCCAGATTTAAATATTCAAATAAAGTGTGTTACATTTTTTTTTTATTCTTCCTTTCATTGACAGAAATAGTTGTAATTTCTTATTTTTCCTTTCTCTCTCAGCCCCACTTATGAGTCCGATTGTAGGTCGATAATAAATCAACCTGGATGTCCATTTAAAGAAAATGTTAACAACTTTTGACATAACTACAATCAAAATACCTTATTTCCATTATGAGATTTACTAAAATTTCTAGAGAACGTCTATTCCAGAATTTAATTTGGGAAATCTGCTTACTTAGTCTCAGAGATCTTAATTCATGATATGATAAGAGTACAATGTTATCAGTTTTGAGGGTGCCATCAGGGTTTGGCAGATTTTCCTTAAAGAGAAAAATCAGCTGTTCATCTAATATTATTCGGATATTGTATCTCCATTGCATATATCGTTATTTCACAGTTAATTAACCACGTTAATTGTACGGATTCAATAATAAAGGAAGGAATCGCTCCACTTATCAATGGATCAAAGAGGTTGGGTGTAACTGTTTGTAATCATAAATCAATTATTCATCTAAACATAACATCAAAACACTACTTGGTTTAATCATGATGCTATTGTGTGGGGGAGGGGCATTATTTCCGTCATTGGGAATCAATTACAGTGATTCTATAACGTGTAATGTTACGTCATTCTCATATGTTATACATACAGCTGCTTCCTCTCTGTTATTATAGCTAATTAAATCAGTGTTGAAATTGCTTAATTATCACCAGAACACAACTTTGAGTGACAACGTCGGAGTAAATGTCAACGATAAAGAGACTCCTTTAATATTGAGCAATTTTCTGCTTTCAACATATTTTTGAGAGTGATAATGACTGATAAAGGAGATGTCTATTTCTGTTCCAGGGTGACACTAAATAGTGTAATTGTGCTCTGGCTAGCAGCTTGAGTTAAGTAGTTGGTCTTAATTCAGTTAACCTGGAGTCACTACAGCAGGAATTATTCTAGTGACCAGCTCGTCAAATCATTAGTCACACCTATGGTCGTTAACATTCTTTGAAGAACAAATTGGAGTCCCTTAATTTTAATATGAAGTAACGTATGACTTCATTACGTCGCGTATTGAGTATTCTACCAGTTTTTCATGCCGGATATGTTCAACATGCAAATGGTGCTTTTACATCACAATAGCTTAGCGCGATTACTAGATGAACAGTCAGTAAGGATAGACATGAAAATGTAATTATTATACTGGAGGAACCAAGTGACTAATTGATTAATTAAATTATTTATTAACGTTCACTTTTTGCAAATAAAGATAATTGAGACGGTTATCTACAGGTTACCACCCTTTTCTAGCAGGGGTGGGACTAAGGATGTTATTTAATGAATTCCGGCACTAAATATATTCCCTTTGCAAAGGCTGGCATCGAACTCACCACTCTAGGTTTACAATGTGAAATAAATTTCAACGCTTTAACTCACATGGCTAATCTGTGACCCTATTAACTGCATGATATGCTATAACATCTAGCCCACTTGAGTTTTTATTTTATATCAAATTCAAAAAAAAAAGTGTATATAGTGTTTTATTATGGACTTTTCGCGTACATTTCATATAGGTCTAGTCAGGAAATAGAATGAAGAATGTTCTTAGGCTCTTTCAAGCTAAAAATGTCCGTCACGCAGTGGCTTCGTAAACTAAGCAGATTTCCCGGGTGAAGTTTAGTAATAGATAAATCTACATACGGGTAACGCAACACCACCGTGAATATTAAGTAAGTAAATACAAACGATAATAATAAACCTCCCGTCGGCAAGCATCTGAAATGTAAACAAACTGTTGAGCCAACTTCTTACCGGAAATAAAACAATTACTGTGATATATCTGAATATAACTTATTAATTTGATTGAAAACTATTTATTATATCTAGTATTGTAATTTATAATGAATTAGAGTAATTTTTGGTCTCAATCAATCAAATTTAAGTAGTCGATAAACTTAATAAGGGGGGGAGGTCACCAGAACACATTTGGATGTATCTCATATAATAAATGTCTCTTGAAAACAATATTTGGTATTTAACCTTTAAAGGATATGGTTTATTATATATCAGAGTATGGTTTATGTAACATGAACAGAAGTGGGGGTTTGCTGAGGGCTGAAAACTGAAAAATGTAAATATCTCGGTTAATATTCAATACAGGAAATAAATGTACATAAAAATATTTATGTTAAATTGCATTTCCTATTGAGAAGAATTGATTTTATACATTTTTTCGATCCGACGTATAGTAATGGAAATATTTCGAATTTTCAAAATATTCCCCCTCTAAATCCCCCCTCCCCCTGGTCAGCTTTCAACCGTTAATGAACTTGATCTTTCCTTTTACATAAAACGACTAAACATCGAGTATGGTAACGATTAAAAAATAATTGCGACCATTAGAGCGGTAACAGGCATATATATATATATATATATATATATATAGTTTTAAACGGACCTCATTTTCGTCATCTCCTAGGTAGGATCGATGGAAATTTGATAAAAAATTTCGAAAATTGCGTCATGAGTACGACCTCAATAGCTGATTTCCCTTAAGGGAAATCTGCTAAAATAACTAAGTTCCTATACTTTCTGAATTTTTTTTCGGTTGGCTTTTTTCCATACCCCTTTCTCTCTAAAACCCCTTCAGAACTGAAATTGTTCTTCAACACTAATAATTCTTCGCCACTACTAATGAGGAACATTTCAAGTCACAGGACATTGCCTGTCAGAAGACTTATAGTTCTGCAGGAAGAAGGACCTGGATTGCCTCCGGTTTGAGAAGGAGGGCAGCAGTTTAAGAGATGGAATGACAGCTTGAGATAGTAGTCTTGACCAGAATGGTTGAGAGATACCACAGGACTAGAGAGAGTGATTACTGAGCATGCCGCCTGGGTCCAGTCTTCTCATTAAGGTTGGACTCGAGGGAATTACTGACCATCAGTCTCATAGTGGAATGCCTGCAGAGACTATAAAACCTCTCTCTTATTGTTGTTGCTGTGTGGTGTAAAACCACAATATATCATTGTGTAAAATTAAGATTTAAATTAAAGTCCATATAATACCACCGAACCCCACAAAACTATCTTAATGTGGTAAATACAGGGTCCAGCATATTAATCTGACGATTTTGTAGTAATTGTTATGTTGGCACCACTGTCATTGAGACGGCGGGAATGTTGTACATCGACAGGTCTATTCTTGCCATTTCAGTAGCCAGTATGTCGTGGTCGGGTGAACATCGAGCGTTTGTGATTGTAGTATTCGTCGTACACTTGGATCAGAAATGGCTAGCGCAACAGCATGTTTCGCTGCTGAACGTCGTGGAGACCGTGTAACAGCTACTCTTACCGCGTTAATGTTTTCAGGCGTTCTCACAGTCCGTTTTCGTCCTGGTGGTTTCGTTTTTAAAGCAGACGACGTGTTCCTAAAATTCTTTACCCACAACAAGATCGAATTTCTGCTGGGAACAGGCGCGTGTCGATTTAAATTGAAATGTCTGCGAAATAAACGCTGTGTTAAAATAACTGAGTCATTACTGGCTACTGAAATGGCAAGAATAGACCTGTCGATGTACAACATTCCCGCCGTCTCAATGACAGTGGTGCCAACATAACAATTACTACAAAATCGTCAGATTAATATGCCGGACCCTGTATATATATATACGGAGGCCCTGGCGTTTGCATGTTTGCCGTATACATACCACTTTACTCAGTAAGCTGAAATCAGGAATAGGTGCTGGTTCGAATCCCGTTCGCGTCGCCATGCTTGTGGATTACCGGGATTCTAGTTGGTCAATATACGCCCGACAGCCCCTTGGGGTGACTAAAGGCTTTGACTCTCTTAGAACCCGTCCAAAGGCAATTTTGGAAATTTATAAACTGACTACTGATCTCCGGGTTATCGGTATTAATATGTCGAGTTTATCAATAATCTCTCTCATGTGTGGCCAATCGTCTCTAAGGCCTGCAATACTACCATATCATTTATTTGGTTGACTTTTTGTGTGTGTGACCAAATTTATAAAAATTGAAATCAGTTTCTCAACAAATTTATTGATTATTATATAATATTTTTCCAGATATTATTTAATGCTGGTACGGGACATAAATATTCAGCCTGATAATATAGTCGTCAGAAGTAACCCGATATGAAAAATATGGATTTAATTGTCTGAGATGAAACTTTTCTGTAATCTATTATTTTTTTTTTTTCAAAAAAAAGGCATATTATTCCAGTTTATTACCTAGTTACTGTTATATTATATCTATCCAATTACACTATTTATATTATTATTTAAATTCTTCACTCATACAATATGTTTCATTTTTTTTAGTATAATAATTCTTTATTACACACTGCCACCTAGGAATTTCGTTATAGTATTTGGAAATTCAGTGTATACCTCACATCTGATTTTCCACAAGGGAAATTAGCTTTTGAGGTTTTATTCGTGAGTCTATTTTTCAAAACTTTCTTCTAATTCTATTGATAATATGATGAGGAGAAGTTCTCTTTATCCAACTTTGTAATAATTAATTACTGTAGGAACTTTAATATTTTTGGAGATAAAAAATTATTAATCTACGGATGGAAATTATTATTTATTATCAAGATATTTTAGGGTGCATTTCTCTTAAAACAGAAACTAATAGATCATTTTATTAGGACATTATTCATGACTATGCACTCGTATATTCCTGGATTTTACTATTTAAATATGGCTGTTTATTAGTGAATTTGCAAATAGAGAAGTCGAGTTGGGTACTGGGTGCACCACTTAACGCAAGACTCAAGTCCTAAGGAGAAGCTCCATTCTTTTCGATGAATGTGTGTGTGTGCGTGTACGCACGATTATTTATGTATGTACTGTTTGTTTTGGCACATTGACCGAAAATAAAAATTTTCATCTTCAACAAACAAAATGTTTTAATATATACCCCACACGAAGAAATTCCTTCTATTTCTAATAATATTCTATTTTTTTTCTTATTAATCACTATATAACACAGTTAATGTTCATTAAAGCTGAAATTTACTAATCAACAATTGTAGACCATTACGAGACAAACAAATGGTTATGGATAATTTTTGAATAGGTGAATGCAAACACATATATCTTTGATTTTAAGTTTTACCTTTTATAAACTCCTTCGCCCCCCCCCCGTTACTCCAAGTACGAATTTGTTTTTTAACGAACTTGTCCGTTAGGCTTACAGGAATAATTTAAAGACTGACTTTACAAACAATCAAAACTCATTCATGTGTGCCGAATTGCAGGAATGATTAGGTCAAAAGGCATTTGAAGAGATTTTCCAAAAATGGCGCAATAAGTAACAAATTAGACTGCATATTTCAGTAAATAGTTAAGTTGCTAAAAATGCATTTCAAGAAACTCTCATCCTTCGAAATAGCTAACTTGATAATCTTAAAGCTAAAAATTGAACTAATAAGTGAGATGGTTTCGGTGTATGTAACATTTTCGGCATTTACTGGTTATATAAGAAAACCGGGAAAATATATTAGAAAGTAATATTTAAGTAGTGAGTAGAGCTGAATAGATATTGGAAGTATACCTTAAGGAGGATTAGAGAAGGATTTTCATCATTGGAAAGTTCACTCAGAATAGTGGTTTTATAGAACTCGATCCACCCTTAGCCTAGGTCTCTCTCCCTCCCTCCCACCCCCCTCCACCCTCTCTCCCTCTCTCTCTCTCTCTCTCTCTCTCTCTCTCTCTCTCTCTCTCTCTCTCTCACACACACACACATACACACACACACACACACAAACTATATATCAGACGCCACTCAGAGATTATTATTTTTCTTTGAAGGATTAGTGACATATATAGGGTCGAAACAACGAAGTGTAGTGGTTTCATGTTCCCTTCTTCATCAAATAAGTCAACAATAAAAGAAATTTTTGAAATTCTATTCATTCCTTTGAAAGCTTGGGTGGAAAAACTTTCTCTATAGAGCTAGAGAGCCATCACTCGAAAGACTTAAATGTACCCTCCAGCCTTCCTCAACTTGCTTTTTGTTAATGAGAACTTGAAATAATAGTCCTCGCGTTTTGACAAAACTAGTATTTGTACCAGGTCAGGTTAGCCACATGAGAAAGGTAAAGTCTCATAGTACACCTAGAGTGGCGAGTTTGATTCCAGCCTGGGCAATAGGAATTTATTTAGTGACCAACTTATTTAATAAAATCCTTAGACCTACCCTGGCTAGAAAATGTTGTTACCCTGTAAATAAACCGCCCAAATTAGCCGTATTAGCAAATTGTGGGCCTTAAGAAATAATAATATTATGATTTATACTGAAGCAAACTGGTTTATACGCCAAACTGGCACTTCAAGAGGTGGATTTATTTTTGTCCTAATTTGAAAGCCAGTTTATTGTATTATAATTTTTATGAAAACTTCAATGAAAGGTTCTAACAATCACCGTGATGTCCACATTCTGACATCATATTCTATAAAATTAATCTAATTGCAAATGTAGGCATTCTTATGTACATTTTTTCAATATCTTGATTATTAACCAAGATATTTGAATGCTTTGGTTTTCGGCCTTTAGTAAACCCCACTCGTACTATTGTCATAATAACAATATAATTTTATATTATGAAGCAATTTATTTGAAGCCTAATTACCAGATATTTTTTCTCATTCAACTTTTCGTTTTAAGGTAAATGCAAATACGTGATGGACGTGGGTAATCTGCATATTTAATGCAGCCCATGCGTTTTGGCCTTTTTTTAATATTTTATGGTGATTTAGTTAACAGTTGCATACAACGTTCTTATTAAGGGGATTGATACGTCTCAGCGAAATAAGGATTTTTTTTAATATATATAAATATATATATATATATATATATATATATATTTTGGAGCGTCGACGGATTGCTGTTTGGGGCAAGAGGAGTAATCCCAAAAAAAAACGGCCGACTTACTCCAAGAATATGGACTGAAAACTGAAGGAATATGCCAAATGTCGACATCAGTTTTAAAGAAAAGTATCAGAAGATTAACCATCACTTGTACAAAATAAAATAAAGCTCTACATAAGCTGTCCTTTAAAACTAGTCACTCACCATCGCAAAATTTAATTAAATCAAATTAATTCCCTACAAAAAAAAATTTCAGCATATATAAAGCATTTAAAAACAATTTTTATTTTACCTATATACCCTGGTGGGCTGATTAGGAGGCTGACCCAAACGGGTACCCTCAAAATGGGGGCAGCTTGTTATTTGATTTGATTGATATATATATATTCCGTATTATTATTGTTTTTTTATATATCTTTTAATAGATTCACGTTATTATTCCTTATATTAACATTTAATTTTCTAAATTTATACCATTATAAATAATAAAACTGTACAACTATTTTTAAAAGAGAAATATCACCCATGTGGATTATCTAACTGTCTATTCAGTAACAGAATGTATTTGGTCAGCCAAAACATTATGACATTTTTTTTTCTTCTTGCACAACCGAGTCAACGACTCAACGTCTTTCTCGCCCTTTATTTAGAGAAATTTACATAATGTCGGTTTGTTTGTCCGCGTGTATATATTTATGTATGTTTACTCGAGTCCATTGATATATGGATACCCTGTTTAGTCGGTGACTTTCTGAAACTTGGTGGAATGCCTGACAACTGATGAAGGCCATAATGAGGGGATGCTAGAAAGAGAAAAAGAATATAAGAGAGAGACAGAGGATGAGGATCTGGGGGGGGAGTTAGTGGGGGTGGGGGTAGATTCCCCACACGTAGTCCAAGCCTTCCAGATCTCATCGAGCCCATGCCTCGAATTCTTACCCCTAGCCTTCCCGGTATTACACAACCCTCTTCCCAAAATTTCACAACTAATATTAAAACCTTACATATTATTAAAACCTGTTTGCCGGAGGTTTTACAAATCGAGGTATTGGGTGTGTAATAGGAAATATGGATATAGCTTGGCAACAGCTTAAAAAGGAAGAAATTAAATAAAATAACTGCATACTATTATAATTTACAATTATGTGCACCTGGCTAAAGAGTCCATAAAAACTGGGATTCCATGTGTAAGGAATAACCGCTCACAAACAAATTCTTCTGGGACATAGCACAAATACGCACATAATCTTAATAACTAAAGATCCCAAACAATAATGCGAAATATGCTATGCTCCATTAACAGTACTCCGTCTTATAGAAGAATGCCAACCTGTGCAGACAATGTTCAAAGAATTTGATTTTCCTAGGAACATAAAATTGGCTTTATTAGACACTTTAAAAGCAGTTGATAGAATCATTTCTTTAGTAAAGAAGCTCTCTTTGTAAAATAAAATTTAGGTATTGTAGAATAGGATATAAGAATGATTTTTTTTTTATTATTTATGTATAAGGTCTTGCAAAGCGAATACACTATTCAAGTAGCAACCTAAAAGATGGTATAAACTAACCATATAAAAAAAAATTCTAGAAATCAATCAACAACGGAAATCGTATATATGTGAATATGTGCCTGGGCGTGAAAAGATGGTAGTAGTAAAATAACTGGGCGTGTGTGTATTTATATATACAAAGATACAAAGTAACCACACTACTAAATTTCAGGCATAGTAACCGTGATATTGAATGGCCAAACAAACATCCTACCTAACTACAATTTACATATACACACGCATGAGCCACCATTCGATCAGACATTAACATGTAAAACATGCGGTGCCCGACTAAAACGTAAACAACCTTATACGGGATAACAGACGTAAAAAACCTACTGACCCACGGATAAGTAACTCAGTAAAACTTCTGTACTTGATCATCAGTCAGTGATGAGTGTCTCCACCAACTGATTTACAATTGTGTAAAGGAGTGAGACAGAATTCCCTACGAAATCCCAAAACCTCACTTCCTAACATCATAAACTTAATAGTCATCGGATCTCCCTTTATATAAGATATATCGGACTTATCGATTATTTTGAGACCACCCATTTGGATAAGATAATTAACCCTTAGTCCACACGGTGGGGGTGGAACCTCAGCCAGAGCACTATTGACCTTGCATGGTGGGAGAACGATGTGGCATAGCGGGTGGGGGTTCTAGGTACCCAGTCCCCTCCATACTTGAGGTCAGAGGAGTAAGGTGAGTGAATACTGTATCAAAACGTATTAGTAGAACCGAATTTCAATTTTTGGGTGGTACATCACCCCACCTTATTGTTTACAGTATTAGCATACGGGTGGGGTCCCACCCCACTTTGATGTTTAGTGTAACTATTTATTTCTTGTGTTTTATTATTTCCTTTTCATTTCAACAGCACGGATTGTTTTTTTTTCGCATGTTTTCGAGATTAATTCGATAAATATGGAGAAGAAAAAAATTTTTAAGACTCCTGAAGAAATATTGAAGTTGCTTGATCAGCAAACACAGACCAAGGTAGGTAGTCATTTATGTCTTGTCACTTTTCTTCTGTTGTCTGTTTGAATAGCACAAATTTTAATATTAGCTCCTGTACTTTTTAGATAAATATGGACAACAAATTTTATTAGTCCTGGAGAAACTTTGAAGGTACCTGAGCGGATAACCCTGATTAAGGTAGGGAGTAATCAATTATTTCTTGTCCTTTTTCATCTGTTTCATCCTTCCATTCGAATTCTACTACTTATTTATAGCTTATACCTTTTAGACAAATACGGAACAGGAATCATTTTTTATTTGTCCTGAAGAAAAATTAAAAGTATCTGAGCGGACTCAGAGAAAGGTAGGGAAAAAATAATATTTTTCTAGTTGTTTTAACTAAAAAGAGGGAGTAATCATTTATTTTTCATCCTTTTCTATTTGTTTTTCAATTAAACAGTTCAACTTGTATACCTCTTATATTTTTTAGATAAATACGGAGCCGAAACATCTTTTCACCACTCCAGAGGAGGTGTTGAAGGAGCTTGAGATGCAAAGGCAGAGTCTGATGAAGAAATTGACGAATCTTGCTCTAAAGATGAAGACGACAGTCTAATAAATGACGACGATCAGGAGGATGTCTTTTCGGCTGATGAGGGAGATGATGACATTGAATTTGATTCAGATTCCGATGAGAGGCGTTCCATGTTGGGCAAAGATATAGAAACTATCTGGACTGACAAACCTCTACAATCAAAGTGTGTGGAACACAAAAATACAATTTGCCCGCAGTGTCTCACCAATGATTGATGTATATATTTATGTACGTTTAAATTTTCTTAAAGACCGATTTCTGAATGTGGTTCGATTTCTTGTTTGTTTATAAGAATTTTATTTGAATATATTAAAAAACCTGTGATCAATCAAAATATTTGTCCTTAAGTATATGATTTTTTTTGTATGTTCCTAAAAAAAATAAATAAATCTAAAAAAATATTTTCTTATTTCTTTTAGACATCAAAATTAAATAAAATATTTAAATCCATATAATTTCTAGCATATTCACACCCTCCACAAATTAAAAAAACTGGACGGGTGGAATCCCACTCTAACTTATGGATAATGTAACTGAGTTCACCTTGTAGACTAAGGGTTAAATCAAAATTAAATTATTATCATTATCATTTAAAATAACTCTTCTAGGGTTTATAAATGACAAAATGGTTAACTGGAAACCACTCATTATTTACAGATACAATATTTACTGGTTTAAAGTCGCGCGCCGCTATTCGCTTGAATAGGTTATCTTAGTTATTCGGTTTCAGAAAATGAGAGATCATTTATGAACACTATTTGGTGATCATTTATTAATACACCACTTGGACAGCTACCTTGCAGAGTTCATTTGGAAGACAGCCGTTTTATGCATCTACTCCCCGAAATCATCGTTTTGTGCAAACTCTAATTAATAATAAACTTTTGTCATTCAAATAAATTCTAGAATTGTTATTTTAAATAATAAAGTGTTTTTTTTTTAATTCGAATTAATAATCTTTTTTAAATATACCATATGTAGTCTTCATCTGTATCAGGCTCAAAAAAAAAAATGAACGCTGCTGTTCCATGTAAGATGTTTCAATTTGCTGCAGACCATATAAACAACAGGAATTCTTAATTGAGTCTAAAGTTAACTACGAAAATACAAAGTAAAGAAATTTACTCTTCTTGAATTTAATAATTCCTTTTTTCCGTACTTTAAACCAGCTATTACATATATTAGGAGATTTCCCTGAAGGGAAATCAGCTATATTTAAAATATGAAAGTCCTGATTGTAAATCTCTATCAAAACACCTGCACACCCGATTATATCAATAAGCATTAAAAGTGACAAATGATTACAAAAAAAGGACTATTTTTCGATAATTATTTTTTGGCTTAGCAACATTAACTTTCTACGTAATGTATTCACGTCGTCATTATAAAAATAAAATAATACGAATTATGGACTAACTGATAAGACTTGGATGTACAAAATAGCCAACTTTCCAATATGTTATTCAAGCTTCTGCATTATAAAGCTCTTTACAGGCTCTGGAGCAGTTGCTCTGAATGTGCACTTAATAAACGCATTCTAGAGGAAAACAAGTCAGAACATACAGATTTATTCGTCCCTCTATCTCCCAGCTTCCTTAGAAGAAACTGATGAGAAGTCATACTATTCTACAAACTACAAGGCCAAAAGTTTGCTTGCCATAACTTGGTTCCCCGAAATAAACTATGTACTTAGAAAACAACTTATTGGGAATTCACCTGATGAATATGACAGGAGGGAGTAGAGTGACGTCTACCGCTAGAGTTAGAGGAAAAATAAAATTTTTGAAAATGACAGGTGCTTAAGGGAGACTATAAAAACCATGACTTTTTTACGTTCTGTGGGAAGTTAAGTTTATGTTACAAAGGGAGATACATTAATTTTGAAATAACAATAGTGCTGTCTTGCTGTGTGTATTTAAAATATTATTACAGACAGATGGTAGTTATTTACAGGTATGATGTAACAAGCTCAAGAGGTATTATTTATTTTGCCCTGTTTAACCCGCGAGCGGGCGCGCTCTTTTCTATGACGCGAGCGGGCGCGTGTAGTACTTTGTGCTACAATCAATTTTTCTATTTTCCCTTATGTAGATCTTTGGGTATGTATTCATTTTACTTTATACTTTCAATTCTTCGATTATACAGTGTTTTAATAGCATTTTAAGATATATTTTATTTTTATAGATGTATGGAAAAATAAAATATTTTCAGTTACGCATAGGAATTTTATTAGTTATTTATAATTTATAATAATTATAATATAATTTATTAGTTATATTTATATAAATTTAGTTCTAGTATTTTACTGAGTTATTTATTTTTACATTAGAGATTTTTTAAAACAGTTTATCTAATATGAAAAAATACAAATGAAACGTTCATATTTAATATTCTATGTCATTTTTTATCTTCGAGTCCATAATTATCTATAACGTAAATTAATCTCCATTTATATAAACATCAAAATAACAAACTAATTAATTTAATTCAAATAAATATAATGTAAAGAATATACAAAAAATTGTTGCAATAAATAAAATAATATAAAATGTTGACATAAATAAATTGGCTTCCATACAATATAATATTAGGGCATCGTACAATTACTTCTTTTTTATTCGCTATCCTCACTCACGTTCGGAGCGTCACATGATAAAGAAACCACTGTATTTTTTATATGTTTTTTACATGCAAATTTATGGCAGATGTCGCAAGTGATGGTGGTTGAAGTATTGTGTTTTCTTCCACATACATGACAGGTTCCTTTCTTCTTTTTTTGAGGTGGCGGTTCTGAGCATTGTGGTTCCGGTGACCCGTACCGTTGTTTTCTCGAAGAAAATGACGTATATCTAGAGGCAATGTTTGAATTTTCGCTCTTTTGCATAATTGAGCTTTCATCAGCTCCATCCCTAAAGTTTTCAAAAATGTTTTGCGTATTAGTGGGCTTTGGCAAATGTTTCTGTGTGTGCAGAATATGCGCATTTATTCCTCCGATATTGAGCATCGTAAAAAATATTGACATAGGCCATCTTTTTGTTACGCGTGATACAGTATAATTTTGGATCATACGGTCCATCGTATCCACTCCTCCTTTTGTTTTATTGTAATCAATAATTATTTCAGGTTTACCGGTTGACTGATCAATTGTATTATCGTCATGTATCGTCGATAATAATATAACAGATTTATTTCTTCTTGTTGCATAAGTTACCAATGTTTTATGTTTTTGAAAACCAAAAGAGAGCTCCCGATAGGATTATTTTTGTTTGGTAAAAATTCAGCAGGTATCTCTCTCTTATTCTTTTTGATTGTTCCAATGAGGGTAAGGTTTTTCGATTTGAGGTACTCTCCTAATTGAATGCTTGTGTACCAGTTATCTGTTGTTATATTCCTATTAGAGTTTTCAAGAGGCACAATCAGGCGTTTTACTATTTCTAAAGGTGTGTTAGAAACTTTGAATGGGCCTTCTGGTTGTTTTCCGCAATAAATTTCCAAATTATTACAGTAATAAACACTTGAGTTACAAACTGCAAACATTTTCTTCATGCTCTTCCTGATCCGAGAGGTCTTGGAGCTCTTGAAGAATCCTAGGAATATCCTCGTTCCTGATTATTTTCCTTGACCTTTTTTAAAAATAATAATTGTTTAAATACAAGTTCGTAACATTATATCATTAAAAAAATATTAAGAACAATAATTTATAGGACATTGGATACTCACATTATGAAGAAATCCACAGCAGAAGTCAAGAACAAATGTTGGTGCACGAGAGGGCGCACGTTGTACTAAGTGCTATAAGACGACTTTCTCCCTTGAAAGTGCAAAACAAACTGACCGTTGGGGATTTTCCGCCGAATGACCCATTCATTGTGTGGTGGGGGGTGTTGGGAAGGATTAGCTAAATGGGTAAGTCCCAAATATTCCTGTGAGGGACGAGGGATCATTTTTCCTGGGGCTGTAGCACTTTATACAACAGCGCGCCCGCTGGCGGGTTAACTTTGCACGATAGTACTTCTGACATACCAAGGGACTTCCTGGTGTCCTCATACCTTCTACACTCTGTATGTGTGCGACTGTTAGATCTACTCCACAAGCAGTGCAGGTTGGAGGTTCTTCTCTTTTCATTAGGTGCTGGTGAGTGAGCCTTGTGTGGCCAATTCTAAGGCGGCATATTAATACTTCATCCCTCCTTTTAGTGTTTGTAGAAGTACTCCAGTGGTTGACACTACTTTTTACTGTGCGGAGTTTATTGTCATGCAACTCATGCCATTGCCATGCCCATTGATCAAGAGCCAAAACGAAAATGGAATCTTGACTACCTAGGCACAAATAACTCTGGCGAGTTCGGTGCCTATTTATAATAAAATAAATAAATAACTTTGCACGAAGTTCATCACCAAGCCACTAATAAAAATATACAGTATTTAATTAAAATAAAATTTGCACTAGATGAATGCGAATATTCTTTAAACATGCTCAAACTTAAAACGGCTTAATAAATTCATAATTAATTGGTATGTCGCTAGTTTAATAGATCATTTTAGAAATGCAGGTCATGTAAACCAAAAATGATTTCTACAAATCAATTTTGCAATAATGCTATGTCATGTGGAGGAAGATCCAAAGATTGAATTATTTTAAATATTCGTAACAGAGCATACATACGTAGTTATTACCCAGATGACATTGCTTTAGTGCAGCTAAATGCTTGATAGTGATTGGATGTCTACAACAATCTAACAACAACAACAATGGAATAAGTTCAAAGTTTAACGTGAAGAAACATAGTATTTAGGAAGTTCTTCCCATTTGAATTCGCAAGATATTCACACAAAACGAATCTATTAAAATGTATAGTTTCATACCATGTCTTGTTCGAATATTCTTACTCAGAGAATGTAGAATATACTCTTCTAGAACATTTTTCTGTTTTTGTTGGAAGGAAGACATTTGCTTAATTTAGGAATTTGAAGGCTCTGCGTTGTAGGAATTTTAAAATCAGACGAATGACAATATCTTAAATAGAAGAGAAAATTCGTCTGCACATTCGTCTTAGATAAATTATAATTCTAATAGTGCGACAATGGACACGAATTATAAATCAAATACTGTCGAACAAGTCTAATTTTACAATACGAAGTTAGTTTATTTTGTAATTGTTTTGAGTTTTCTCTTTTTACGAAAGCCCTGTCATTTATATTGGCGAACACTATTAATCCCTTGTTGGCTCTACAACTTCCAAACAAACTAAGCTTTGGACTTGCAAGCTATCAAAGTTTAAAAAGCCCCTCGCTCTCTCCAGGAGTTTCAAGGCTCCTTTCTAACTTCATTGTGTAACTTCAGAGCCGGGATTTTCAAGTTATTAGCTCTCCTTCGACGAGATATGTTGTGTACATATTATGTTTCAGTCGCTGAATGTTGAAGGCTTTTAGCGGGATGTATTATTCTAGGAAGGGATTATTGACGGGAAACAGGAGCGGTCCTCTGAAGCAAATTTAATTATACATCTAGAGTATTTGACTTGAACCCATTAATTAAATAGATTGAAAAATACAGCGTTTGGGTCAGGTCTCATTACTAAATTCTATTTGTTTTAAAGGTATAATAAGATAATTGTAGTCTCAAATATTAGTATGAAAATGTACTCTTAAGCATTCGAATTTTCAATTTATTTGGCTTTGACGGCTACTGATAATGCTCTAAATACTGAATCCACACAGCGCTCGAAATTTAAACGCCTTATATTGTGGCCCTCATGTGACTTATTTAAGTTGTACACGTAACACGAATTTCGAAATGATTCCAAAAATATCGATATATATATATATATATATATATATATATATATATATATATATATATATATATACCTTTTTTCTGGTACCAGTCTAGCGGTTGTAATTTTGAGTTATGGTTATCAACTTCGTTTACGACAGAAATAGGAGTAGTGGAGGGGTGAGTAGAGAGGGAAAAAATCGAAATATATCCGTTATTATAAATTGGATCGACCAATTTTATTGAACCGATCTTACTAAAAATTTAAGGAATGTCAGTGTTGTCATCTATTTATTTTCTCTACATTGAATATTAACCGATTTTTTTTGCACATGTATGCAAATTCGTTGTTTGTTGAGGTTATCATTTAAGATTTTATGTTCTTAACTAGAAAATGTTTACTTGTTCTCAATATTTGACTTTAGCATGCAACCCTAAAGATCATATCAGATAATGGTTCAAAACGGGTGGGTGGGGGGGGGGGTAGAGCGGGGAATTCAAACTATCTCTGTTAGTGATATGTCTGATGAAAAATTGATATAGAACCCTAAAAGAAATTATTGATGCTCAACAATTATTGTTTCAAGTATATTCTCTCAAATATAAATCAAGTTAACAGTACTGTCTTGTTTTCTGCCTACCGCTATTCATAGAATTTTGACTTAGAGTATATATGATTAGATGATATTACTCGAGTGCCATACCAGCACGAAAGAAATCTGCTTAGTCATTTTTTATAGTTGTCAATGTTGCACAACAATGTAGAAATTAGTTCATGTACTCGTAAAATAAGGGCTTATTAGGCCAATTCACAAGAAAGAATAAAAAATCGTATATTTGGCAACATATTAGACTTAAATTTTTGGTTTAAACAATATCTCTTATTGTGCTCTCTTTCTCTTATGTTATTGGAATTAACTGTTCAGGGCATGCGCATGACACGATTTCTCACAAATGACTTGAAATATCTGCCGTGACTAATAAAGTCATTGCTCTCCCTCGTTTATAAGTAACCACCAAATGCACAGAGAACTTATTGTAGCTCTACTCTTGCGGTTTACAAAACCTCTTACAAAGCGACACCACTTAAGTCTGATGTTCTCAGAAGGGGCTGAGTCTTCTACAATCAGCTATCTCGTGAAAAAAAATTAAAAAGATATAGACGTGATCTAGAACCTGTGGATGCCTACTGGATTATATTATCTGTAGTTCTTTCATTCGATTTTATTTATTTTCACTTAATTAATTCATGAGTTCAGAACTTTTAAATAAAATCCTTAGTCTAACCTTGCATACAATGGATTAGCCTCATTACCGGGAAGAGGGTGTTAATAAATAAATAAATTTATTTTATATATTATTTTAAAATATATGACATTTATTTGTGCATATATATATATATATATATATATATATATATATATATATATATATATATAAAACCCTATAAGAAGAAGGCTGTGTATTTTTTCTGTATTTCCCATGAAAGTTAGCATATCACATGTATTTGGAGTATATTACAAATAATTTATCTATAAATTATTTCGAGAGTAAAGGTTATATACAAACCACTAACAATAATAACGTCACATAAAAATAAAAGTACATAAAGAGAAAATTTATAGCCTTAAAACAAGAATTATTTGGTATCCATAAATACTTTAAGTATAGTTGTTTTATCTGCTTTAAGTATTATACCAATAAATTGTATCAAATGCATGTTCTGAAAATATTTTAAGCTCATTGTTATATTTTAAAAATAGTTTGTCTTCTTCCATTGGAAATTTGCCTTTTTGTCTTTTGATGTTATGTTTTAGTATTTGTAGTTGGTTTGTCAATAGCCTGCAGTCTTATATTAAATGTTGACATGTTTGCGCAGTTGTATAATCAAAAGGTATTGCCTTTTATGTTGACATTATTAAAATTAAATTGTTTATTACCGTCCACTTTTTGGAACTAGGTTAATGGGGACGGGTTGTCTACAGGTTACCACCCTTTTCTATCGAGGGTGGGACTAATGATTTTATTTAATGAATTCCGTTTTAAATGTTTTTCTTTATTAGTTACATAGTTACAAACCATCGTTGTTGCCACTTTTCAATCAGATGGGTTTTAACATATATTTTACATTGGCTTTGGAGGTGAATATATATATATATATATATAGAAATATATATATATATATATATAGTTTTGTAAGTTAAAAAAGTCCGTCACGCAGGGACTGCGTAAACTAAGCAGCGTTCCCTCGTAAAGTTTAGTAATAGATAAATATACATACTGCTAACACAACACCGTGAATAAATACAAACGGAAATAAGAAATGTTTCATCCAATTTCAATAGCCTGCCGACAGGAAGCGTTAGGTTAGAAATGTAAACAAACGGGTCGGCCCGCCTCACACCGGAAAGAAAAACAATTACTGAAATATATCAGAATATAACACATTAATTTTATTGAGAACTATTTACTATATCTAGTACTGTAATTAATAATGAGCCAGAATAATTGTTATCTCAATCAATAATATTTTAGTAGTCCAAAACTTTAAGATGGGGGGGGGGGAGTCACCAGTCCATATTTGCATGTATCTCGTATAATAAAGGTCTCTTGAATACAATTTTTGGTATTTAAACTTTCAATAATGTGATTTATTATGTATCAGAGTATTGTTTACGTAACATGAGTAGAAGTGGCGGTTTGGTGAAAACTGAAAAAAGCCAAATATCTCGGTTAATATTCAAGATAGAGAATAAATGTATATAACAATATTTATAGTAAATTTAATTTGTAATAAGATTGATTCTGTATAATTTTTCGATCCGACGTATAGTAACGGAGATATTTCGAATTTTCAAAAATCCCCCCTCTAAACCCCCCCTCCCACTGGTCCGATTTCAGCCGTTAACGAACTTGATCTTTCTTTTTACATAAAACGCCTTAATATGAAGTTTTGTTAGGATTAATCAAAAATTGCGTCCGCTAGATCGGTAACAGACAAATATATATATATATATATATATATATATATATATATATATATATATAGATATATACCGTTTTGAACGGACCTCATTTTCTTCATCTACTAGGGAGGATCGATTGACATTTGAAGAAAAATTTCGAAAAGTCCATCATGAGTACAACCTCAATAGCTGATTTCCCTTAAGGGAAATCTGCTAAAAAGAACATATATAATCTTCTAGTAAGCCATACTTAATTTTATTATAAATGGCACGGATATGATGAAAGGCTTAGTGCATATAATAAAATAAAAACCTTCGTATTGGGTAACATTTATCTTTTATTCCTATGAAACATATATTTTTTTTGCCTTTCCAGAAACTTTTTACACAGTTATACTTGGAATAGAATACTTCAGGGGAGTTTATATTCCATTCTGAAATAACTCCATGTAGAATAATTGTCAGTGGAAATATTTATACGCAGTAAAATTCTCCGTTTCATTAAAAGTTCGGTTGTTACATCGGTCTTGTTAGTGTAGCTTGTTAGCCACCAGGAGCTTAATTGGGAAACTGAAACAGGAACACCTCTAAATAGAGTTAACTAACTATTTACAAGTTAATTATCCAAGTACGTTTAAAAGAAATAAGTATTACTTTTATTTTTCAGGTTGTAGTATCAGAAATTATTACCTTTGGTGAATATAAATTGAGTGAATATAGTCGTTAGACATTCTGAAGGAAATCAAATTTATCACACAGCATAAGCTGAAGACTCTTTCTAGAAAGACTAAAAGTGTAAGTCATCTCATACGCTGTTTTACCGCTCTAGCGGTCGCAATTTTTGTTTAATCGTTACGAAACTTGATATTTAACCGTTTTATGTAAAAAGACAGATCAAGTTCGTTAATGGCTGAAATCGGACCAGAGGGAGGGGGGGTTTAAAGGGGGGGATTTTCGAAAATTCCAAATATCTCCGTTATTATGCATCGGATCGAAAAGTTGTATATAACCAATCTTATTGAAAATTAAATTTACTATATATATTGATATATACATTTATTCTCTATCTTGAATATTAACCGAGATATTTGCATTTTTCAGTTTTTAGCAAACCGCCACTTCTACTCACGTTACGTAAACAATAGTCTGCTACATAATAAATCACATTATTGGAAGTTTAAATACCAAAAATTGTATTCAAGAGACCTTTATTATACGAGATACATGCAAATATGCCCTGGTGACCCCCCCCCCCATCTTAAAGTTTTGGACTACTAAAATTTTATTGATTGAGATAACAATTATTCTGACTCATTATTAATTACAGTACTAGATATAGTAAATAGTTATCAATAAAATAATGTGTTATATTCTGATATGAATATGATATGAATTGTTTTTCTTTCCGGTGTGAGCCGGGCCGAGCCCGTTTGTTTACATTTCTAACCTAACGCTTCCTGTCGGCAGGTTATTGAAATTGGATGAAACATTTCTTATTTCCGTTTGTATTTATTCACGGTGTTGTGTTAGCAGTATGTATATTTAACTATTACTAAACTTCACAAGGGAAATCTGCTTAGTTTACGCAGCCCCTGCGTGACGGACTTTTCTTTTTCTTTCTTAGTTCAACGAAAATTATTCGTTAGCATAAATATGAAAGCCCTGTATATTACTATAATATACATTTCAAAACAAAATGTATGAAAAAAACTGAAAGAAATACCTCGATCAAAGAGACTTGTGACATAATGTTTTCATATTTCATTCGGACATCAAATAAAGACGATAGAGATCTCAAAGCTTATGTGAACGTTCTTTTCGTCTAGTCCAGTTTTTGCCAATTCTGAAGTTATCTATATTGTAAATACTGATTACTATTTAGTAACAGTCATATTAAAGTAACAGATACGTAACAGTTTAGATATATTTTTAACTAATTAGACACTGGCATTGTTCATTAAAGTATATGGAACGCAGGAAAGATTTAAGTGCTCTACTGGCTCCTTTCTAAAAATGATCGAAATGGCCTAGCTCAAAGGATCTTTGGGAAAAATATAAGGTGACGTACCACTGAGGCTAAATTTATTTTGTTTTTTAAATTTAAGTTGGGCTACTTACCTCAATTTTCGCTCAAATACTAGACAGGGTAGAATTAACAATATAAATATTGTTAAGCACGATATTCTTATACCACACAACACCTATGTTTTTATTACTTTATACGATCAATCAATATATCAATTTTTGTCCCCTTGTTTTTCTTGGAATAACTGATTAGAATTGGGAGAAAATTCGAAGTCATTTCGACATTTCTCACAATCCGTCCTAGTCTTGGAATTTTCTCGTTACTCAGGCAATTTCTCTTTCAAAGATAAAGTACACACGCGAGCATACGCATACAAATGGAAACACAATAGGCAAAAATACCATAAACTAATTACGCTCACAGCATAAATAATATACTTGTACACGCTCTAAATATACAACGTACATTTTTAATTTAGTGACATGCATTGTTATTAGTCTTAGATTTATTAAAGCCTTACATGCTTTATAAATAATGAGAAACTCCACCTTGAAGAGACAATGTGCCTCATCATAAATTATTTTTTGACAGATTTGCATGGCAAATATTTTTCCATATAATTTAATAATTGAACATTATTGATAGTTTTCGTCTTGTTTATGAAGACATCTTTCAGAGAAGAAGTTATTTAATTTATTTTTAAACAAGGAACGTATACATTTAATACGTTCGGGCAGTCCGTAAACAAGTTTTAGTCGTGAAAATGATCGCTTTTCCCTACATAATTATATTTGTGGTTGGGGGTTCAAAGCATTTTGTTGAATCTTGTTATACTATCTTGTAATCTAGATATACTTATATCTTATACTGTTTCTATAACGCAAGTACATGTTTCGTTGCGCAAAAAGTGATCTTAGAAATTTATATATTCAAGAAAAATTTGTATTGGCACCTAAAATTTTAAAAATGATATTTTTGAGTTACACTCCATTTATAAGTTAACCGGCTGCGGAAATAACTATAGTTATTGGTAATAGAGTTTCGTTTGGAAAATATTTTAATTCCAAGTCACAGAATTTATTCTAATTCCAAATCCTCACCATAATCTGACCTATGTCCCCATAATTTAACTCACTATTTTCTCAAAGTATCCCTGGAAAACACAACTCTTCTATTTATTTATATTCTTTTATCGAATTTTCCGGTTTCACTCGCTCACAATAAAACACTACAAGTATGACTCTCATTGCTACCATTGAGTGCAATCGATTCTCACTTTGGCAATACGAATGAAATAAATAAATATTAATTAAGTAAAGGTTGAGTTTAAAAAAAAAAAAAAATAAAATAAAAAAAATTAACTATTTTTCGACAAAAATTACGCCAAAAAATATTATAAGAATACAAAATAAAAATATATAAAAGAAAGATAAATAAAATAAATAATTAAAAACAAATGTCTACAAATAATTATTATTGATTAACGTCCACTTTTCGCTACTCTACCACCCTTTTCTAGTCATGGTGGGATCAAGGATTTTGTCTACAAATAAATATCTATATTATATAGAACAAAATTTGTCTGAATTTAATTTAACAAATCTGCAGGCAGAGTCCGCCCCTGGCTAGAAAAGGGTGGCAGCGTAGTTCCAATTATCCTTGGTAGCACAAAGTAGACGTTAATAAAAACTATCATCTGGGCAATGTATGTTTTGTAACGGAAATTTAGTGTTTAAATAGTTGGATTATTGGATCTATCTCCAGATGACTGAACATTATTTCTGAATTTCTTTGTAGTAATCATTTACTGGTTTATATTACCTCCATTTCTGAAACCATGTATTACCTCCAACAACATTTTAACTAATTAAGGATTTATAATGCCATTTTATGTTCAACTATGTGTTTAATGTAAATCGAATTTTAATTTTAATTAAATACAGTATATTAACAGATTTTCCCTAAGGAAAATCTGTTATTGAGGTCATACTGTTTATAAGATTTTCGAAAAAAAATTTCTAATGTCGATCCTACCCAGGAAATGACGAAAATGAGGTCCGTTTAAAATTCTAGGCCCCTTCTTTTGTTCTTGGATTACTAAAATTTGTGCGATTGAGATAAAAATTAATTTTATTGCGAATTACAGCACTAGATATAGTAAATAGTTTTCAATCAAATTAATACGTTATATTTCATTAGTTCTATTTTTTTACGGTCAATAATATTTTTATCTATATATTCAGCACTCAGAGATTGTATGACCTGTTTGTTTACTATTCAGAAACTTTCCGTTGGGAGGTGTTTTAAATTAATCCGTTAGGGGTTACATGTAAATTGACTGAATCATTTCTCATTACCGTTTGTATTTACTCACTTCATATTCACAGAGGTGTTAACAGTATGGAGATTTATCTGTTGTATGCCTTTATGTGAGAAAACTGCCTAGTTTAAGAAAATACAGCATGCAAAGTTAAACAGGCCGAAATAAATAATACCTCTTGCAGCTTGTTTAGTTATGTCAATGTACCGTATTTAACATACACACTGCAGGACAACAGTTTTGTTATTTTAAGTTTAATAGTATGTAACATAAACTCACATGACGTAAGCAAAAATAAATAGTAGCGATGACTTTTATAGTCTCCCTTACCCTATTTCAAAATTTTGTTTTTCCGGGTGCTTTCTCTAGCGGTTCATGCCACTCTAATCTCTCTCCGAATTTTCAGCTTTCCACAGAAAGCACTTCCATATACTAATCTACATTTCTTTTCTCTATGAACATACTTCACAAGGATTGGATTATTAACTAAATCATATTGCTTCTATCTTGATAGTTATGTTATATTAGACTAATTGAATCCGACTTGGATAGAAATTGTAATTAATTAAGGACAGTGTCCTTTAGTTTTAACTAATGTCATTTGAACATGTTTTGTTGTAGACCTGTCTTCTTTAGCTATAGCCAATAACAAGTTATATTTCTATAATGGCTCTTTCAAAAAAAGCAAAGTCAATTAAACTAGTCCACAGATAAATAACCCTTATAAATTATGACATTCTAAAGCATTTATGTATTTGTAAATTAATACATATGTATATATTATTGTTATTTAACCAAAACGACTAGAAAACTGTTTTAATAGAACTGGTTCGACTGAATTACATTAAAATAATTTTATTAACAATCAACAAAAAAAAAAAATTGAAATCATCTGAATGTGAACAAATATTTGAACTGGTTTTTCATGAGAGAGCTTCTAAAAGGACCTATTTCCTTGAAATGCTTGGGAATTAAAATTATAATAAAATAAGTGTGAATAAAATCACGTTACTATATATCATGGAATACCGAAGCCTAGTGGAAAGGAAGTGGATAACTCGGGCTTACATTTAAAATATTCTCTCATGCATATAAAGCAGGTGTTAGGGCCAGTCATATAAGTATATTCA
>CM032228.1:229045000-229125000 GCA_019009955.1 Riptortus pedestris | reverse complement strand
ATATATAAATTTGAACAAACCTCATTTTTGCCAAATACTAAGTAGTATCAAAGAAGATTTGAGGGTATTTTTCAAATATCTCGTCATGAGTACAAACTCAATAACTTATTTCTCTTATGTGAAATCTGCTAAAACAAATTTCTCAGTACTTACTGGTGATAAAAATAATTGGTTGCGTATTTCATCTATAATATTTTTCGATAGTTTGTCACTTTCAAATCATATAACATTAAATGACTATTAAATTAGGTGCAACTAACAATTTGTTAATTTGATTTAATAGAAGTACAAGGAAGCCATATTGTGTCCACATCAGATTTACTTATTTCAAGATCTGCTTTGTGATTACTACTTTTTTTCTTATTGATATCTCCTTTCATACATTTCATTGGCTCTACGAGTTCTTTTTATTTTTCGTTTATTTGTTTAGTCTCCACCTACTTATTATCCTTAAGGGAAATCTGCTGCTGAGGTCGTTCTCATGACGAGAATTTTGACAAACGTTTCCACAAATGTACATCGATCCTACCTAGGATTCGAAGAATATGAGGTCCATAATTGTATAAACATATAGACATTAACACACATTTCCGATATTATACATTTGACCGAAAGATTGTATAGAAACATTATTATTGTAAATTTAATATTCTATAAATGTAGTTAGATACATATATATTTTCGATATCTTATATAATACCCGAGATATTTTCAATTATTAGATTGCAGCCATCAGTTAACTTTAGTCATCGCACTTTAAGAATAAGCTAATATCATTAACTCTCTTATTTCAAGCCGAAATACCAAATATTGTGTTCAAAAAATATCTATTCTAGATGAGATACATGCAAACACGTTCTGATGAACCTCCTCCTTTCGTTTTTCTTTGAATTACTAAAATCAGAGTGATTGAGATTAATTTGATTTATTATAAATTACAGTACTAGATATGGTAAATCTATCTTTATCGGAAAAATCTATATATTATATTCAGATGTATTTCAGTATTTTTTTCTTTACGATCAAAAAAATTTGGCTGTCTATCTATTCGGCTCTGAGAGGTTAGCTGACCTATTTTTTTTTTTTACAGTGCTTTCTGTTGTAGAGGTTACTAAAATGTATATGGACTGAACCATTTCTCATTATCGTTTGTATTTATTCACTAATTATTCAGGGTGGTGTTAAGTGTTACCAGTATGTAGATTTATCTATTGTAGAACTTCACTTGGGAAATCTGCTTAATTCACGCAGTCCCTGCGTGACGGACTTAATCAGATTTATATAACATATCCAAGTAGTGTGGATATGCATTTGACGGACTTATTAGCAAAATGGCTTCTTGAGTCCAACCTCAAAAGGCTTATACCGACGTTAATCGGAAATGGCGTGCGATATGAGGCTAAACCTGTATTTCGGGCGCGAATGCTCTATCTCCCTCTTAAAAGAGTTCTCTACACGGCCGGCTGCCGCACTTAACTGTTCGGTGGGAATTGCTTGGCACGACTTTGAGCTTGGAAGGAAGACAAGTCTTGAGAGACTTGAGGCAACTTTGAGGTCGGATTCCAAGAGATCTATTCAGGAGAGAGCCCTTCTTTATCAGCTGTGTCATCTCGCCGAATGACCGACCTACACTCCAGTCCCTGGAAACACGAGAGTTAGCCCAAGTCACCCTTATCAAACTCTCGCCTTTCGGACAACTTTATCATCCCTCCCCCTAAACTAGTTTTACCACACAACAGCTTTCCTATAATTTGCTGTATAAACTTAAGTAATGGAATAACAGTAAATTGGAGAGTTATTAATTCATGCCTTGCGACCGAAAACCTATCGAATAAATCAGTGAATGGGTTCCTAACCAGATACATTAGAATGCTAAAACATTGGTCACACTTTTGTGATGATACACTCGATCTATGAACAAGAAACCACATTCCTAAATTCCCCGGTCAAAAAGTATTTGAAATATTATTTCTATTTTTTGGTTACTCTTGGTAACATATTATTATTGTGTTACTTATGTTAACATATGATTTTTGATGTTATGTCATTATTATGTTACTATACAAATTGTTTTCTGTTTGTTTACATTTATAATTAAATTGAATAACCAAGTCATATTCGTTTTATTTTATATGTACATTTATTTATGAAATTAACAATGGCGACGAGAATGGAATCTCTTGTTAACACCTCCTCGTCTATTTACTGTGGTGTGGTACCTTACGTAGGATACAATGGTCAACATGTCTTTTGATGATGTGCCCATCATCTAGAACAACATTGTACATTACATTTCCTTGTTTTGCAGTTATACTGCCTAAGTGCCATTTGGTTGATCCGTTGACGTTCTCACTAGCCTCCACTTTAATTTCGAAATACTGTTCTTAAAATAAAAAAAGTATTTATTATTAATACCGTTTATTTCCATTGTCAATTATTCAAATGCAAAATAGAAAAAAATGTTTCAAGTACAAAATAATTCTCTTACTTGATAAAAAAAACAAATAAATAAAAAAAAAAAACAAGTTAGACATACTTTCATGTCTAGCATTTCAGATTTACAACTAGTCCATTAACAAACCAACTTATTAACAAGAATTCCACATAAGGAGAATTAGCTATTGACGGTTACAAAATGAGGTTTTTTTCAAATTTGTAATGAAATTGCATTACATAACCCATTATAAATGACCATATATTTTATTTTATTGTGAGTATTCCCAGCACAGAGCACATTAAGATTAATATGTATGAATGCTTAAATGTATTGTTTTTACCTTTAAATAAGAATTATATCCAATTTGGAGTGAAGTCACCATGTGCTCTAGCATTTTTATAGATAACGCCGATGGATTTTGATAATAACATTCACAGCTCTTAACGTCGGTACACTAAGTAATAATACGGATGAATTTCGATAATTAATTCTCGTTAAATGCACTTTTTGAGCGTATTTCGATCGGCAGTTCACTCCCGGATTAGCATTATATAAGGACCCCCTCGCGACGGATAAAATCAGTCATATTCGGCATCCTCTGGAGGGGAGACCCTTGTTGGTGGAACACCGCTAATCCTTTTGCCAGATCCGGCCTGCCTAGCCTGTTCTACCTCTCACGGCTAAGTCAGCACTTCCATTAAACAGCACAGTGTTTCAATTTTAATGTAGTCTAAGTATAATTAAGTGTCCCCCATTATATTTTCTAAGGTTCCTCTTCATTTTAATTATTAATAAATATTATTGGAGAATAATTTAATTATAAATACATTTATATATTTGAATTTGGACTTGAGTCGATTGTTGGTGGCCCTTCCTAAATTCTTGTTAGTGGTTTGGTTGTGGGATTGTTCATATATTACAGCTTCCACTGCTTATCGCCGCAGCCAGATCGTAACAAATGTGTATATATAACCGAAGACAGTTAGTGGACGGGAGCTGAGAGAGTTAAAATCGTTAGTCATCCCGAGATACTGCCAGAGTCTTTAGACTCCCGCTGGTCTATTAGCAATGCTACACTAGCGTGCTCTGGTAGTGAACTCATGAACAAATGTCCTCCCTTGGTGGGCACATAGACACACTGGCATTCAAGCACAACCATTGGAAATTTCAAGAATATTTCCAAAAATCCCATAATGACTGGATTATCAATTACTCGTTTGATTACTTTTTATTTGAACAATTTTTGATTTCTTTTTCCTCTCATGTAAAAAAAATGTATCATTTTCATATTTTTATATGTATCTTCTAAAGAAGTATATAGTTTTAAGGGCATACTTATTTTTGTAAAAGATAGGTTAAAAATATTGTAAGTAGTTTAAATACTGTAAGTGCAGTAAAAAAAAATGTTGCTTCAAAATTGTAGAAATTTAACTTGCAGTAAACTGTCCTATGCATTTTGGAACATTAAATAAAAAGGGAAAATTATATTTGTGGATCATTTTATTTATTATTCAATACTCATGAATGAAGAGTATTTATTACTAATAACAATTAATAATGAAATATGAGATAGGCTAACCCGCATTGCAATATTAGTTTGCAGGTTTAGCCTACACTCTTTGTGGAAGTAAATCAACTTTGAAGCTGAACTCATATTATTTCGTGGGTTGTTTCACTTTCACGGTTACTTTTAGCAGATTTCCCTTAAGGAAAATCAGCTATTGAGGACGTACTCATGACCTAATTTTTGAAATTTTTCTTCAAATATCCATCGACCTATCTAGGAGATGACGAAATGAGGATTCGTTCAAAACTGTATATATAATATATATATGTCTGTTGCCGCTCTAGCGGTCGCAATTTTTGTCTTATGGTCACCAAACTTGATATATAGTCGTTCTATACAAAGAGAAAGATCAAGAAGAAGAATTTCGAAAATTTGTAATATCTCCGTTATGATGCGTCGGATCAAAATATTGTATGGAATCCATCTTATTACAAGTGTAATGTTCAATAAATGTTGTAATGTACATTTTTTCACTACCTTGATTATTAACTGAAATATTTGCATTTTATAGTTTTCGGTCTTCAGTAAACCCCCACTCCTACTCATCTCATATTAACAATGTTCTATTATGTTATGAAACACTTTATGTGAAACTTAAATACCAAGTATTGTCCTCATTGAACTTTTAAGTTTTGAGATAAATGCACAAGGGAAATCTGCTTAGTTAACGCAGCTCCTGCGTGACGGACGTTTTTCATTCGAAACCTATTAGCACTATATCTGGTGATGGTGCTCTGAAAGATCAATCTGTCCTAATGTACGTTCTGTGATGGAAAATTTAAACCAAAAGACATAAACCATTTTAAGATATTTAACTTATATATTTAAATTTAATTTTATACGTGGCTTGTTCAATTGCATTTTTTTTCGTTAAAATGTAAGTGCTAGATATATTGTTTATTCGCTTGACGTAATTTCTCTTTAGGAACCGAGTTCAACTAATATGACATTTGTAAGTCATAAGGTACATTTAAAAACAATATTAAATGTACAAATAATAATTACCAATAAATAATACACATTATTTTTAAATATACTTGCACATCTAAACTTTCATGAAGTAATAAATAAATAAACGACTACAAAGAAAAGTAATGGGACTATTAATAGAAATAAATTTATAAAAATAAATAAAAATAGTAAATTATATAGAAACCCTTATATGTTCAAAACTATGCCTAATTAAATTCTTTCCACTAGCAATAAGATATGTAATATTATTATTATTATTTATAAACGTCCACTTTTTACAACCTAGGCTAATTGGGACGGGTTATCTACAGGTTACCACCCTTTTCTAGCCAGGGTGGGACTTAGGATATTATTTAATGAATTCCGTCACTAAATAATTTCCTTTGCCCAGGCGAGAATCGAACTCGCCACTCTAGGTTTATCATGTGAGATTACGGCTAACGCTTTAACTCACATATGTAATATTCACATTACACAGATATGTAATATTCATATTAATATAATGTTAATGTAAAAATAATGACAATCGAAGAGCATGGCCTTCAGCTTACTGACAGTAGTGGTAACCCGCCCACACATGAACATTTTAACCGTAAAGAAAAAGTATCAATCCCATTTTCGCACAACATATAATTTTGACCTGAAAATCAAACACATGCATTCTGGCTACACCAAACACACAACTTCCATATGGCAACGGGAGTTATGACAAATGGCGGCCAATATATAACACGAATTTCCACTTTACTAAAAAGTATAAATATTCAATCAAAATAAAATTTAAATGGAAGATCCGTTGTGCATTTTAAACACTCAAGATCAATGACAAAACCCTCATTTTATTAGCTCTTTAAGTACCATTTGTAATTTCAAACAATCGAAAATGTCTTCCAGTTTTTAGAATTTTTATAGGTTTCTAGGTAAAAATCTGCTTAGTTTACGCAGCCCTCGCGTGACGGACATTGTTTTATATTGTGATTTCCTGGAAAGCTCTTCCAATAGTGCAACTGCACTCCACATTCCAAAACAAAATGCATTCAAAGCCAGTCGGGTAGCTTTGATTTAGAAAGCTTTTGTAATTGGTGTGAGTGCAAGTAGCTCCGAACTAGACGAGGCCAGCTTCGGTATCTGGATGACGGTTGACTTGAACAGTATTGTGCCATGTCCCGTCTGCTCGTTGCTGGCAAGTAATCCAGTCTGAGACTTTTGAGAATTTAGCAAATTTTGTTTAAGGGAAATCTGCTATCGAGATAATACTCCCCTGAATCCTGATAAGAAGTTTGAATATCTAGATGGAATTAATGGAACACCATACCAAAATCGTATGTACCTAGCTGTATAAACTCGTCCAGATATTTGTCATGCAGTGAACAAACTTAGTAAGTTTAACAATAAGTACGGCCAAGAACAGTGGAAAGCCGCTAAACGATTTATAAGATAATTAGAAGTCCGTCACGCAGGGGTTGCGTTAACTAAGCAGATTTCCCACTTGCGTCCCGTATTAACCCTAGTATTACCGACCTCTCCCAGGTCCCATATATTACCAAGGGGGGGGGGGCTCCTCGAGCCCACAACCTTAAAAACCTTTTATTTTGGTTCTATAATTTTTTTAAAATTTTCATTTCAATTGGATTATGTTTAATGAACGTTTCTTATGACACCTGTGAAAAAAAAAATTAAATACAAAAATAAAAATAAATTAAAAAAAAAGTTCGGATGGGGAAAAAAGGATGACTTTAAATTAAATGTAATTTTATTCTACTGGAGGAACATATCTAAACATTGTTAGAATAAAAAGTTATCTATATCTAAGTTATTATAACATTATAATAGAATAATAATTTAAGAAAATATAATTATCAGATTTGTAATGCAATTATCGGTGCTTTTGCACAATAATTTTTTTTCCGAGTGTTTATCCAGGATGCAGCATGGACTAACTGTTCCCCTAGTTGGGAACAACCTAGAAAATCTTCTCTTTTCTAAAAAAGTACCTATCAGGAGCAATAATTATAACCATCTCAGTAATATATTTTTATATGAAAAAAAATTATATGGGGAGAATATATATATATTTTTTTTGAGAAAAAAAAAACTTGAGAAGGTTTGTGTATGTTAAAATTACATCAAAGTAATTATTATTTGAGCAATATAATTAATAAAACTTGAATTACTAGTTAAAAGTAGTATTAAATATCAGTGGGCTCGAGGAGCCCCCCCCCTTGGTACTTAAGTGTATAACTACCCCTTGCATTACCAAGGGGGGGGGGGCTCTTCGAGTCCATACGTCAAAAAAAAAATTTTTTCTCAACATAGAAATTTTTTTATTTAATTTTATTGTTATGCCCTCACTCTAGGATGTTTTTCTGAGGAATAAATAAAATATCAAAAATATCCCATTAAAATTGGGTGATAGGGAACAAAAAAAAAAGTTGTGGGCTCAAGGAGCCCCCCCCCCTTGGTAGTTCAAGGGTTAACATTTATTTTATGACGTAAATGTTCAACGAGAACAATATTTAGGGTTCAAATAAAGTGCTCCATAATATTGTTGATATGGCATAAGCAGGAGTGGGGGTTTACTCATGGACTAAAACTAAAAAACTCAAATATCTCGGTTAATATTAAAGATAATGAAAACACGTACATAACAACATTTGTAAATCATTTAAGTTGCAATAAGATCGGCTCTATTTAATTTTTCGGTCCGACGTATAGTAACAGAGATATTTCGAATTTTCGAAAATCCTCCCCTTTAAACCCTCCCTTCTACTGGTCGGATTTTAGCCCTTAACGAACTTGGTCTTTTTAGCAGATTTTATTTACATATAACGACTAAATACCGAGTTCGGTAACGATTAAACAATAATTGGGACCACTAGAGCGGTAATAGAATATGTATATATATATATATATATATATATATATATATATACATATTGATCATTACCAAACTTGATATTTTATCATTTTATATAAAAATAAAGATCAAGTTCGTTAATGGCTGAAGTATGACGAGTGGGAGCCCCCCCCCTCCCTTTAGAGGGGGAAGGGAATTTCGAAAATTCTTAATGTCTCCCTTATTATGAGTCTAATCTAAAAAGTCCGTCACGCAGGTGCTGCGTAAACTAAGCAGATTTCCCACGTGAAGTTTTACAATAAAGAAATCTGCCTAATAACAGCAGTAGTAGTACAGAAACCTCTAAACCTATTCACGAGGGACGAATAGTTACAAAAACGGCCGCCAGAGCTCACGGCGGAAAGTCCGAACTGCTGCCGAGCACATGCAGAATACAAATGCAAATATCTCAGTTAATATTCAAGATACAGAATAAATGTATAGAACAATATTTATAGTAAATTTAATTTTAAATAAGATTGATCCTGTAATATTTTTCGATCCGACGTATAGTAACGGAGATATTTCGAAATTTCGAAAATCCTCCCTTTTAAACCCCCCCTCGTCCACTGGTCCGATTTCAGCCATTAACGAACTTGATCTTTCTTTTTACATAAAACGACTAAATATCGAGTTTGGTAACGATTATACAATAATTGGGACCGCTAGAGCGGTAACAGACAAATATATATATATATATATATATATATATATATATATATATATATATATACAGTTTTGAACGGAACTCATTTTCGTCATCTCCTGGGTAGGATCGATGGACATTTGAAGAAAAATTTCGAAAATCCCGTCATGAGTACAACCTACCTCTGCTAAAATTATATAGAAGCAATCTTATTGCAATTATAAAGTTCTATAAATGTT
This sequence comes from Riptortus pedestris, assembly GCA_019009955.1. Classification (NCBI taxonomy): domain Eukaryota; kingdom Metazoa; phylum Arthropoda; class Insecta; order Hemiptera; family Alydidae; genus Riptortus; species Riptortus pedestris. The sequence goes on along the minus strand of CM032228.1, from coordinate 229,116,243 downwards.
ATTCTGTATATTAATTACGCTATCTTGATTATCAACTGAGATATTTGAAGCTTTTAGTTTTCGGCCTTTAGTAAACCCCCACTCCTACTCGTGTAGTATGTACGATAACCTGTTATATTATAAAGCGCTCTATTTGAATCCTAAATACCATATATTGTTCTTATTGAACTGTTACGGTTTGAGATAAATGCAAATACTTGTGGCTCGGGGGGAGTCTGCATAATTAACGCAGCCCCTGCGTGACGGACTTTAATAATAGTTCACATGACACCTCTCTCCGGAGCTAAGCCCTGTTTTACAAACTGTTAATAAAAGTTATATAAACTTCCACCACTTTAGACCAGACCCAAGGTTTGCCTAGAAAGCGAATAGTCTGAAATTATTATTGCAAATTCTATACTAACAACAATACTATCAGTATGCAAATGAGGGACTAGAGAAACTAATACCAAGCACCTCCAATCGATTGTTGAAACTAAACTTGATAACGTGGCAGAAATGAGGATATTCAGATGCTTCAGATAAGAAGACAGTTCATGACTCTACTGATTACGTTGTTCGTTATCTCTAAAAAACAAACTACTTGAAAGATTGACACATAATATTCTTTATAATATCATGTTCAGAGACTGTTGAGCAATATCGTTGCTCGGTATTTAAAAAGTCCGTCACGCAGGGGCTGCGTAAACTAAGTAGATTTCCTATGTGAAGTTTAGCAATAGAGAAATCTGCATACTAGTATCACAACACCACCATAAGTAAATACAAACGGTAATGAGAAATCTTTCAGTTAATTTTAATATTATTATTATATTATTTATTAACGTCCACTTTTTGCAACTCAGGCTAATTGGGACGGGTTATCTTAATTTTAATAAATTCCCAACTGAAACGGCTTCTGAATTGTAAGAATTATTTATATTTTAATAACTCAAATTTTAGTAGTCCAAGAACTAAAGAAGGGAGGGGGGCGGATGAACAAGACGTATTTGCATAAATCTCACAAAGTAACGAAGGTTAGGTAAGGTTAGAAACGACAGGTAAGGTTAGAACCTTCCGCCAGAGCCGATTTACGAAAACGGCCGAATTAACCCGAACAACACCCAACCACAGACTTCATAAAAATGAAAATATCTCGGTTAATATTCAAGATAGAGAATAAGTGTATATAACAATATTTATAGTAAATTTAATTTGCAATAAGATTGGTTCTATAACATTTTTTGATCAAATGCATAATAACGGAGATATTTCGAATTTTCGAAAATCTCCCCTCTAACCCCCCCCCCCTGCCTCTGGTACGATTTCAGCCATTAACGAACTTGATCTGTCTTTTTACATAAAACGGTTAAATATCGAGTTTCGTAACGATCAAACAAAAATTGCGACCGCTAGAGCGTTAACAGACAAATATATATATATATATATATATATATATATATATATATATATATATATATATATAATTTTGAACGGACCTCATTTTCGTCATCTCCTGGTTGGGATCGATGGGCATTTGAAAAATTTTTTACCCTTAAGGGAAATCTGCTAAAACTCCGTCAGGTTGAGGCTGCGTAAAATATACAGATTTCCCACCTGTTTCTGTGATATACACGAATGTCATCTCGACACAGTTTATTTCTGAGTAAAAGTTCAATGAGCAGTACTGTGTATTTACTGAAGGCTGATTAGTGCAAATTGCCGGCATAATAATATTTTTACTATTATTATTAACATTTCACCGACAAGGCTGTGACCCAGGACAAATTTGACAAGTAGGTGTCATATATGACATCTAGCTGCCATATGCATATTTTCCATTTCTGCTCAGAGCCACTCTTCTTGTCTCAAAATAACATTTTAAAAAGTTAAGAAGAATAGTGTGTCCTTTTGAGTACCCCCCCCCCCCACGTCATTAATGAGAGGTTAAAATGAAATATTAAATAAAAATATGCAAAAAATATATTTATAGTATAATAATATATTATGTAATATTTATTATATAATAACATGCTATTTAATACTTTTTCTTACGAAATAAATAAGCAATGAGCATATATTAGTAGCATATTATTATTATACAAAAATATAACATAAGTATAAAAAAAATATATACAAATATTAACCTACACAGTACAAAATAAAAATCAAAGGACACTCATTCAAAAGGAAATGAAAAAAACAAAAACAAAAAAAAACATGAAACTATTCACTTGACGATTCGTTATTAGCAAAACATTCAGGGAAACCATAGTAAGTATATACTATGTGTTCACCGCAAATAATTCTTTGGCATTTACTGCAAAGATGGGGTACCTCTTCTGTTTTTTTTTTTTTTTTATTATTATTTATAAATTACTATCACTTTCTTCCATTTGTCTTAAAAGTTCATTTCTAATCTCATCTTCAGTGATAAATAGCGAATTCAGTGTCATAGAAAATATACAAAAGGGAAGTTAAACAACAAGGATGTGCACAAATACGACACTTACCGGCACAAACACTCCCAAAAATGGTGGACAGAGCGTGCAATGACCTTGACATGTATTTGATTACTGAATAGGAGGGTGGGTAATAAGCACTCCAGTCTTGCCCTGTTTGTTACAAGCTCACGTGTGTACAACTTACGGCATAGGTGTCACGTATGACACTGCCTTGTCGTTTAAAGGTTAATAAAGTTCACTTTTTGTTACTGTGGCAAATTGGGACGGGCTATCTACAGGTTAACAGTCGGGGTGCGACTGAGGATTTTATTTAATGAGCTCGTCGCTAAATAAATTTCTATTTGGCTAGGCGGGAATCGAACTCGCCACTCTTACTAACCTGACCCCCCTCGCATTATACTAGAGTTAAGAGACAGTTTTCTCCCGTGATCTGGGATCTTGGTGGAACCAATTAATAATGAGCAACCAATTAACCCTCCGTTAGGCGCGGGTCATTTCGAAACGACTCTAGGCGCGGGTCACCTAGGAGGTGACGATGGAGAAATATGTTGCTAAAACTGCTTCATAGGGCAAAGATAGATTTAAACAAATATAAATACTTATCTAAACAACTAGTAAAACTATTTTATTTTAAAAGTTAGCAAAGTAACACATGAATATGTCTTACAACTATCAAAAATATTAATCCAGGTAACATGAAGCAATTTATGAACAATGAATTCTTTAGGTACTACTTATTTGGCTACTAGAAAAAAATATAAAAATACATATTTGCATGTATCTCATATAATAAAGGTCTCTTGAATACAATTTTTGGTATTTAAACTTCCAATAATGTGATTTATTATGTATCAGAGTATTGTTTACGTGACATGAGTAGAAGTGACGGTGAAAACTGAAAAATGCAAATATCTCGGTTAATATTCAAGATAGAGCATAAATGTATATAACAATATTTATAGTAAATTTAATTTGTAATAAGATTGATTCTGTATAATTTTTCGATCCGACGTATAGTAACGGAGATATTTCGAATTTTCGAAAATCCTCCCCTCTAAACCCCCCCCTCCCACTGGTCCGATTTCAGCCGTTAACGAACTTGATCTTTCTTTTTGCATAAAACGCTTAAATATGAAGTTTGGTAAGGATTAAACAAAAATTGCGACCGCTAGAGCGGTAACAGACAAATATATATATATATATATATATATATATATATATATATATATATATATATACAGTTTTGAACGGACCTCATTTTCGTCATCTACTAGGTAGGATCGATGGACATTTGAAGAAAAAAGTCGAAAATTCCGTCATGAGTACAACCTCAATAGCTGATTTCCCTTAAGGCAAATCTTCTAAAAGTACAATAAGAATAGTTTAGAACTACTTAATCATTTGATTTCTGCAGGAATAACAAATACAAGAAAACATTTAAGATAGAAAATGAAATTAAAACGTTTCACGTCGAATCTTTCAGTTCTACTCAGGTGAGTTTCTTGCCCAAGATGTTTTACATGTCTTCTAAATTCATTCTCGCTCCTCTGTATGTGGCAGCTAAGTAAAGAAGTCCTATATAGGCTTTTATTTCTGTGAGGTCCGTCTCTTTGGTATCCCTCTGCCTAGAAAATTCTGGCTCCACGATTTTTTTAATTCGTTCGTGCAGTGCACAATACTACTAATAATCGTCTCATCAATGAGACAGAACCAGCAGTCAAGTTCATTAGTAGCCTTCTTTGTCGCGCCTTTCACTCCCGGAAGACGAGTCAATAAATAATGTTATCCTATTTTACGCAAAGGAAAACGAGGTTTCCTCCACTCAGAACGGTCAACGATCTTTCTGTTCACTCTTCTCAATGCAACATATTTTTCTTGTTACTGCTCATCCTCCCCATCACTCTCTGGTTCCAAGTCACTTTGTTGAGTCTATTCCCCGTACTTCCAAGCCGTCTTCAAATTCCAAATCTGTGTCGTTCTGTATGTTATCGTCTTCTTTGAAAGGATCCACTAATGCGTCCTTTTCCTGGTCCATTTTTTTTCTGATAAATGTTTTAAAAATGCATAGTTAGTCTCGGTCACCTCAGAGGTGAATTCCCTTTTTTGTAGGTCAATCAAGGCACTTCAAACGTCATATTATAAATATGTCTAAGATAAATAGATTAAATATAGAAATAAAAGAAATTGATATACTTACAATTTTGGTCGCGATGCACCTGTGGGGTGATTTTAGCACAAGGAACGCACTGTGTACAAACTTCGAAGGTCAAACCTATACTGTTTTGAGGAGGAAGGGAAGCTAGAAGCATTGCTCGAGGCCGAAGTCGTTGGGTTCACTAAATCGGAAGTTATTGGAAAAACACCTCAAAGATGCACCTGTCAGGACGCCGCGACTAACGGAGGGTTAAGAGAAAATAAACCGAAAAACAATAGTTTAACAAGATTTGTTTCGCACAATTTTTCGACCCGACTCAAAATAACGGGATATTTTGTATTTTTCAAATATCTCTCCAAACCCCCCCCCCTCATTTCATGTCCGATTTCAGCCATTAACTAATATTGTCTTTAGTGTTGAGTGAAACAATTCTCAAGAAAAAAAAAGGTAAGGTACGTAACGACGAATACTTGCGTAAGTGAGGAATGTAAGAGCGGCGTTTCGTGATCCTATTTTCAGTGAGGCTCATGCATAGTCACGTACGGTGTTGACACAGGTCTTCGGCCGTCAACCAGCTCACCTGTTCATTCTAAACTTAGATCTATGTCTCAAGGTACGTGAGGCGTCTGCTATCAGTAACGCATTTACAATGAAACGTACTTAGATCGAAAGCAAACGCAAAACCAATTTAAGGGAAATCAGCTATTGGAGTTGTAATAATGGCGCGATTTTTGTCCATCGATCCAACACAGGAGATGACGAAAATCAGATCTGATTAAAATTTTTTATATATATATATATATATATATATATATATATATATATATATATATATATATATCGAAAATTCAAATTACTTCGTTATTTTAATTCGGATCGAATAAGTATATAGAACAGACTTTATTGTTTATTAAATGTTCTATAAACGTTGTTACTTGCGTTTTTCGGTATCATGAGTATTAACCCTCCGTTAAGCGCGTGGCTACGGCTGTAGCCACAACAAAGTTTAAATGTTCATGGCAAGCGCATACATGGGCTGGGAGCTTTTGGTGGGCTAATACCTTCCTAGGCAGGATATGTCTGTTAGTCAGAATGCAAGTGACCTTGACCCTCCTTACGGCACATCTTTAATTCCCGGTGTGTTACCGGTGTAGCCAACGTGCCCAACGGTGTGACCAGCTACGAGAATCGGCAATTTCAGTTTATCGTTTTCTTTTGTTGTTTTTTCAAAATTATCATAACAAATAAAGTTAAGATGGCTTTATTTATGGCTCGAGCCAACACAGTTCTGTGAAACGCACCAGTGATCCAGATATTCTTTTTCAATGGTTGCGAGAAGTTTCACCGGGTGAGGAGTCTGAGGTGTAAGATCTACCAACAAAGTTGAAGCAACGAGGGAAGAAACTCTTGAATTTGCCAGAAGATTATACCCAACCCATTATAGTCCCTAAAGACACAATATGAAGATGCAATTTCTGTGAAGGACCGACGAAGAAAAAGAAAACATCCAGAAACTTGTGTGCAAAATTTAAAAAAATGATATGTAAATATCATATGTGGCAAATTTGTCCTAACTGTTTTTAAAAGCGGCTGTATACGTATTTACTATATTTTGTACATAATATTTTATTTTCCATTAATAAGTTTTAATAAAATAAAGTTCCATTACGTTTTTTTTTGCTTATAGAAAGTATATTAATGTGTTTCATTAAAAAAAAAAAAAAATGTTATTCACTTCAATAAAAAATTATTATAATAACAACCGCTCCAAAATAAAAATAATGCACTATGTTGTAAATTAATGATAAAATAAACAATAAACATAAAAACACTTTCTATAAAAAACGGTAAAAAAAACAAATAAAAACTGTTTTAATTCTGTTCGTTAGCGGTGGAAGATGTGCACACACAACAGGTCGAATACACACTGAAAGGGTAGTCTATTGTCTGGTTACCGGCATTGTAGCCCGGTAGATATATTCTAATTAATTAATTGTTTTATTTTCTGGCAAAAATGACTACCTGTGGCGGGTAGACAACCGTTAGGGAAGGTTGCGCCCTAAACAGCTGCTACAGTACAATACGCTCTGTTGATCAAACCTTCTTTTGATCTGGGATTATTAAAAATCCGTCACGCAGGGGCTGCGTAAACTAAGCAGATTTCCCACGTGTAGTTTTATAATAGAGAAATTTCAGAATAGAGAGTCAAACAGTTGCGGGAACGGCCCGAACTAGCTCTTGACGGAAACTCACGAGTAGACTCGAAGTTAGCCGATCTCATCTCAGAAGCTAAAAACAGAAGAATGCAAATATCTCGGTTAATATCCAAGAAACAGAATAAATGTATATAACATTATTTATAGTAAATTTAATTTGCAATACAATTGATTCTATATAATGTTTCGATCCGACGTATTGTTGTAGTGGGAGGGTGGCGGGGGGGGGGGTAGAGGGGGGGAGTTTGGAAAATTCAAAATATCTCCGTTACCATACGTCGGATCTAAGAATTGTATAGAACCAATCTTATTGTAAATTAAATTTACTATAAATATTGTTTTATACATTTATTATCTATCTTGAATTCTAACCGAGATATTTGCATTTTTATTAATTGTGGGCCGATAACTGATTACTGAATTTCCCGCCTAAAGCTAGTTCGGTCATTTGCCGTAACTGTTCGGCTCTCGTATCTTATACGTACCTTCGTATGGAGATTTCTCTATTCTATAACTTCACGTGGGAAATCTGCTTAGTTTGCGCAGCCCCTGCGTGACGGACTTTTTTATGGTTTTTTGGGTTAAATTATCTTTTATAAAATACCTTGATGTCCATGAGGGTACCCTGGTGCCGCTCTCGAAGCTGGAGCTCCTGACGTCATACTTAGCCTTGTGGTGCAACAGCTGGGGGTGGGGCTTCTTGGCCAACCGTCGCTGAGCAACAAGGGCTGCACTGCTCCGCTGCCGCCCCCTGCTGGGCAATCTCACGCTCTCCGACTTCTGCATCCGCTGTCATCACATATACATCATCATCATCATACCCTACTACTACTAATACACTGGCAGATGTTTGACCAATATACAACTCCATGTATCATGCAGTGGTTGGTTAGAAATAAACGATCCTCAGGGTCCAACTCACAGACACCCTTAAGGGAAATCGGCTATTGAGGCCGTATTCATGACACGATTTTCGAAACATTTCTTCAAATGTTCATCGATCCTACCCTGGAGATGACGAAAATGAGGTCCGTCCAATATATATATTCTGTTAACGCTCTAGCGGTCGCAATTTTTGTTTGATCGTTACCAAACGCGATATTTAAACGTGTTGTGCAAAAAGACAGGTCAAGTTCGTTAACGGCTGAAATCGGACAAGTGAGGGGGAGATTTAGAGGGGGGATTTTCGAAAATTCGAAATATCTCTGTTACCATTCGTCGGTCTGGACTTCTACACGGTGTGCTCATTACTGAGTTTTGTATCGAACTAAGAGAGACAGAGGAATCCCATTCACTCTGTACAATACGAATAGATAATTTCAGTACATTAACTTTTATAGAATAAAATGTATGCCATTTCAAGTTTATTTATGAAGCTTACAAATAAAGTCAAGTTGACTGATAACGTCATATACATTAGCTAAATATTATAAAGAAAAAAGTTTATTTCATTCATGCCTAAATTCATTTGGAGAAAGTCTTAAAGTCAGGGAATAAAGTTTTATGTTTTTAGTGATTTAATTATTCTTTCGGTCAAATTATGCGTTAATGGAAGACGTCATGAATAATTAATGAAGTCATTCCCCTTTCATGCGACGTTATTTAAATATTTCGCTGAATTTCCCAAATTAATAATTCCCCAAAATATTTGATTAAATTTATTTTCAAATAGCATTTACGTAAAAAAAAAAAGTCCGTCACGCAGGGGCTGCGTAAACTAAGCAGATTTCCTACGTGAAGTTTTACAATAGAGAAATTTCACGAGAGCCGAGAGTTAAGGAAACGACCAAACTAGCTTTTGGTGGGGAAGCCCAGTTAGTCGCCCAGTTTTAATAAAAATGTAAATATCTCGGTTAATATTCAAGATAGAGAATAAATGTATAGAACAATATTTATAGTCAATGTAATTTTCAATAAGATGTATTCTGTACTATTTTTCGATCCGACGTACAGTAACGGAGATATTTCGAATTTTCGAAAATCCTCCCCTCTAAACCCCCCCCCCACTGGTCCGATTTCAGCCGTTAACGAACTTGATATTTCTTTTTACCTAAAACGGCGTAATATGGTGTTTGGTAAAGATTGACCAAAAATTGCGACCGCTAGAGCGGTAACAGACATAAATATATATATATATATATATATATATATATATATATATATATATATATATTTGTCTGTTACCACTCTAGCGGTCGCAATTTTTGTTTGATTCTTACCAAACTATAAATTTAGTCGTTTTATGTAAAAAGAAAGACCTATTGTTCGCGATAAGCAGAACAAAGTCGACTTATTTTATAAATGTTCTATAATAGAATTTAGTTATTAACATATTTCCTCTAAGGGAAATCAGATATTGAGGCCGTACTCATGGCGGCGGAAGTTTTCTTCAAATGTCCATTGCTCCTACCCAGGAGATGACGAAAATGAGGTCAGTTCAATATATATTTGCCTGTTAACGCTCTAGCGGTCGCAATTTTTATTTGATCGTTACCAAACTTGATATTAAAACGTTTTATGTAAAAAGACAGAACAAGATCGTTAATGGCTGAAATCGGACCAGTGGGAGGGGGGGGTTAGGGGGGAGGATATTCGAAAATTCGAAATATCTCCGTTACTATACGGCGGATCGAACAATTGTATAGAATCAATTTCACTGCAAATTAAATTTACTATGAATATTGTTATATACATTTATTCTCTATCTTGAATATTAACCGAGATATTTGCGTATTTATTAAATGTGGGCCGATAACGGACAAATGAGTTTCCCGCCAAAAGATAGTGCGGTTGTTTCTGTAACTGTTCGGCTCTCGTATGGAGATTGCTCTATTGTAAAACTTCACGCGAGAAATCTGCTTACTTTACGAGGCCCCTGCGTGACGGACTACACTTTTTTTTCAACCTTCAATAGAACGAATGATAGCTGTGTCTCCATTGATGTGGCTTATGATGAAAATCTACAAGAGTATTCATTTGATGAATGGGAATACACACAGAGGCAAAGAAATTCACTAATTTTTAGAAGGCAGTGTCACGCATTGGGCAGGCAAGGGAAATAAACTATTTAGGTTGTTCTCATGAAGTAATTTTTAAAAGTGTCTTGAAATAACCATTAATTCTGTCTAGGAGATGATTCAATTGAATTCGACATATATAGACATACTTCTATTCACGTTCCAGTGCTCGCAATGTGTGATTGTACGTTAGCAATGTTGGTATTTAAAAGATTTTGTAAAAATAACGACCAAGTTCGTCTTCTTCTTCTACCTCCATCGTGCCGATAAGCGTGGAGGGGCCACCTCAGTCCACTTTGCCCAGCTGGGTCTGTCCGCCGCTAGTCTCCTCGTCTCTGGCGCGGTCTTGCCCCTTTCTGCTCCTAATCGAGCTACGTAGTCCTGGTACGTAAGTCTAGGTCTACCACGGGGTCGTTTGCCTTCTGGCCGTGCTTCATATAACCATTTGGCCTTTCTGGTGCCCCCCATTCGGTTGACATGGCCATACCACTTAAGTTGACGCTCCTCAACCATCTCTCCAATCGGTCTCACCCCAAGGTCCTCTCTTATCCGCTCATTTCTGATGTGGTCTCGCCTTGTTTTTCCCGCAATGCACCTAAGGTATCTCATTTCTGCTGCCTTGAGTTTGCTTACGTGGTTGTCCAATAAGGTCCAACTCTCTGCACCATACAAAAGCACTTGTAGAAAGACCGCTTTGTAGTTTCTGAGTTTGGTTGATCTACTCAATTCTTCCTTGGCAATTAGGGTGTTACGTATTTGGTAGAAAATTCCATTGGTCTGACTCACCCTATTCAAGACCTCCTGATCTATCCGACCATCCCTGCATACGAGTGTGCCAAGATACTTATAGGTGTCAACCATCTCAAGTGGTACGCCATTACAGGTGTTATTAACGTCTTCCTCTTCTCTTCCTACAAACATAACCTTACTTTTCTTGACATTTATGTCCATTCCTTTTCTCTTTAGCTCCTCATACCACTCCGTAACACTAGTTTGCAGCCTTTCCTGCGAGTCCGCCACAATCACATCGTCGGCATATAACATTGCTTGGGCTAGAACGGGCGTCATATTCGAGTAGCCCACCAGTGCTCGGGGTGTCCTTCTTTTGCAGACTTTCCATATTTCGTCCATCACTATAATGAACAACAATGGGCTAAGGCTGTCCCCTTGTTTGACTCCCTTGTAGAAGCTAAATGGAGAAGACTCCTTTCCATTGAGTCTCACAACTCCTTTTGGGTCTTGATACGCCGACTTAATGGCACTAATGAGGTTATGTGGAACACGCTTGCTAACCAGAGCGTCCCATATCTCTTACCGTGGGACAGAGTCAAATGCAGCTTTCAAATCCAGAAAGGCCAGATAGACATTCCTCCCTCTGTCCCATGCCTTCTCCACTATCATTCGGGCCGAGGTCCTGGGTCCTCCTGCCCGGTCTAAAAGCAGCCTGTTCTTCCTAAAGATCCCCCTCAGCTATTTTCCTTAGTCTCTGCTCAAGGATTCTGGTGTATAGCTTATACACCACAGAGGACAAGCATATAGGCCTGTAGTTTTCGCACTCAGCTTGACTGCCCTTCTTGTAGATTGGGATGATTACATTATTCTCCCAATCATTTGGGATTCTCTTTTCGTCCCATATATTTTGGAATAGGTCTTGTAGACACTTCCTTAATTCCTGTCCACTATATTTGATGAATTCCGGGGATATTCTGTCATGTCCAGCAGCTTTACCCAATCTTAGCTTCTCAATAGCTTCCTCCACTTTATCCTCCTCTATTGCATCATCTATATCTTCAGGGTAGTCATCATCTTGTCTTCCTCTCCCTCTAAGATTCTGCAAGTTATTGGGTTGATGCTCCACCATATTGAATTTATCCTGGAAGTGATCCCTCCTTTCAGGATCTCCCTATCATCCGTCACAATATTGCCATTTCCATTCTTTACATTCCTAATTGGTTTGGACCTTTTCCCTCCCAGAGCTTTGGTTATGTACCAGAACTTCTTTATATTTTCCTTTTCCAAGTTCGTAAATGACTCAAATCGGCCAAGGGAGAAGGGGTTTATAACGGGGTAAAATATGAAATACTCTAAATTTTATTATGAAAATAATATTGTTATATTGAGTAGGTTAGAAGAATGTTATAGAAACAAGTTTGTTAACCTATTAATGCTCTACAATTGTTTAATTTTTTTTCTCTAATCAAAAATAAAGCTGGTTATTCCTACTTTCTTCTTTACAACCTTCAGTAAACCCCCACTTCTATTTATCGAATATTAGAAATAGAGGACGAAATCAGTAGTATGTAATACAAGCAGGTGGGAAGTCTACTTAGTTTGCTCAGCAACTGCTTGACGAGCTCTTTTGCGAAAGTTCAGTCTTAGAAAAAGTATATTATTAGGAAAATTCGAAATATCTCCGTAATTATACGTCGGGCCGAAAACGTATATAGAACCAATCTCGTTGCAAATACAACTTACTACAAATATGATTATCACTCCAATACACGCGCGTCATCTCACAGATGACCAGTTCTGTTTTTTCGTCATAAGTTTGATGGAGGGAGGAGAGCCTGGTCCCTCACCCTAGTATTCCTCAAGCTTGCTTAGCTCGACAGTTCTGTTGCCGGTGAGCGTGCGTCCAGTGCAGTTTGCGCGTGTTTTGGCCGAGAGAATCTCACAGATGACACGCGTGTAAAAATGTAAGTTTTTCATAATGCCCGATTTCGATGTGGCTGGTATCAACGGCCAAGTCATCAGTCTGGGGAACGGACAAAACGTGCCAACTCGACGACTTTTCCTTCGTGAACTGGGGAATGAAATCATCAGAGATCAGTTGATTATGCGAGTGCAGCTCAGTAATTTGCCATCCACCATGACCTCACGTCTTCGAGAACTCCTTCCCAATGATCAAATACCACCACGAGCTTCAAGCAACTCAGCAGCTACTGATGCTGGTGGACGCCAGCGCTGCGGATTTTGCTTGGAAAATAAAACGATACACCAAATATTCTTGCAAGTAATGTGGCCAATATTCATGTCTGTAACACTGTGCCTTTTCTTGTGCTGATGGATGTAACGTGAGTGTGGGTAATGAAAGTGATTCAGAGTAAAATTTAAGTTTAATTTTTTTAAAAGCAAAGGTTCTTGGTTTTTTTAGTATTTTTTTTTATTGGTCATTTCCATTTGTTTGAGTAACTTTCCAAGTTCAAGAAATGAGGCTCAATTGTCAATGTGTTCATACATTTTACATTATTATTATGTTCTCTGAAACTATCTTACAAGACTGATAAGAGTTGTGTTCCAAGGTTTACTAGTTGATTTACCTTTCGCAAGCCAGCAATAAGGAATAAAATTGAAACTAAGCTACCGTGGCAACTGTGTTACAAAAATTTAACATTTTTGAAGATTTATATACAGATCATTTTTTTCAAATACAAATTTATGAATATTTATGAACTTTTTCATTTATCTATGCACCATTATTCCTGCAAAATTGCGAAAAAACAATTATATTATTCACTTTTGACAAATAAGTGAACAGTCATCTGACAGATGACACGCGTGTATTTATGTCTCACTAGGGGGCGCGTGTATTGGAATGTTATACACATTTATTCTCCATCTTTAGTATTAATGGAGATATTAGCATTTTTTTAGTTGTAAGCCTTTACTAAACCCCCACTCCGACTCACGTCATATTAGGAATAAGCTGTTGTATCATAATATACTAAATTCCAGCTTTAAATACCAAATAGGGTGTTCTATTAACCATTTACTGTTTGAGATACAAGCAAATACGTAGTGCGCTGGCGCCTTCAATTAAGTTTTTGAGGACTTAAATCAAAAATATTTATTTCTTCTATAATTTTACTTGTTATTTAACTGTTTTATTACACACGAGAGATATTAGTTAATTGCTGAAAACGGGGATACAGAGATGTTTAGAGAGGGGATTTTCTTAATTCAAAATATCGCCATTATTTTGAGTCTTATCGCGAAATGGAATTGAACCAATTTTGTTAATCTATTGATTTTCTACAATTGTTGTTCTACACATTTTTTTTTGTAGCTCAAGTACTAAGCGAGTTTTTTGCACTATCTTGTTTTAGGCCTTCATTAAGAAATAAAGAAAGAAATTAAAAGTGTCTTATACCAGCAAGTGGGAAATCTGCTTAGTTTACGCAGCCCCTGCGTGAAGGACCTTTTTTATTACGATATGGTGCCAGACCTCTGACAGGAATATGATTTAAAACTGAAATATATTCCTTATATTCCAAGCATTTAATTATTCAAAGTAGAACCCCAGCGGCGTTTTAATTTTATCTGTATATTATTTTGCAGTAACCTTTTTTTTTAACCAACAATATATATATATATATATATATATATAGTGTGTGTGTGTGTGTGTGTGTGTGTGTGTGTGTGTGTGTGTTTGTGTGTGCTGTACGCATAATGAATGATTAAAAAAAATGTGATTTTCTGGTCCACAAGGCCATCAATGTATCAAACTGAAAAATTATCATTTTCTATGAGGAAATGATTGATCAAATAATTTTAGTTATAATTTGTTTGCTTTTTATCGAACTAAAACGAACTAGAAAAATATTACATAGTTTTTTATTCCAATAATAGTTTTATTGGGTGATTAATTTCATTTTGAAAAAAAAGGTTAATCTTGGCTCAGAGAATATTAGTCGGGAGGGCAAGGATTAAATTGAAGCGCTCCAGGGTGTGGCAGTTAAGGGTTGCAAAGGACAGAGACTTAATTGGCTAGAGCAGAGAGGTTCAGATTAGATCCAAAGAGGAATAAAGGCGAATACTATCCACTTTGTTATATTTACCATCTCCAGATACAAAACTATATATGCATTCGTACATACCAACAAAACTGATATCGCGGTATGGAAGAATATAATTCTCAACTAACATCCACGAGCAAGTTCAGATTCAGGTGAACTCCAATTGAAACTGATTCTTGTTTCTGAAGAGAAAAAGTCCGGGACGCAGAGGCTGCGTAAAATAATCAGATTTCCCATGTGAAGTTTTACAATAGGGAAATCTGCATACTGGTAACACAACACCACCGTGATTTAATACAAACGGTAATTAGAAATCTTTCAGTTAATTAAATATGAGCATAACAAAAGTTGTTTTTTTTGTTATTTAGATTAACTTTTGTAATATTCATTTTTGTCTTTTAACACAATGTATAAACGAGATGTACACTATAAACTAAAGCGGGAGTCAACTATTTTATTGGGCGCAATTAGCATTAATTCCATTATGATTATAAGCTATATTAAAATTTTTAGGTTCGAACGGAAGAGGGGGTTATAAGGCAGGCCTGAAATAAAAATTCGCGATATTTCATGGTCTATTTGTTTTGACAAACGAACATATAACAAATGTTGTTTGCTTTGTTATTTAAAACATTTGTTTTATACATTTTTTCGGGAACAATTTATGAAGCAAGTAATTTGCGTAGAAATATTGATATGCTCAACAATTCTTTTTATATCAACTACCAGGTACCTCACCTGGAAAAATTAATTCATATCTATGTTAATATTTTTTCCTTAATAATTGAAATCTACGCATAATGCACAGGGGACAGGAAATACGACAATATTGAGGACAGTGAAGTCTTACATAAAAAATTAATTTTATTATTAACAAATCCACAGTAACGACGGATTTAAACCCTAAACATAGGGACGGGGAAATGCCAAAATATTGTGCAATGTTAAGCTTTGCCAAAAAAATACCACCATTATTCAGCCTCAAATGAATTCCTGGGCAAAGCCCCGGGTACCTGAGCTAGTATATATATATATATATATATATATTTATATATAATTTTGAATGGACCTCAATGCGTCATCTCCTAGGTATGTTCCATTATCATTTAGAAGAAATTTTTCGAAAATCATGTTCTTAGTACGACCTTAAAAACTGTTTACACTTAAGAGAATTCTTCTTAAAAAAATGTGTCAATAGTTTAAATTGATACTCTTTGATGATTGTTGTACATATAGATTTTTTGAAACTCAAATGTTAATCCTGCAACTTGTACTTTCAAGTCATCTACGTCAATTCCTGGGCTTTTTACTTAGAAATAGAAAGATATATGATAAAATAAGATCACTAGTCTGACATACTAGTGCGTGGGAAATCTACTTAGTTGACGCAGCACCTGCTTCAAGGGCTTTAATTTAATTTGGATTTAAATGACTCCGAAACAATGAAATTTTCCTTAGTCATAACCTGAAATAAAAATTAATTTTTTAGTTAGCATATTCAATAATTTCTTTTGGGGTAAAACCCGTTTTCCTAGTGTATTGAAGATTTTGAATAACCTCCTTATCTGATGACAGTAGTGATGTATTCAATTTTTATCGAAAAGAAGGAATTTAAACTTGTGTGCAATATATTATATTAGTATTTATCACCCAATTTAATTAATAGAAGTAATTGACGCTTCAATCATTTCTTCTTATCATTTGATTTATTTCATATTTAAAATCATCAAGATAAAGCCGATATGAACAATTACCTCATACGTAGTTATACCTGAATGATAGAATAGTGGTCAAACATCTGCCAATTATAAAGTGAATGTAATCGAGCTTTTTGTATCTTACGTCAAAAAACCAACGAAGGAACACAATTGAAAATACCGAACACAAACATGCACAAAACAGTTAATAACATGCTGAAACACAGGTTCACATTGAGTGTTACAAATACAATGCAAGTACAACATTAACAAAATATAACGTAATTTGCTTCACAAATACATATATAAATTCACAAAAGCTACTACATAATTGATTTTGTTGTTAATCACAATTTACGTAGATATTATTTATTTATTACAACACTTTGGATAAAACAGGTTTTAGTACTTTCCTAGATTAATAATAGAAAAAGACAGATAACTAGTTATTTGATTCACTTAAAATCTGTAAATTTATTGTAAAGATATAGTAGTAAGCAAGCCATAATATATATATATATATATATATATATATATATATATATATATATATATATATATAGTAGCTCTATTGTCCATCGTAAGTGCGGTAGCATATAAATAGTTACATGTAGAAATAAAAAGGTTAGCTTAACTATCCTATTAGTAACAACACAAATGTTCTGAAACATGTTCAGTAAATGTGAAATCAATATTAGTGTTAGTGTTAGCTCATTGAATTCTTTATGTTCAAAATGCCCGTTTATTGAGACATTACAATTACGAGACTTATATTAGCATTTTTATTAGTCTAGATCTATTGTGGAAATGACAATGTCGAAGAAAAAGAAAGTCCGTCACGCAGGGGCTGCGTAAACTAAGCAGATTTCCCACGTGAAGTTTTAGAATAGGGAAATATGCCTAATAACAACTGTAGTAGTAAGAAACCTCTAAACCTAAAACATTATTTAGGGCGTAATAACCCCCTATAATAATAAAAAACAGTTGACCTAACCTCTAAACCTATTCACGAGGGACGAATAGTTATGGAAACGGCCACCAGAGCTCTCGGCGGAAAGTCCGAACATATATATATATATAAGTAGTAGGTGGGCCTATATGGAGCAAACCCCTCTTCTAAGGTTAAATTCAACCATAATTCGATTTATTTTTTAAGGTCCCATTTAACCTTAAAAATTATTTCATTATTTTTTTCCACGCCCCTCATTTATGGCTGGATGGTACCCTTTAACAATATGATTTTTTTAATATTAATTTATGGTTCCGATTATCCATAGATTAAAGGAATTTCTAAGGTTCTCGAGCAACCATAATTCTATTTATTTTTTAAGGTTCACCCGACCATTAAATAGACATCTATCTAAGGTCACTTTCAACCATTATTTGATTACTTACTTTAAGGTAACAACCCACCACAAACTAAAATTAAAATAAACCCCTCCTTCTTTATGGTGTCCATCAACCTTTATCATATTACTTACTTTATGCTCACACCCTCCATATATATTGATAACTTATTTTTAAGGTTCTACCCACCATTAATATTTTCCTAACTTATTACTTTCGGTATGGCCCGATCTAACCTTATTTTATATTTCTTTTTCAAATGTATTTTATGGTCCCTGTTAACTATTGTTTTATTTCTGATTTTTTGGATTTTTCTCCCACCCCTTCTTCTACTTATTTTAAGGTCCCATTTAACCTTAAAAATTAGTTCACTTATATTACAACCTATGCTTCAGTTTAACCTTAGCATAGTAATTTATCTTATGAGTCTAGAGTACCATTAACTTAATTATTAATCTAGATATATTTTATGGTTATTTATCACCTTAACTTATATTATTACTTTCTGGTCTATCTCTACCATATTGTTCTATTTTATTTAATAGCCCCAAGGCAATGTATCGATAATTCCATCTACATCGGTTCTAATCATTCTTTTATTATATTCAAACTTGAATTCTTTGCTAACATTCTTATTAATCAAGCTTTTAGATTTTGTGTCTCTCGTAATCATTTTATAGTTTAACCTAACCTTATGTATTTCCTTATCAACAATATTTTTCATAGTTGGTATGTTCAATGCTTTAGAATTTTCATAGTTTAAAGTAAACCCTTTCACCTTCATTGTCTCCTTACCCTTACTAGTTACGTACCCGTAGCTTTTAGGACCTGTAGATATCCAGTCTGTGATGTAATCATCTTTCCCCAGTTCATCAGTCCATTCCCCTAACATACATCCAGTCTCAACGGTATTGGTGCCGTTATCAATGTATACGATACTATCTGTGTCGTAGTAGACAACGTTATTTCCCAGTCTATCAAGCATATCGTACAGCCGCAATCGTGCGTTGGAAGTGGTAAAAGCAGCAATAAACACATTAGTGGATAAACTATCCTCAACAAACTGATCTATGTATTTATAGGTAACTTGAACAATATTATCGTTAATAAATATCATATTGCTTATATCAAGCCTATCGTCCAGTAGTAGTTGGTACCAACGTTTAACATCCACAATGTATTCACTTTGTGTCAAGTTTTGTCTTTGTCCAAATTTACCCCACAGTGAGTTCAAGCATATCTTAGAAACAGCGCGTTTACCAGGGTTAGGAACCACTTCTTCAGGATTCAGATCGATATCAAGACATTTCTTTACTGATGCCACGTACTCTTCAATTGTTTTAAAGTCATCTTTCCACCCACTCGTTTCTAGCTTTATTTTCATAAAATCCTTAACGTATCCTTTAAATAGGTCATTACTCTTTTCTTCGAAGTGCCAAACCTCATATACTTTTACAACTTTATAACCTTTCTCTATAGCTTTGTCAACTTCATCTGTCGTCCATGTCCCAACAAACGCCCTCTGATCATCAGAGTGATGGCAAGCATCACATTTCTCCTCAATACACGTCCTGCACAACCCAAACATCAGCTTATCAGTCTTTATAGGTAATACAGGGTGATAAAGCTTACGCGGTGGTAATACTTTGCATTTAATCAAACCATACCAGCCTTTATTGTAAGCTTTCGGCTTAAATATTTTTAGGGGGTGACCTACTGGATAGTAATCGAAATACTGAACTGTGGGGTAGAGGCTGCATACATCTATATATTTCAATTTTTTATTCTGAACTTTAAGCTTGCTTGCATTAGTCCTTCCTCCATAAAATGCATCTCTAGGGTTGAGTGGCTCCACCACCTCTACGCCTTTTGTATGCTTGTTCAACGCGTTCTTGTACTCTTTGGTTTTGACCCATTTACATTCCCACATTTCTACAAGATTATATCCGTTATTTCTTATTTGCTCACTCCGCTGTGTAGTTTTCTCCCTCAAGTCACCCATAGTCTCCTTGTTGACATTGTTAATAGTGTCTTCTTGATAACAATCAGGACATCCATGCCAAAAACAGCCATGGTACTGGTATACGGTATTCGTCGCTTTGTTATAGCCATCAACCTTTGCTCCACAAATCACGACTTCACCACCATTCAAAGCGTGCTGTACGTTCTCAAAGGTACTAAGCCACGCAATAGAAGCTTCGCTATACATTTCTTTTTTATCAGTCTTTATAACACCCATAGTATTTTCCTGAAGATACTTGGACCTATAAATGGCCATACAGACACTAGCTATCGTAATGTACTGGAATGGATCAATGTTTGCTATTTCCAAGAATTGCTTTCTCAGTTCTAGACACCCCCTTCGCAGAATATCTACATCAGAGTCACAGTAGTCCATAAATTCCTTCTGAAAGTCAAATACATAATTTTCTTTAACCTTTTGATGATACCACTCAAGGAACTCTTTCCTAGCCTTGTTCTTCATCGTATCTACCCCATAATATTTAGTATCGGGCAATGGTCCAACATAATTCTGATTATCTCTTGTGTTGAAGAAATGGGGGAAATATCCTTTCTTAAGCTCTTTTAGACCAAATGTCTTCGGGAAATCGCTTAATGGAGAAGCCACGAAATTATGGCTATCTATAACCTTAATTAGTCCGTTTACCTCTAGCATCATTAGTTTGGTACCATTGTATATAGTATATGGTTTCAAAGTATTCTCAATGCAATATTTCAATATAAATTGTGAGTCATAACCTTTTGCGTTGTGGGCGATAGCTGTGTATCCCTTATGGTTTTTAGAAATCAACCATTTACATAATTCATCATTTGTTTTGAAGGGTAGTTTTGTACCATCGATGTAATGGACTACCACCAAATTAGGTACATGAACTCCAGTATCTTGCTCAGCTTCATAATCGAGCCAGATATACTTCTCTGTATACCCGCAACCATTAATATCTGTTATAATCTCTGTCAAAGTATTCCTATAAAGTATTTTATACTCTTGTTCTGAAATGTCTCCATTCTTCAATTGTTTTTGAAGAGAAGTGATCTTAACATTTTTGTGAAGTTTATGCTTGTTTTTATTCACAAATCTTTGTAAAAACCTTTTCTTATCTGTTGCATTGCAAATGCACAACCCTTTACACTTCCCACCTTTTTGTTGTTTGCGCTGGATATAGCATTGATGTTCGTTAGTCTTGCAAGGTTCCATACAATTGTAGCAAAAGGAGTACCCACATTTGTGTTCCTTAGATCTTGATAAAATCATATTACAACCTTGGCATTTATAAATTTCCTTACACACCTCTTCGTGATTTTCTAAACACTCCTGGTTATAACAATACCTATTACAATCTTCACAGTATACCTTATTTTTATAATCAGGAGAGTGTGCTGGTTTCTTGCATAAAATACATACTTTCACGTTCTTCTTGCACTTATGGTTATCCTTGTTGTTGTAAGGTGAGTCACAAGCGTCACAGTAATACGAGCTTCCTAAGAGAGCTTTCATGCTGTTTATAACATCAAAATGGTTCCCGTTTTTGTATAGGTAAATTTTGGTTCTTTTCTCCTCTCCGGAGTATATAACTGAATTAAAGTTTTCGGCACACACAACCTTTATTTGAACTTGTAATAATTTTTCAGCATTCTTTATGTCCTCTAATGTGAAACCTTCCTCGTTGTAGTTTCCAAGCCTCTTACACAATTCATGAACGAGTTCAGATTGAATTTTCCGACCTTGTCTAGTTAATTTAATATCCATATCACTCAGTTGCATTCCGAGTACTTCATTTGAGTGGTAGGTGAGTGCTGTTACTATGGCTCTTGGACAACACAAGTTATCATTGTTCTTTATTTGAGTGATGCACCTTTTAGTTCTCACGTCATCTTTTAGATTGATTAATTTCATAGACGTCTTTTGACCTCTTGGTATATTCAGAATCTTTATGTTAAACCTAGTTTGTGTAATATTTAAGTTCTCATTAGAAGATAGAATTCTAGCGATATGGTTCATGAAAGTCCTAGCTTTGATATCTGATTCAACAACAGTCGAAATATCATGGTGAAAATTTGGGTTGCTTGCAACAATCGTCAACTTATCTCCATTTTTGTAGTTGCCCTTCTCTTTGGCTAATTTAATCATTGCATTTATGGCATTCTCGACTTCCATTATCTTTTCAATTTTTATGGTGTAATCTACTTCAGTGGTGTTAAATTTCTTAATGAATCGGCTGCTTGTTTCAGTGATCTTGTATGGTGGTTTCCGTTCTTCTTTGGGTGTTTCTATTAAGTCCTCGTGGAAGCTTAACTCTTGAGCAACCTTATTACGAAAAATGGTGTCTTGTGTCTTTAAAATTGATTCAATAATTTCAGCCTTCCTCATCCTTACCGTTACTTTAATATTTTTACTTTTACCAATCTCTCGTAACTGGGGTACCTTGAGCTTTTCTAAATCCTGCTTCTTGTACAACACATCACTGACTTTGTCTAAAGCTTCAATAAGTTTAGATTTTCTCATCTTCGAAAACCCGCTGAGATTATAATCTTTAGCCATGGCTCTAAGATCTTGTAAATTTATTTTTTCCTTCTTCTGCTCCTTCTTCTCTTCATTGTTAGGGTCATTCTTGAGATGACTCTTTGATTTCAAGTGTCTGGACCAGTTATTATACGTAATATCCATACTACACTTGTTGCAGTGTTTATCTGCATAATTATATTTCTTTCCTTCCGACATATTCATTTATTTACTTATTTATTTTATTAAAAAAATCAATTTTTTAATTGAAAATATTTTCAATTAAAAATCTTCCTAGTAATTTTGATTCTTCTGCCCCATTTTCCTCAATATGAGTATTTTGGGTCGGTACAATTTTAATGGTTTAGTACCACCATTAAAATCAAATATATTTACATTTCTTGTTATTCTTCCGTCCCGTACCTTGAACTACTAAAAATGTATAATCTTCTGCCCCATCACCGCTAATTTGACGGCTTTGGGACGGAAAATCTTCTGGCTCAAAGGTAAACATTTTATACTCTTGGGGCATTAAAAATTTCGTTTTAGTTCTATTTTTGCTTCTTCGTAAGCCATTGTTCTTAAGGTTAGTTCCTCATCCTTCTCACTGAAACTAATTTTCATTCTTTTAAGGTATTTTTTAACTTGTTTCAAAGAGAATAAAGGAGGGCTTCGGTTATCCTCGTTGTTGAGTCCGTGAAATCGTTCTTTTGCTAAGGTTTTGCAGAACTTGTACTCTTTATATTCGTGCAATATATCTTCCAAGGCTTCTTCGTTATCCATATAGAACCTGAACTCTGGTGTCTTAATTAAACTCCAAAATCCTCCGTGCCAATTACACAAACTTATAGCTTCTGGAGACAAACTCATTATTGTTATTTATTACTTCAATTATTTCAAATAATAAAGATGATATCAACTGCTGAAAATCTTGAAGAACCTATACATTGCCACAAGTGCAAGAAGAAGACAAAGAATATAGACCCTGAATTAGTTCAAACAAGTAATGGTTTGTGGAGGATATCAACCAAGTGCAAAGTTTGTAAGACAAACAAGAGTAAATTTATTAAACTCTATACTCAGTTTAAAGCACCTGAGCTACCTGACTCCCAGATTACCTTAAATGAGAAAGAAAGGCGTATTGAAAGTATAGAGCTGCATAAACCTGCCAGAAAGAACTTTCCAAAGAGAAGTATTGTAACCCTAGGAATAGATGATTTGTGGGCTGCAGATCTCGTCGTCATGTCCGGGTTTGAGAGCGAAAATGATGGCTACAAGTATATCCTTAATGTAATAGACACATTCTCCAAATATGCATGGGCTGAACCTTTAAAAAAGAAAGATGGAAAAACGGTATCGTTATCTTTTGAAAAAATTATTAAGAAGGCCTCTTTGGTTAACCATAACCCTCCAAAGCTACTTCACACGGACAAAGGTTTAGAGTTCAAAAATAAGGAGTTTAAAGCAATATTGGATACTTATGGTGTAAAGCTTTATCACACAGAAAACGCTGAAAAGTCCGCCATCGTAGAGAGATTCAACCGTACCTTAAACAACAAAATGAGGATTGAGTTCGAGTACAATCAAAGCTTCAGATGGGTTGATACCCTCCAAAAACTGATCAATGAATACAACACCAAAGACGTTCATAGGACTATAGATATGGTTCCGGCTAGTGTTAATAAAAAGAATGAGTTGGTGATACTAAACAAATTAGGTGATAAAGGCTACGAAACTGCCTTGAAACCGTATTTCAAAGCTGGAGATAGAGTAAGGATTAGTAGTGTTAAAAGCCAATTCTCTAATAAGTATAAGCATAATTGGAGTAAGGAGATATTTATTGTTTCACAAGTCCTACCAACCAACCCTATTACATACAAAATAAAAGATTTATCTGGAGAAGAGATCATAGGCTCCTTTTACAAGCAAGAACTCCTAAAAACACAATTATAAAATATTTAAGGGATGATATTAATGCTTAATTTTAATGCTTCAAAAAGCATTAAAATGTTAAAATTTGGTCTAGGATAGACCTTTGGTTAGTCTCTTATCAGGCACAAATAAACAGTTGTGTCGACTTTCCCGTTATCCACTAATTCACCTTTTTCGTTCCTTAGAGTAATGTTGATGGCATCTATTTTCCGTATGTGGTCCGTTAAGGGGACGTACAAGATATTTTGAGGCCTTTCAGCAATTTTATATCCAAAAGGGGCATTAGGAAAGAAGGAGTACAATATTTGAGAATCCTCGTGAGCGTGCGGGTCATCTGGATGGTTTGATATACTAGATTCGGTAAGGTTGCAATGAACTTCAAGAACATCATATGGTCTTACCTTAGGCACATTCTCACCAGTGGTTGTTAGGAATGTTACTGTTGATATACCCAACATCCTCCGCAATGTTTTCCCTAACTCGACTAATATGGGTGATGTAATACAGACACGATTATTAACTAAAGAAATATTAAACTTTGAGGGAGAAAAAGATCCAGCAGTGCCTCTTTCCAGAACTTTGGTAAGCTCATCTTGAACATGCTTCTCCATATCTTTAAGAGTCCAATAACCTTCAGTAATTACAACAGTATGTATTCTAGTCGAACGATCTTTACCGTAAAAATGGAAGTATAGCTTACAATCCTTACAAACATTGTAAATATTATTGAATGAGTAGAAACCGACAAGTCCTATTTTATACCGCTCACTCTCATCCAACATTATTGGGTGTGAAAGGTGCAAAGCAAGCTCACTCGAATCTCCCCTGATTTTTATAATCTTCATTTTTCAACTAATAAATGACTTCTTTATTAAAAGGGAAAACTAATTCTAAAAGAAAAGACAGAGAGAAGTTTGACATTGTTGTTTACCACAACGTTGTTGAAACTTGTAATGACATCATCCCCCATCCTTTAAGAGCACTTATAGTAGGCCCTTCAGGCTGCGGCAAAACCACACTACTTTGCAATTTTATTTATAGAGACTGGTTACCTTACAAGAAGCTTTATGTGTTCAGCAAAACGATTGATCAAAAGATATACTCGGATATGAAAGCTATTTTTGATGGCGTAGAAGACAAGATTGGTGAGACTGTTGCATACTTCAACAACGATTTTGAAGATATGATAACCGTAGACGATTGTGAACCTAACTCCCTAATAATATTTGACGATTGTTTGAAGGAGAACCAAAAGGAGATTCACAGGTACTTTATGATGGGTCGCCATAAGAATATCTCTTGTATTTATCTGACACAATGTTACAGTAAAGCTGACCGTCAGTTTATTAGGAATAATGTTAATATGTTGTGCATCTTTAAACAGAACAACCATTACTTGAATATGATATACGATGATTTTGTAGGGAGTGATTTTCAAAACTTCAAAGAATTTCGTGGACTGTTGCAGTGAGTTATTCAATGAGAATTATGGTTTCTTAAGTATTGATTTGACCAAAAAGCCTAACTCCGGAAAGTATAAATGTAAGTTGGGGAAGAGTTTGATCCCGAACTCGAACTGAACTGAAGTAAACTCAAACTAAACTGAAGTAAACTCAAACTAAATTTTTTAACATTTTACAAGTAATAAATGGACAAACACACACAACGTACAAATATTACGCCTCAAAAGGCCAAAGAGTTAAAGAAAATAGAGCAAGAACTACTCCAGAAATATAAAAAGATTGCTAAGCAAAAGAAGGAAGAGGAAGAAGGCAGGGTTAAAGAATATAGACCAATCACTGAAGCTCTAGAGAAAGTAGATGAAACCATAAGTGACAAACTTGGTCAAGTAGATACAAATATCAAAAATGTTTTAGAGCAAAATAAGACCCTTATCACTGACCTCGTCCCGTTTACAAGAAATATTGCCGACATGGATATACCACCTTCTGAACCAGAAACATCTTTCGAGAAAAGGTTATTTGAAACTCCAGGAGTCTTCATGCCTAAAGGCAAAAGTACGCCATTTGGGAGCAAACCTCAAAAGAACGTTAAATTTGTAGTTGAAGAAGATAGTTATTCTGGAGATGGAGACGACTTAGACACCACTGCTTCCTCAGTCTTCGAAGAGCCTCCAATAGATTACATTAAAAGTAAGATTATTGGTCCCATAGGGGCTGTTTTTCTACCAAAAATATCTGATAAACATTATGGTCTAAAATGGGACGAAGAAGAAAGTGAATTTAAGTTGGGGAACAAAAGAGTAGATATTGAGCATGACGATTTAATAATGGATGGTAAGAAGTATAAAGGTACAAAAGGTTTGTGGAGATTACTAACCCAAGACTCAAGCGGTTTGTATGAAGGTGGGATTAATAGGTTATTTACTGATGAAGACTTGAACAACTACAGAGAGATGTTAGTTAAAGGGTCGGCATTCTACCAGAAAAACGACTCATCCACAAATAAGCCCAAAGCACCACAGTCCAGAAAGTATAAACGGTTAGTGAAGAAAATTTATGAGGACAACAAAGTTGGAGGAAGCGGGGTAGTCTCTGGGTCAGGACTGATTGAATACAATAATAAGTCGGTTATGTACATAAACAACTTGAATGAACTTATAAATCGATTATGCTTAATCAAGGCTGCCGAGCATGCTGGAAACAATAACTTTCACAATGAAAAAATTGGTGTATTGAGGTTTATTACGAACTTGTTGGAAGAAAAGGTTGACGGCGAGAAAGGGACCGAGTACCTTATCAGAATAGTCTGTTCTTTACCAAAATCGGTGTTGAGCGATGAAAAGGTTGGAGGAAGTCTCCTAAATGATATGTTAAATAATATACCTCTTCCAGAAATGCACTGGCCGGGTTACAACTATCTTGGACCCTTCACAAAGCTTGAAAAGAGGCTTCAACGTGGAGATAAGCCCGTTAATAAGCTGGACGCAGCCGCTCAGGAACACGACATATTTTACAGGGATCACAAATCTGTAAAGGAACGACACAAAGCTGACGAAGTCCTTGAACACGCAGCTTGGGAGAGGGTCAAATCAAAGGATACTGGCTTAGATGAAAGGGTTGCTGCTTACGTTACAACAAATATTATGAAGGCGAAGAGACACCTAGGAATGGGTCTAGATTTGGAGAGTGATTCAATGTTTTTCTAATTTTTAATGTTCGATACTAATGATTAATTTTAATGCTTCAAAAAGCATTAAAATTTTAAATGACACACAGCAACCAATTTAAGCTTCTTCAATGTTGTTCCTTACGACGTCGTATACCAAAGATTGCATAGAAACAATCACGATGTAGAGAGTCGTATTTGGAGGAGGAGGTGAGTTAAAGTCAAAGTTAATAATAACATTATTTCTGCTTTGTGATATATTTTTAGGGCCCTTACTAACGTTAAAGACATACATTGGTCTATTTTTGATGAAGTCAGAGGGGTTGTAGTAAACATTTTCAGATTTAGAGTTGTACATCCTTTTAAAGTCTTGGTACATTTCGTACATTATTGCGTAATTACCTTCATTGATATCAAGATTGAGTAACTCTTCAGGGTAGAAGGTATCATTAATTTTAACCCGGATGTTTCTGACGTTTGCGTGGTCAAATTTTGAAATATCCTTAAGTTGATCGTTTGCTCTGTTAGTTTGGAACGCCGCAACCACGAATTTGGGTTTGTCGACATTCCTGTAAATATTGGTTATATCAAATGAGAAAGTGGTTCCGCTCAGCCCTCTCTTCTCTATGCATTCCCACTTGCGAAAGTTGAATGGTTGGGATCCAAATTTGGTTAACTCATTGACTAGTTCAATTTTTGTTGTAGCGCTGAACTCTATGACGGGGACTCTGATTATGAAATCAGTAATAGTTATTTTACCCACAGGAACATCGTTCTTCATCCTAAATACAGCATCATTATCAGAAGCACGAAGAAAGGTTATTAAGAACCCTCCTTTGTAAATGGGAAGTTTTACATCTTCAAAGAAGCCCAATCCTAAATCGGAAAGGTTACCCACAGCGAAGAACTTGCCGTGTTTGACTTGTGATTCGAACCCGCCATTTCCTTTCCCTACAGCTTCGTCTTTAGAGTAGGTTAAAGTACCTTTGACAGTGCTCAGGACCCCTGGGTGGTCGATGTAATCAATCATTTTGTTATGTTTCTTTACTTCAACCTTTTGGAATAAGTGAGGGATGAAATTATCAACCAATTTAACATCAGAATTGGCCCCGTAAGGATGAGCTGTGTCTGTCGATGCTACAACACCTGCAATGAAGTACTGGAATTTTGAAGCTACGAAATTGTCCCCAACATCAATTAAAAACTCTATTTTCTGGTTCTCCCGATTGAGGTTCAGTTCCGTGCTATTTGAAGGGAAAAAGTGCTTAAACTGCTCTTTCTCAATATCGGTGTAATACTTTGTATAATCCATTTTAAATAGTTTTCAAATCCTTTATTAATTGTATTATTTTAATAATTTCAATAAATATTTAAATAAAAAACTCTAAATTAAAAATTCAATAAATAATTGAATTAATAAAGAGAGATATAGTGATCAAGAATGACTGAACAAAAAATTGGGTACGAAGAGGACCCGAAACCATCTGCACCGGTTGAAGACTCGGTCTTTTATAAAACTTTTCAAGAATGTTTATATCCTAAATTGGATATGCCAGACTTTAATGCCAACAACTACAGGATTAACAAGATAATGATGAGTTACAAATACTTGGACGATGAAAGGAAGAACAGAAGTGCACTGAAGAAGAAGTACCTCAAGCTTAAACATGCAATATTTGGTGTTGAATGCTTCCTAACAATTGGAGAAATAGGTTCAGGAGCAGCAGGAGTAGCCTTTCCGGCGCTGTTACCTATTGGTGTACCTTTATCTTTAGGGATGACAGCTGGTGCGGCCATATTAAGGGGTTCAGGTAACCATATCGTAAACAAGATAAACAAACATGCCGCTATCGAGCTATTGGCTAAGGCTAAACTTGACTCAATTGAAGAAAAATATAGTAAGGCTATTGCTGACGGGTGTGTAAACGAAGAAGAGTTCTGTAGCATTGAACAAGAAAGGAGTAACTATGACTCCCTGAAAGAAAGGATCTTGAGCGAATTTAGAGTGAAGAAAGGTTCGGCTGACCTCCAGAACAACGTGAGGATGTCATTAATTGAAGAAGGTAGATCTCAAGCTAAGAAAGAACTCGAGGAGGCTCTCCTTCGTAGTATAAAAGGTTACAAGTAAATACCTAGTTTAGAGGTTATTCGTGTTTTTAATGGTTCAAAAACCATTAAAAATGTATAAGAAGAATTAGTCACGGAGGAAAGGAAATAATTTTGGAAATGTAGTCGGATCCCCACAAACTTCATCCAATTCATCTAAAGTCCTACGAAACGCTTCCATAGCTTCAGCTTCTTGTGTGTTTTTAGGCGCAGGCAAAAGGAAGCAGCACTTGTCATTTGGCGCTACCCTAATACTTTCTAAAATTTCATCAATAGTTTCAGAGCTTAATTGCTCAAGAAGTTTATTTAAATGCTCAGTACTTTTACACTCCATTGCTTTATTTACTGAAATATTTTATTTATTTTTTCACAATTAATAAATGACAGAGTATCAAACATATAAAATTAAAATTAGTCCCTCACAAGCGGACAAAATTAAAACTGCTTTCAAGAAGAAATCAGAAGTAACCATACAAGTCGAAAAAGGGAGTGAACCTATTAAACTAACCCAGACGCAGATCAACAAGATCGAGAAGAATGGTAAAGATGGTAAAAGTGCAAGAGTTAGGCTGACATATAAGCAGCTGAACGAGAACTTCAAATCTGGAGGCTTCTTACCATTAGTATTTGCAGGGCTGGGAGCATTAGGAGCTTTGCTGGGTGGCGGTGCTGCAGTCGCTACGTCAGTCATCGATGCCAAGGATAAAGCAGCACAACTTGAAGAGACGAAGAGGCACAACTTGGAAGAAGAGACGATTGCCAAAGCTAAACTGGGCTCTGGCTTAAAGACATCTAAAAAGGGTTCTCGGGCTCCACAGAAAAATACAAAAAAAAAGTAAATTTAATTTCGAAGAAATTAGAACCATTAACAAATTTTGACATCTTATCCATCGTGAAACAGTTAAAGATAAAACATTTTAAGGGCGTTTTTATGAGAGATGAGCTACCTTTGAAGCCTAAGGATGTGGAGTGTGGTATCATTAATTTAGACAATGCACATGGCCTTGGTACTCATTGGACAGCCTACTTTAAGAATGGTAACACCAAGTACTACTTTGACTCATATGGTAATCTCCCACCACCAAAGGAACTTGTTACTTACTTAGGAAAGGAGAACATGTATTATAATTATGACGGAGTACAACGTGCAGAGGACCCTCCGATTTGTGGACATCTTTGTCTTGTCGTTTTGAAGGAACTCTCAGATGGCGGAGGATATGATAAAATTATTCATAAAATAAAGAATGACAGAGAATATTGGAAACGTTATTTTATTTGATGTGGCAGGAGGGTACTTGACGGGATTATCAGGCTCAAAGTCACCTTCAGAAGTAGATAAATCAAAGTTGAAAGAAATGGTTTCGGAAATTGTTAATGATAAAATGCTTCAAGATGTTTTGACTAGCGTTAATGATAAAATAGTTGACCAAGTGAAAAATGATATTGCTACAGACTTATCGAACGAGATGAAGAAGTCGTTTTCAGCAGGAATAAATTCAATCAATAATTCGATTAATGATTTGAAGAAGGATATGAATGAATTTAAGTCAGCTATCAGGGTAACAAGAAATTATGTAAGCTTCAATAAACGAAGGATAGTCACTGTTTCTGAGGGGAAGGACGAAAATGATGTCGTTACTAAAAAACAACTTGAACATGAAATATCGAAAATTAAAAAATAATCATGATTGATTTTTAATGGATAAATATCTATTAAAAGTCGAATAGGAAAGGAACGAGGAAAATGTATACAGCTATTGAGTCATATCCTTATCATTTCGCTTGATAACACAGAGCGGCGGCGGCATGTGACCTTGCAATAGTTCGTACGTAGGAGAGTAGATAGAGCTACTACATCGCTAAACCATAATTGTTAAAAACCTGATTATTTAGGCTCTTCCAAGTGCATTATCTCAAAACGGATAGTATCATGAGATTGACCTAAGTCATATATTTGATAGTTAATACAACAACTGATATTACCTCTATGGTGATAGTAATTGGACGAGTAGAAAAATGTAAGTTCTCGTCTAGCGTAGAGTGTGCTAGGTGATGTATATATACAAGGAACAATGAGAGCTATGTGAGAATACAGTTCTCAGTACAAGCTTGGTGCGGTGTGTAGTGATGGGCCCTTAACTACATTCCAAGCCTGGCTTCAATGCTGAGTAACTGAGTGACGTCCAAGCATTCTCAAAAATACCTCACGCTCACCTTACTTTGCGTACATAAATAAGTTATCAAAGCCGGAATTGTTGACCGATGGCTATAGACGCCTGGTTGTCAGTGTCAGGCTAAAAGCGACTCTAAAAAGCTAGAGTTGAACACTCCTAGAAAGATCTCGAATCTACTAGAAGTAGTAAGATAACAAGGAAAGCAAAGTAAGGTTGAGCAAAAAAGGAGAGTGGGAGTAAGGGGTATTTTTGCACTTTTTTAGTAACAGTTAGAGTTATGGTAGAAATAGACCCCAACTAATAATATAAGAGAAATAATTTTTAAGGCTAGTTTTAATCTTAAAAAAGATTAAGACAATAAATTAAAGTAAGGTTGATGTTAACCACAAAATATATCTAGACTTATAATTAAATTAATGGAACTCTAGACTCATAAGATAAATTACTATGCTAAGGTTAAACTGAAGCATAGGTTGTAATATAAGTGAACTAATTTTTAAGGTTAAATGGGACCTTAAAATAAGTAGAAGAAGGGGTGGGAGAAAAATCCAAAAAATCAGAAATAAAACAATAGTTAACAGGGACCATAAAATACATTTGAAAAAGAAATATAAAATAAGGTTAGATCGGGCCATACCGAAAGTAATAAGTTAGGAAAATATTAATGGTGGGTAGAACCTTAAAAATAAGTTATCAATATATATGGAGGGTGTGAGCATAAAGTAAGTAATATGATAAAGGTTGATGGACACCATAAAGAAGGAGGGGTTTATTTTAATTTTAGTTTGTGGTGGGTTGTTACCTTAAAGTAAGTAATCAAATAATGGTTGAAAGTGACCTTAGATAGATGTCTATTTAATGGTCGGGTGAACCTTAAAAAATAAATAGAATTATGGTTGCTCGAGAACCTTAGAAATTCCTTTAATCTATGGATAATCGGAACCATAAATTAATATTAAAAAATCATATTGCTAAAGGGTACCATCCAGCCATAAATGAGGGGCGTGGAAAAAAATAATGAAATAATTTTTAAGGTTAAATGGGACCTTAAAAAATAAATCGAATTATGGTTGAATTTAACCTTAGAAGAGGGGTTTGCTCCATATAGGCCCACCTACTACTTATATATATATATATATATACAAATAATTTTGACCCGGCCTGAACTTTTAAACTCATACTATATATCTGAATAAGCGAATGGCGGTAAATTTTACTTACCCATACAGGTATTGCCATCTTGCTTTTACACTATCAGCTCACCGATAACACTCCATAGCCTATCGCAGTCAGACCACGGAGTGTCATTGACTAAATATGAGGTCGTGCTTTTGCATTTATGAGTATTTTCCTCGTCCGTATCTTCAAAAGCTTTACTTTATGATATGAATTATCAGGTTTTAGCAGATTTCTCTTAAGGGAATTACGCTTTTATTAAATCTGAGCGGATAACGGACAAAGTGACTTTCCCGCCAAAAGCCTGTTCAGCCGTTTCATTAACTGCTCCTCTCTCGCGAAATTTCTCTATTGTAAAACTGCACTTGGGAAATCTGCTTATTTTACGCAGCCCCTGCGTGACGGACTTTTTTATATTTTGGACGCTATTACGGAAGGTACAATTTGATTCCAACTATTTTAATATAATTCGTTTTCAAAGCCCGAAATTTGTTATTAATATATTAAATGTGAAGCTTCTAGAAGCCTAAATTATGGGAGGGGTGACAGGGTCGGACGAAAGACTGGAAAGTTAGCGAGCAATTTATATTTGCAAGTTTTAGCTGGAGGCTGCCTCCAGTTGGATCCCGACGGAATTGGATGAAACGAGGACTGGGAATTGGAGGCTTCCTCGGAAATTTTACAAATCAACTCATTACAACTAGCTAGGTCAATTTAAAGCATCGTTTATAAGTTTTAGGATAAATCAGTTTTGATTAATCGGCGATTGCGTTCATATAAATAATTTATTATTTTAATAATAATTTATATATTTATCACATTTTATAATTAATATTAACGATCTCTGATGTTCTTGGGTGAACCCATAAGAGTAACTCCTAAATCTCTTCACCACCTAATGAAAACATATCATTTTACACCGGAGACTCTATTTTGACTTTTGGATACATAATATTTACCCTGGTACTGATCTTAGCTTACTGTATCCACAACAACTAGGTGTAATTAGTCAGTTCTCCGGCTACTGAAACCATAAAATGTATATCTGGATAATCTATTTGGCTACAAAAGCCATAAAACATATTCCAGGATAAGCTCTTTTTTATAATAAAACCATAAAACGTAAACTTATGGTTTTAAGAGCAAAAGAGTATATCCTGGTATATTTCGTATGGCGTTTGTAGCCAAAGACGTGACCCAGGTATACGTTTAATGGTTTTAGTAGACAATGAGATAAAACGTATATCTGGGTAAGTTCTTTGGCTCCTAAAGCCATAACGCATATACCAGGATACGCTCTTTTACTAGAACCATAAAACGTATATCTGGGTCAGCTATAGGGCTCCTAAAGCCATAACACATATACCAGGATACGCTCTTTTACTAAAACTATAAAACGTACATCTGGGTCAGCTATACTAAACGCATATACCACCTCTTTTACTAGAACCATAAAACGTATATCTGGGTCAGCTCTTTGGCTCCTAAAGCCATAACACATATATCAGGATACGCTCTTTTACTAGAACCATAAAACGTATATCTGGATCAGCTATAGGGCTCCTAAAGCCATAACGCATATACCAGGATACGCTCTTTTACTAGAACCATAAAACGTATATCTGGGTCAGCTATAGGGCTCCTAAAGCCATGACGCATATACCAGGATACGCCCCTTTACTAGAACCATAAAACGTATATCTGGGTCAGCTATAGGGCTCCTAAAGCCATAACGCATATACCAGGATACGCTCTTTTACTAGAACCATAAAACGTATATCTGGGTCAGCTATAGGGCTCCTAAAGCCATAACGCATATACCAGGATACGCTCTTTTACTAGAACCATAAAACGTATATCTGGGTCAGCTCTTTGGCTCCTAAAGCCATAACGCATATATCAGGATACGCTCTTTTACTAGAACCATAAAACGTAAATCAGGGTCAGTCCTTTAGCTAAAACGGCAATGAAAAATATACCATTATAAGCTCTTTGGCTACTAAAGCTATAAAAGTTCGCCACGCAGGGGCTTCGTAAACTAAGCAGATTTCCCATATAATGTTTTACAATAGAGAAATCTTCATACGAGTGCCGAAGAGTTAACGAAACGGCCGAACTAGCTTTTGGTGGGAAACTCACTCCCGGCCTTTACCCACATTTAATAAAAATGCAAATATCTCGGTTAATATTCAATATAGAGGATAAACGAATATAACAATATTTATAGTAAATTTAATTTGCAATAACATTGATTATATACAATTAGTAATGGAGATATTTCGAATTTTCGAAAATCTCCTTTCTCTAAACCCGCCCTCCCACTGATTTGATTTCAGCCATTAACGAACTTGATCTGTATATTTACATAATACGTTTAAATATCGAGTTTGGTTAAGATCAAACAAAAATTGCGACCGCTAGAGCGTTAATAGACAAATATACATATATATATATATATATATAGTTTTCAACGGGCCCCTTTTTCGTCATCTCCTGGGTAGGATCGATGGAGATTTGAAGAAATTTTTAGAAAATCGCGTCATGAGTACGACCTCAATAGCTGACTTCCCTTGAGGGGAAATTCTATCACGAGTTTTCTTGCAGGTGAGGGGTTTTTTTTTTTTTCAGACCCTTAACACATAAACTATAAATAAGTCACAACAGGATTTAGTTTTAAATATGTTCAATGATTTTTTTTTTATTAAAACCCAAAAAATAACAACCTAAGTATTGCAAATAGCAAAAAAAAAAATGTATGAGAAAATTAAAACTTCTTCACCATTCCATACTTAATAAGAAAAAGTGGTAGCTAAAAACAGGAATGAGGAAAATACTGAAACTAAACATGAAAAATATTATCCATAAATATTTTGCCTTTAAATAAAAGTTTCCTTTAAAGGCGAGGTTCGTCAAGCTTACCTACCTATATTCATAGAACATTAGATTAGAAATTTATTCATGATATTTTCTTGAAGGTTACCTTGAGCCATACGAGACAGAAATAACAAACAGCTTGCTGTACAAAGCTTTTCCTTGGAATTGGACTCCTTTTATTTCCACTTTTATCCTTCAAGGATTAAACACTTTTAACTTGAGACTTAATTAAATTTGTGAAGAATGTGTATAATATTTCATTTCATGAGAAGTTTGATGTAAAATTCGTCTATTTAAAATTTTTAAAAAAAGTTGTAATTAAATTACCCGACAGGAAATTATCTTGTTTCCGAAAACATAATGGCGCTGAACCTAAGTCAAAATTACAGAAATATTATAGAGTTTTAATTATCTCGGTGAAGACTCATTGGGACATTTATGATAGATTAATGAATGAATGCTGTCTAATATTTATGTTTTAGCAGATTTCCCTTAAGGGAAATCAGCTATTCAGGTTGTACTCATGACGGAATTTTCGAAATTTTTCTTCAAATGTCCATCGATCCTACCTAGTAGATGACGAAAATGAAGTCCGTTCAAAACTGTATATATATATATATATATATATATATATATATATATATATATATATATATATATATATATATATATATTTGTCTGTTACCGCTCTAGCGGTCGCAATTTTTGTTTGATCGGTACCAAACTCGATATTTAGTCGTTTAATGTAAAAAGAAAGATCAAGTTCGTTAACGGCTGAAATCGGACCAGTGGGAGGGGGGGGGTTAGAGGGGAGGATTTTCGAAAATTCCTAGTATCTCCGTTACTATACCTCGGATCAAAAATTTTTACAGAATCAATCTTATTGCAAATTAAATGTACTATAAATATTGTTATATACATTTATTCTCTATCTTGAATATTAACCGAGATATTTTCATTTTTATGAAGTATGTGGTCGGGTATAGTTCGGATTAGGTCGGTCATTTCCGTCGGCTCAGGATGGAGGCTTCTTCTAACCTTACCCATCGTTTCTAACCTTACCTAACCTTTGTTACTTTGTGAGATTTATGCAAATACGTTCTTTTCATCCGCCCCCCCCCTTCTTTAATTCTTGGACTACTAAAATTTGAGTTATTAAAATATAAATTATTCTTACAATTCAGAAGCCGTTTCAGTTGGGAATTTATTTTAATTAACTGAAAGATTTCTCATTACCGTTTGTATTTAATCAGGGTGGCATTGTGTTACCAGTATGCAGATTTCTCTATTGTAAAACTTCGCATGGGAAATCTGCTTAGTTTACGCAGCCCCTGCGTGACGGACTTTTTTCTGTCTCGAATATTAACGGAATTATTATTTTTTATTATTTTAAGTATCAGTTACTAAATAATTCAAGTCCAACTAACGTTTTAATTTCTATTATTTTCTTGTATTCAGCTGTCATTAAACCTCCACTTGTACTCGTAGAGTATTCATCGTACATGATTGACCTTTATCTCACATGGTAAACCTTGAGTGGCGAGTTCGATTCTTGCCTGGGCAAAGGAAATTATTTAGTGACGAAATTCATTAAATAACGTCCTAAAATCCCACCCTGGCTAGAAAAGGGTGGTAACCTATAGATAACCCGTCCCAATTAGCCTCAGTTGCAAAAAGTGGACGTTAATAAATAATAATAATAATAATAATAGTACATGAGATGACAGGTATTTTATTCAAACATCTGGAAAATCTGCTTAGTTACGATGCTTCTGCATGACGTACTTTTTATTGGATCACGTGTGGCTATTATTATTATTTGTTAACGTCCACTTTTTGCAGCTCAGGCTAATTGGGACGGGTTATCTACAGGTCACCACCCTTTTCTAGCCAGGGTAGGACTGAGTTGTAGATGTTATTTCGTCACTAAATAATTTCCTTTGCCCGGGCGAGAATCGAACTCGCCACTCTAGGCTTACCATGTGAAATTAAAATCAATGCTTTAACTCACATGGCTAACTTGATCCCCTTATTATTATTATTGTTGTTGTTATACTGGTCGTTATTCTTTGGCATATTGTTTCTTCAATATTTCTGATGTCGTTTAGTCCTTCTGACCACTCACACCTCATAGAACTCAAACTATTTCTTAACAATACACGGCGTGGTTTCTAAGAGATATAGTTTGAATTTATGGCGTGGTTTATAAATTCGGCAACACCCTTCTTTTCAAGAGTTATAAAAATCTGAAATTAAGCTTGAGACGTCTATGTTTTTTAGGACAAAGTTTCTCTTCAAGGGGAAAGGAAATTTTTAACTTATTTCAGTTTTTTTCCAGCACGCCTAACTCTGGAATTTCCAATGGGATGTATATTTTAAATGACGGATGATTATAGAAAATCGAATTTTAAAACGATTTCATAAACTAGTATTAGGTAGTGTCCCAAGTCGGTCTGTTATTAGTAAAATATTAGCCATAATTGTCTAGTTGAAGAATATTTTCACTGTTTATGACGAATTGTAAAGTAAACGGCGAAGAAACACGAATTCAAATGTAAGGAACAACATTGATTGAGAATGGATTTTTTTGAGTAAAGGAGATTTTGGACGATCTTGTTGAAATGACATGTTATATGTTCAAATCTTAGCA
The DNA here is from genome assembly GCA_019009955.1 of Riptortus pedestris. Lineage (NCBI taxonomy): Eukaryota > Metazoa > Arthropoda > Insecta > Hemiptera > Alydidae > Riptortus > Riptortus pedestris. Next base: position 229,078,005 of record CM032228.1, on the reverse strand, counting down.
TTTACTTTAATATTTAAAATTGCTTATAGGTCCACTCGTTTAAAATAATTTTAACCTAACAGCTTAACAGTGTGTGTCATCCTTTTTCTTGCAATGCTTCTGTCTGTCCATAACAATTAGTTTGAAGATGAGTTTACTATTGTTCCTAACAATGGTTGTTGCCTTCAGGAAGCCTAAGATGAAAAAGTCCGTCACGCAGGGGCTGCGTAAACTAAGCAGATATCCCATGTGAAGTTTTACAATAGAGAAATCTGCATACTGATAACACAACTGCACCGTGATTAAATACAAACGGTAATGAGAAATCTTTCAATTAATTAAAATAAATTCCCAACTGAAACGGCTTCTGAATTGTAAGAATAATTTATATTTTAATAACTCAAATTTTAGTAGTCCAAGAACTAAAGAAGGGGGGGGGCGGGGATGGACAGAACGTATTTCCATAAATATCACAAACTAACGAAGGTAAGGTAAGGTTAGAAACGACAGGTAAGGTTAGAAGAAGCTTCCACCTGAGCCGAGCAATGACGGAAATGGCCGACCTAATCCGAACTATACCTGAACACAGACTTCATAAAAATGCAAATATCTCGGTTAATATTCAAGATAGAGAATAAATGTATATAACGATATTTATAGTAAATTTAATTTGCAATATGATTGACTCTGTACAATTTTTGCGATCGGACGTATAGTAACGGAGATATTTCGAATTTTCGAAAATCCCCCCTCTTAACCCCCCTCCCTCTAGTCCGATTTCAGCCATTAACGAACTTGATCTGTCTTTTTACATAAAACGGTTAAATATCGAGTTCGGACCTCATTTTCGTCATCTCCTGGGTAGGATCGATGGACATTTGAAGAAATTTTTCAAAAATCGCGTCATGAGTACGACCTCAATAGCTGATTTCCCCTAAGGGAAATCTGTTAAAATGTAACAATACTCTTCACCTTTTCTTAAGAAGTCCATAAAGAAAGTGTTTAGAAAATAATTTGAAATGTTGTAATGGGAAACGCAGAAAGCTACCCATTCGAAGGATTTGATAAGATTTGAGAACCCAAACAGAGAAAAATACCTTTGACTTCCCAGGAAGAAACTTAAAGGCATAGTGGAAGTGATTTCAGGGCACTGGTAGATTAACACCAAACTAGTGAAACATCAATATGTTGGTGCTGTGGAGGAGAGGACGAGGCTCCTAACCTCATTGAGTTTGATTCCGGATTACTGGAGAATTTAAGATTCAGGTTCATTGGTTATTGAGGGGTTTAGTAAATTAAAGGTCCGTCATGCTGGGGCTGCGTAAAGTAGCAGATTTCCCACACGAAGGTTTACAATAGATAAATATACATACTGGTAACACTACTGTGAATGTTAAGTGAATAAATACAAACAGTAATGAAAAATCCGTCAGTCAATTTACAAGATAATAATCTCTACAACGAAAAGCGGCTGAATTGTAAACAAACAGGCCAGCCAACCTCGTAGCGCTGAATAGATAGATACACCAGAATGAAAAACAATCAATGAAATATATCTGAATATAACATATTAATTTTATTTAAAACTATTTACTAAACCTAGTGCTGTAATTTCTCATGAATCATGTTTATCTCAATCACTAAAATTTTAGTAATCCACAAACAAAAGAAGGTGGAATCAACAGACCTTATTTGCATGCATCTCACAAAGTAAAAGTTCAATGAAAACAATATTTGGAATGAAGTGGTTCATAATACAACAGCTTATTATTAATATTATATGAGTAGGAATGGTGGTTTCCAAGAGGCTCCAAACTGAAAAACGCAAATATCTTGGTTAATATTCAAGACAATAAATGTTAATAACAATATTTATAGTACATTTAATTTTCTATACGATTGGTTCTATAGATTTTTTCGGTCCAACTTACAGTAATGGAGATATTTCGATTTTTTTGAAATCCTCCCTGTAAACCCTCCCTCCCACTTGTACAAATTTAGCCATTAACGAACTTGATCTTTCATTTTATATAACACGTTTAAATACCAAGTTTGCTGACGACCAAAACAAAAATTGAGATCGCTAGAGCGTTAAAAGATATATATATATATATATATATATATATATATATACACACACCCACATACAAACAGGGTATCCAAACTTCCCGTGCCACACCCCTTAAAATCACCAATTGTGTTAACAAATGCCTGAGATTTGGTGTGCCAGAACTGTAACCCCTGAAGAATCTTCTCAGTCCTATATTTAACCTCATAGCCTTCTCCAGCACTTCTCCAGTGACCCTAACTTTGTGATTTCCAATGGAATGCCATACTTTTTATGACGGATTCTTGTAGAAAATCATATTCTAAAACGAGTTTATATATATGAGTTTTTCGACTGGACGCATTATTTACACGTAAAAATGCATCAATCTTTATATCAGAAACCGTACGTTTCATTGGAACCTGTTCCATGAACGTGAACAGTATCTATCACCTAATTGAGGGATTGTTTTTGAGTTGGTTTTTAAAAAACATAATAAATAAATATATAAATTCTGAGATTTGTAATAAATTGAAAACATCTTGGACTGTTTCACTTAATTGACAAAATTGACTAGTCTTCCTAGCAGTAGAAGCTGAAAGACAAAAAAAAAAAAAAAAAAATAAGAAGAAGGGAAAACAAGGAACAGCCCTATTTGGGAGAAAGCTATGAGAAGAGACTGAGGAGAAGAAAATTTAATATAAAAGGGAAGAGAGGTTCTTTTTAGCTAGACTTTCTTAAGCTAGAAAGCTACTTTTTGATTAGATTTATCCCACTTTCTTAAATGTGGTTCTAGCTTGCTACAGAGCTCCATTACTCTGTCTCTTCCTCTTCATCTTTCAAAGACCAATTAAAAATGGCATAGTTAAGCCATATATGGAAATTTATATGCTTCCAATTAATAAATTCTAATTTACTGACTACTGAACGGATGTATTAAGGAAATTAGATGTAATATTACATCTAAGTCCTTACTGACATCCGTTCTATTTGCAATCTCATTTTTTCTAATGTCTATCGTTAGTAATTCAAAGAGTTACTTGAAATTGCCGCTTAACAATTTAAAAGTGCACTTGAAAATTCCATGTTTACACCTGACAGCATTAGAATATTATAATCTCAAGTACAAATCTAGAATATAGGAATGTCTTATGGATCCTGTTTCCTTCTACTATTCTGTGAATGCGGTAACTTCTGGTCACTTGATTTGGCTTACTGAGGGAGACCTCATCATTACTGAGGGAGAAAAAAATCATTATATTTTTTACACTGTACATGTTATATAAACCCTATATTAATATCAGCTTATTTTATCACTTCATTACGGATTGGTATATTTCAATTTCATTCATGACAGGTTATTCCAAAGCACTCCTTTGATATGGTTTAATATGAATTAAATTTCATTTTCTTTATTATAAACATTCAAAACGTTTTGCACGAGAGGTTTAAATAGATTTTCTACAAAATATAGGATACTAATATTTCAAATTAAAATTCTAAAAAGCGAGCCTCTATTTGACAACATCATTGTTGATTTTTGGAAACTCCATAACATTATTTGCAATAAACAAAATTCACTGTTATTCTATTTGTCTCTACAGATGAACAAATGTTTGACTTCTTCTCTAATGGGAATTATAATTGTTTTTGGTAAAAAATACCCTTATACAGCAAAAAGTGAGATATATTATTACAATGGTTCTTCTTCTCTGTTCAGAAACAGTATTTAAAAAGAGCAATGATCACCTACTTTGATTTTTTTTAAACCAATGTTACTATTAGGTTATAATAGTATTATCGTCTGATTTTGCAGATAAAGTTGTAGAAATACTGTATCTACATATTTCACCAGGCTTCACAGTATTCGCCCTGAGATGGATTACGGTGGCACGACCTTAGAACAACACTAACATATTGCACCAGGCTTCACAGTAATTGCCCTGAGATGGATTACGGTGGCACGACCTTTGAACAACACCAACATATTTCACCAGGCTTCACAGTATTCGCCCTGAGATGGATTACGGTGGCACGACCTTTGAACAACACCAACATATTTCACCAGGCTTCACAGTATTCGCCCTGAGATGGATTACGGTGGCACGACCTTTGAACAGCACCCACATATTTCACCAGGCTTCACAGTAATTGCCCTGAGATGGATTACGGTGGCACGACCTTTGAACAACACCAACATATTTGACCAGGCTTCATAGTATTCGCCCTGAGATGGATTATGGTGGCACGACCTTTGAACAACACCAACATATTGCACCAGGCTTCACAGTATTCGCCCTGAGATGGATTACGGTGGCAAGACCTTTGAACAACACTAACATATTGCACCAGGCTTCACAGTATTCGCCTTGAGATGGATTACGGTGGCACGACCTTAGAACAACACCAACATATTTGACCAGGCTTCATAGTATTCGCCCTGAGATGGATTATGGTGGTACGACCTTAGAACAACACCAACATATTGCACCAGGCTTCACAGTATTCGCCCTGAGATGGATTACGGTGGCACGACCTTTGAACAGCACCCACATATTTCACCAGGCTTCAAAGTATTCGCCCTGAGATGGATTACGGTGGCACGACCTTAGAACAACACCAACATATTTCACCAGGCTTCACAGTATTCGCCCTGAGATGGATTACGGTGGCAAGACCTTTGAACAACACCAACATATTGCACCAGGCTTCATAGTATTCGCCCTCAGATGGACTACGGTGGCACGACCTTAGAACAACACCAACATATTGCACCAGGCTTCACAGTATTCGCCCTGAGATGGATTACGGTGGCACGACCTTAGAACAACACCCACATATTTCACCAGGCTACACGGTATTCGCCCTGAGATGGAATACGGTGGCACGACCTTAGAACAACACCCACATATTTCACCAGGCTACACGGTATTCTCCCTGAGATGGATTACGGTCACATGACCTTAGAACAACACCAACATATTGCACCAGGCTTCACGGTATTCTCCCTGAGATGGATTACGGTGGCACGACCTTAGAACAACACCAACATATTGCACCAGGCTTCACGGTATTCTCCCTGAGATGGATTACGGTCACATGACCTTAGAACAACACCAACATATTGCACCAGGCTTCACAGTATTTGCCCTGAGATGGATTACGGTGGCATGACCTTAGAACAACACCAACATATTGCACCAGGCTACACAGTATTCGCCCAGAGATGGATTACGGTGGCACGACCTTAGAACAACACCCACATATTTCACCAGGCTTCACGGTATTCTCCCTGACATGGATTACGGTCACATGACCTTAGAACAACACTAACATATTGCACCAGGCTTCACAGTATTTGCCCTGAGATGGATTACGGTGGCATGACCTTAGAACAACACCAACATATTGCACCAGGCTTCACAGTATTCGCCCTTATATGGATTACGGTGTCATGACCTTAGAACAACACCAACATATTGCACCAGGCTACACAGTATTCGCCCTGAGATGGATTACGGTGGCATGACCTTAGAACAACACCAACATATTGCACCAGGCTACACAGTATTCGCCCAGAGATGGATTACGGTGGCACGACCTTAGAACAACACCAACATATTTCACAAGGCTACACAGTATTCGCCCTGAGATGGAGTACGGTGGCACGACCTTAGAACAATACCAACATATTTGACCAGGCTTCACAGTATTCGCCCTGAGATGGATTTTGGTGGATTATATATATATATATATATATATATATATATATATATATATATATATATATATATATATAAACACTCTAGCGTTTATTTTTGTTTGGTCGTTACCAAACCTAATATTTAAACGTTTTATGAAAAAATAAAGATTAAGTTCGTTAATGACTAAAATATGACAAGTGAGAGGGGGGGTTGAGGAGGAGGGATTTTCGTGAATTCGAAATATCTCTGTTGCTGTACGCCGGATCGAATCATTGTATTAAACAATTTTTGTTTCAAAATAAATGTACTAGAAATATTATATACATTTATTCTCTATCTTGAGTATTAACCGAGAATCTGTTTTCAGCTTTGTACCTTTAGCAAACTCCCACTTCTACTCATGTGAAATCAACAATAAGGTGTTATATCATGAACCACTTCATTACAAGGTTACATGCCAAATATAGTTTTTGCTGAACTTTTACTTTGTGAGATATATGTAAATACGCTCTGTTAACCTCCCCTCTCCTCTGTTTGATTACTAAAATTTGAGTGATTGAGATAATACTGATTCTGATTCATTGCAAATTACAGCAGTAGCTTTTAGTACATTTTTTTTTCAATAAAATTAATATGTTATATTCAGATATACTTCAATAATTGTTTGTCTTTCTAGTCTATCTATCTATTCAGCGCAACGAGGTTGGCTGGCCTTTTTGTTTACAATTCAGCTGCTTTCCGCAGTAGAGATTATTTACTTGTACTTTAAATTGATTGAAAGATTTCTCATTACCGTTTGTACTTATTCAGATAATATTCACGGTAGTTTTACCTGAATGTATATCTATTGTAAACCTTTGCTTGGGAAATCTTAGTTTCCCCTACACGAAGGATTTTTTTTTATACCTCAGTAGTGTTCTAGAACACTCTTATATGGGAACATATGTAAATCGGAAGGTAACTGGGCACTGCACTTGGAAGAAACTTATCATTATATTTTATGATTGTTGTATACATTTAACTCAGCTTTTTATTTTTATTTAATACTTATATGAACATAAAATATGTTGTTATTCCGATATTTATTTATATTTATAATTTGCATTAATTTCCTTTGTATTTTTTTTTCATTTATAGAAATGCATTACTTTATTATTATTTTTAAACTATCACCATAACTAACAAATATTTCATAAGCTAAGAGGACATCCTGTAGATCAAATGAAGTATCTATCTACTTTTAAAAGTTCTCATATTATATTATAAGATATATCATACTCTAATATGGTATGAATGTTAATAAGATAAATTTAACGTTTAAAATGTGGAGCAGGTCGCTAATTTGAAATCAGCTTAAATTAATTTAACCTCTTTTGTAGTAATTAAGAATTTTAATTTTTTATTTAATTAAAAATTTGTTAGGGGTAAGGAGTAAGATGAAACCACAAGACTTCAGAGAGAATGATATAATGGCCACTTTTGCAGGGCGGGATCCTTGGCCCAGATTTCTTCACTTGGAATGACTTTCGTATAATTACTTCTTTATTGTTTAAATTTCCTTGACTATAATTATAAACATACCCGTGGCTACTGGAAGCTTAAATAGTAGTTCAGAATCCAGACCTTAGGCACTGGTATTGTAAACCTAGAGTTGTTGCTTCGGTTCCCACCTGGGCTATAGGAATTTATTTATTGATGATTAATTATGGAAGCTTTTGATAGTGTCGCGGTTAGCCTCAGAAGCTAAAAGTGAGCGTTAATAGAAAATAATAATAATTATGCATAAAAGTACCCCCACTCGATAGAAATTACTTTTGAGATATTAGCAGATTTCCCTTAAGGGAAAACAGCTATTGAGGTTGTACTCATGACGGAATTTTCGAAATTTTTCTTCATATGTCCATCGATCCTACCTAGTAGATGACGAAAATGAGGTCCGTTCAAAACTGTATATATATATATATATATATATATATATATATATATATATATATATATATATTTGTCTGTTACCGCTCTAACGGTCGCAATTTTTGCTTGATCGTTACCAAACTCAATATTTAGTCGTTTCATGTAAAAAGAAAGATTCGTCAACGGCTGAAATCGGATCAATGGGAGGCGGGGGATTAGAGGGGAGGATTTTCGAAAATTCGAAATATCTCCGTTACAATACGTCGGATCGAAAAATTGTACAAAATCAATCTTATTGCAAATAAAAGTTACTATAAAAAGTGTTATATACATTTATTCTCTATCTTGAATATTAACCGAGATATTTGCTTTTTTATTAAATCTGGCCGGGTAACGGACGAGAGTGACTTTCCCGCCAAAAGCTAGTTCGGCGATGAAATTTCTCTATTGTATAACTTCACGTGGAAAATCTGCTTAGTTTACGCGGCCCCTGCGTGACGGACTTTTACTATTAATGTACTACTGTGAGAGACTCAATCTCATCAGTATAATTGACAAGCGTTGGTTTCCTTATCAGACCATACTTACTATGGTATTTTTTTTTTTTGCAGATTTGCCGTAAGACGATCTCAATAGGTTCGGACTCATGACGCGATTTTCCAATAACTTCTTCAAATGTCTATCGATCCTACCCAGTAGATGACGAAAATGAGGTCCTTTCAAAATTATAAATATATATATATATATATATATGTCTGTTTACGCTCTAGTGGTGCCAATTTTTGTTTGATCGTTACTAAACTCGATATTTAAACGTTTAAAGACAGATCAAGTTCGTTAATGGATCAAATTCGACCAGTGGCAGGGAGGTTTATTTGGGGGGGGGGGGGTTAAAAAATTCGAAATCATTACACGGATACAAATACGCTCGAATACACTCGCCAAATAATTGATAAATTTAAATAAGCAGGGTCATTGCACATTTAGCCCAAATAAAATATGACGACTTCTAATAAGCTCAATTGCCCCCAAAATAAGAGTTGTCATGATTATTGTTGAACATTTTTTTTAACTCCAGCAGTCATGAAATTTTTATAAAAAAAACTTACTTACTTTTTCTGAATTCCAGGCCAGTGTGAGACTAAGGATTTTATTTAATGAGTTTATCAAAAGAACATTCCTTTGAGCCTGCTGGAGTCGAACCGACTACACTAGGATTTACAAATGTATTAACTGCAACGCCTTGAATCACATTGTCAGGCGTTGCGTTGTGTACTTTTTGCTCCTTTTAATAAGCTTGCATAAATAAAACATTTAGGGAATGCGTGCTATTTCATCATTTATTAATATAAATGATGGACAGACATTTAACTATGTGTATCAAAGGGGTAGAGCTATCCTATAATTGCCCCTTTGAATTGAAATTGAACAAACAATATCAGAGATGGACCGATATACAGTAAGGACCTTCCAATTAGTATATTTATTAATAGAAAATGAAACGAACGAGATAAAAGGTTTCTAAAAAGCTTCTTTTTACGACTTTTGCCAGTTGTAAAGAAGGAAGATCTTTCATAAAGAAAGTACTGAGCAAAGACATAATTTTCAGTAATTTATCATCACTTCCGCAACTTTCTGACATCTAAAGCTTCATGTCCTCCACCAATTTTGTTTTCTTAAAAATATTATTTCCTCCAAAATTATCTTCTTTTCCCTGGCGTCCATCATGGTGTTTTAATCTTACTTTAGCCTTAAGAACCTGTATTCTGCCTTTCGGTACATATATTAGGGTCCATGTCTTCTTAAAAATGAATACACATTCTAAGTTTATTTAATATATTATTCTTAAAATATTTGTAACTGATGAACTTCTACTTTTAGCAGATTTCCCTTAAGGGAAATCAGCTATTGAGGTCGTATTCATGACGCGAGATTCGAAAAATTTCTTCAAATGTCCATCAATCCTACCCAGGAGATGACGAAAGGGAGGTCCGTTCAAAATTATATATATATATATTTGTCAGTTAACGCTCTAGCGGTCGTAATTTTCGTTTTATCGTTACCAAACTCGATATTTTAACGTTTTATGCAAAAATAATGATCGAGTTCGTTAATGGCTGAAATCGAACCAGTGGGAGGGGGGGTTTACAGGGGAGGATTTTCGAAAATTCCAAATATCTCCGTTACTATACGTCGGATCGAAAAATTGAACAGAATCAATCTTATTGCAAATTACATTTACTATAAATAATGTTATATAAATTTATTCTGTATCTTGAATATTAACCGAGATTTTTACATTTTTCTGTTTTCAGCTTCTGAGATGAGATCTTCGGGTCTAGTCGTGAGTTTCCGTCAAGAGCTAGTTCGGGCCGTTCCCGTAACTGTTTTACTCTCTATTCTGAAATTTCTCTATTGTAAAACCCCCATTTATTTGGTTGCATTGTTGATATTTGCATTTTTCAGTTTTCACCAAACCGCCACTTCTACTCATGTTACGTAAACAATACTCTGATACATAATAAATCACATTATTGGAAGTTTAAATACCAAAAATTGTATTCAAGAGACCTTTATTATACGAGATACATGCAAATATGCACTGGTGACTCCCCCCCCCCCATCTTAAAGTTTTGGACTACTAAAATTTTATTGATTGAGATAACAATTATTCTGACTCATTATTAATTACAGTACTAGATATAGTAAGTAGTTCTCAATAAAATTAATGTGTTATATTCTGATATATTTCAGTAATTGTTTTTCTTTCTGGTGTGAGGCGGGACCCGTTTGTTTACATTTCTAACCTGGCGCTTCCTGTCGGCGGGCTATTGAAATTGGATGAAACATTTCTTATTTCCGTTTGTATTTATTCACGGTGTTGTGTTAGCAGTATGTATATTTATCTATTACTAAACTTCACGAGGGAAATCTGCTTATTTTACGCAGCCCCTGCGTGAGGGAAATCAGCTATTGAGGTCTTACTCATGACGCGATTTTTCTTCGAAAAGAAAATTTTCTTCAAATGTCCATCGATCCTACCCAGGACATGACGAAAATGAGGTCCGTTCAAAATTATATATATACTAGCTAGGGTACCCGGCTTCGCTCGGGAATTCATTTGAGGTTTAATTATGGTTGTATTTTTGTTGGCAAGCCTTTACAATATTTTAACATTTCCCGATGTATACCCGTCGTTGCTGTGGATTTGTTAATAATAAAATTATTTGTTGTTTAAGAGTTCACTGCCCTAAATATTTTTATATTTCATCTCATTTCGTCTCCTGTGCATGTAGTTGTTTATATATACATACATACATATATATATATATATATATATATATATATATATATAATTCATAATCATAAAAAGTATTCTCTCCGCCAAACTATGTTTGAATTAAACTTCCTTACCCTTGAAGCGGTGCAAAGACCAACAGTGACTGAAAACTGAACAGAAAATGTAATATACTGCGAATTTTTATTTTAGGCTTCTATTATAACCCCTACCCCCCTCCCGTTTGAACCTAAAAAAATTTAATATAACATATAATCGTTTAAGAATTAATGCTAATTCAAAATCCGAGTTTTGTTAAGTCCCGTTCAATCGTTGGTGCCAAATACAATTGTCGGCTACCGTTTTAGTTTTCAGTGTATATCTCGTTTATACTTGGTATACGACAAAAGTGAATAGAACAAAGGTTACTCTAAATAACAAAATAAACAATTTTTGCAATGTTCATACTTGCCGAAAAACCAATAGAAAACGAAATATCACTATTTTTAATTTCAGGCCTCCCTTACAACCCCCACTCCTGCCCCTCTCTAGAAATAATGGTACAGCTTATTATCATGAAGGATTTAGTGCTAATTCGGATCAAAAATTTGTATGGAACCAATCTTATTGTAAATTAAATTTACTATAAATATTGTTTTATACATTTATTCTCTATCATGGGTATTAACCGAGATATTTGCATTTTTAATTAATTTGTGCCGATAACGGACGACTTAATTTCCCGCCAAAAGCTAGTTCGGCCCTTTGCCGTACTGTTGGGCTCTCGTATGGAGATTTCAATATTGTATAACTTCACGTGGGAAATCTGCTTAGTTTACGCAGCCCCTGCCTGACGGACTTTTGGCTAATATCGGCTTCATCATAGAACGTATGCATGTTATCATGAAGCTGTAAGTGGATCAATTCTTCGCTTTTCTAATTTTATAATGATCGGGTTGAGCAAAGAAGACTCAACATTGTAGAGGCACTTCTTTAATTGCTGTACTTCTTCCGGTGGCTGAGTGGGTACATCTACAACTATCGTCAGTACGCTAAATGTAAAAGTATGAGCAGGTTCGATCCCCGCCAAGGGAGAATATTAGTTTACGACTGACTACCAGACCGTGCTGGTGTCGCCGTGCTTATGGTTCAGCGGGACTCGAACGAGTATCTGTGTTTTACAGCCCCTCGGAATGGCTATCGATTACTGACTTACTATAGATGGCTTACTTAGATCCCGTCCACAAGAAGACAATGGGGCCCGTCATTCCACGAAAATCGTTAAAACGTTCTATGTTTTCAAAAGAATGACATTCTAGGCCTTCCTCTTCCATTATGTTCAAGTACCTTACCTTCAAATATATATATACACATATGTAACGAAACCTTATGGTGGCACCCAGAAGTTTCAACTTCCTCTTTTCCATCCACTCGATAAGACTTTTACATTCACTTAACTCATTCAGAGCTTCCGTGTTGGATTTTTTTCCCCGACTTGTTCTGGTGATTCAGAAGGAAATCCGCTTTTCCATTGCTTCCAAACTACTATATTTCCTTTTGAGAAGAGCCCACTTTCGCACCCTTAGTCAGTATACTCCGAACGCAAGCTTTTTTTTTTTGGGGTAATCATGCTTATTTGCTCATTAGTTAAAATATCCATATTACCAATCATTGTTTTATTGTTACCAAACTCGATTCTTAAACGTTTTATTTATAACTAAAGATCAAGATATTTGGAATTTTCGTCGATAAGTCGGAGCGAAAAAGTCTATAGAAACGATATTATTGAATATTTAATTGCGTATAAATGTTGTTTTATATATATATATATATATATATATATATATATATATATATATATATATATTCTCTATCATGAGCATTAACCAAGAAATTAGGAGTAGGAAGTCCTTCTCATGTCATATTAACAATAAGCTATTATATCATGAACTACTTTATTCTAAGGTTAAATACCATGTATTGGTCTCATTGAACTTACTTTAACGTTTTGAGATAATTGCAAATATGTGACGCTCGTGGGTGGAGCATATTCTTTGTTAACGCAGCCCCTGCGTGACGGACATTTTTTACCTTTTCATGACTCTTCTTCTAGTCAGGATTCTCCATTTTTCGTGTAACTAGAAGTGTTCAGTCGTCAGTTTGAATTTTAAATGTCCCGCGCTCGCGGGGTTCATAGACCCGACACACACACATGCATATCGCCAAGGCCGTGGCTACAGCGGAAGAACACATGCAGTTCAAGAAGGCATCGGCCAGCAACAAGGATAGAGTCAGTTGCTCTCAGACGCTGGGGTCGTTCATACGGCCAGTGGGGCCTAGCCCCTCTCCCTCCACTACAGATCACCGCTTCACAGATAACCGCTTCATAGATAACCGCAGTTGGAAGTCACCCGTGATAGTCATTCAGTTGTTTCATCTCCCGCAAGGCTGCCATCCTGTATTTATCACCGCTACAAGCGAGAAGACTCCATCATTTCAAGGAAAGTGCATGATTACCGCAAGTACCTATTTAATAATGCTAGCATTATTTGCGCCAATATCGAATAAGTACTCATAGGACCGACAGCTCATTTCGTAGATATAGTTATATGGCCGCCATATTAGTTCATAAAGTTACTTTCTTTGTTTACTGCTCACATTTCATTTTATTATAATATATTTCTATTACATGTTCATGTAATGCCTGACCATCTCGTTAATGCATAACGTAAGGTTGCTTTGTCTTGTTCAACCTCTAGATATAACGAGTAGCATATAGAGATATAAGTCACTATTTCAATATACCTAATTCTTAAGAGAACTCACATAGTTGTTTTGTTTTATTTTCTTTTTCCCTTATCTCTCCAGGAGAAATTACAAATGGTTCAGTCTAAATGCTCTCTTACTCTCCCCTTTAAAAAGCTTCCCGCCATTACATTTTGGTGCCGACATTTTCTATTATTACCGCTAAAGCTTACCGCACGCCCCTACAAGAAGCCTATGAATATAGCACTTGAACATTCTTGGTTTTCATGTTTTGAGTGATCAAAAGGAGTTCTCTGATGTTTGAGAAAAAAAAAATCCTTATTTGCGTCATCCGCTGACGAATATCGATAGACATTCGGTCATGAGTACAGCCTCGACAGCTGATCTATCCTAAAGGAGCTCCATTTAAATCTAGATTGGCTAATTTAAAAATCAATGTACACATTTACTCGCCCATTATCTGTTTGTTCTTTGTTGTTATATGAATGTAGATAAGACTTATCTTAATTTTGTCCTTTAAAAACACTCACTCAAAGTTTATTTCTGGGTCCACTTCAAAGTGATTGCTGATAACTGTTCAATAATGAAAGCTTTTTGGCGGCATTACTTCATGACTTCCATCCACCTGTAGACTTTAAATTTGCAATGTTAATTTATATTTTTTTTAACAGATTACATTTAAGGGAAATCAGCTATTGAGGTTGTTCTCACAAACTCGACGAAAATTATAAATGACGCAATTTATAAAAAAAAAAAATATCGTCACACCGTAATCATTGATCCAATATAGGAATGATGAAAATGTGATCCATTTTGAAATATATATATGTTGTTTAATGTTAACTTCCAAACTCAATATAAAGGCGTTTCTCGCGAAACTAATGATTATGTTCGTAAACGGTTGAAACCAAACTGGGAGGAGAGGGGAGTTAGAGGGAGGGATTTCGAACATTTGAAATATCTACGAGTTTAATCGTGAAATATTACAGAACCAAACTTTTTAAACTATTGATGCTCTAAAATTGTTGTTCTATTCATTTTAGCAAATGTCCATCGATCCTACCCTGGAGATGACGAAAATGAGGTCAGCTCAAAAAAAAAAAATCGATATATATATATATATATATATATATATATATACTAGCTTAGATACACGGCTTCGCCCGGGAATTGATTTGTGGCTGAATGGTGATGGTATTTTTTTGGCAAGGCTTTACTTTGCACAATATTTGGACACTTACCCGTCCCAGTGTTTAGGGTTAATACCCGTTGTTGGCATTTGTTAATAATAAAATTAATTTTTCATGTAAGTCTTTACTGTCCTCCAAATTGTCATATTTCCCGTCTCCTGAGCATTATGCTTAGATTTCAGCTATTAAGGACAAGATATTAACATAGATTTGAATTAATTTTTCCAGGTGAGGTACTTCATAGTTCAAATTGGAATGAATTGTTGAGCATATCAATATATCTTCGCAAATTACTTGCTCCACACATTGTTCCTGGAGAAATGTATAAAACAAAAGTTAATCTAAATAACAAAGTAAACAACTTTTGTTATTTGCATGTTTGTCGAAAAACAAGTAGACAATGCAATATAGTGAATTTTTATTTCAGGCCTCCCTTATAACCCCCACTCCCGTTCTAACCTAAAAATTTTAATATAGCTTATAATCATGGAAGAATTAATGCTAATACACATAACGAGTTTTGTTAAGTTCGGTTCAATCGTTAGCGCCTAATAAAATAGTTATCCCGCTTTAGTTTATAGTGTATATCTCGTTTATACATTGTTAAAAGACAAAAATAAATATGACAAAAGTTACTCTAAATAACAAAATAAACACCTTTTGTTATGTTCATATTTGCCGAAAAACGAATAGAAAACGAAATACCGCTATTTTAAATTCAGGCCTCCCCTACAACCCCCACTCCTGCCCGTCCCTAGAAATGTTGGTATGGTTTATTATAATGAAAGCGTTAGTGCTAATACACATACCGAGTTTTATTTATTTCGGTTGGGTCTTTTGTCGCAAATAAAATTGTTCACTTCCGCTATAGGTTTTAGCGTATATCTTGTTTGTAATTCAGTATACGAAAAAAGTGTATAAACAACTTTTGTTATGTACATATTTGCCCGAAAAACCAATAGGAAAAGAAATATCACTATTTTTAATTTCAGGCTTCCCTTATAACCCCCACTCCTGTTCGTCTCAGAGGATATTAATATAGCCTAAAGTCAAAGTTGGGTTAGTAGTAATATACATACCAAGTTTCATAAAATTCGGTTCAGCCATTTATGCGTGAAAAGGTAACAAACCAACAAACAAACAAACAAACACACATGAAAGAAACAAAATGCAGTTATGGTGTCTATTACATGTGAAACGAAAAGTTATCGTGAAAATTCGCGAAAAAAAACAATGTTCAGACAGAGGTTACAATTTTATATATATATATATATATATATATATATATATATATATATATATATATATATATACTAGCTCAGATACCCGGCTACGCTCGGGAATTCATTTGAGGCTGAATGGTGATGGTATATTTTTGGCAAGGCTTTACTATGCACAATATTTTGACATTTACCCGTCCCAGTGTTTAGGGTTAACACCCGTCGTTTCTGTGGATTTGTTAATAATAAAATTATTTTTTTATGTAAGACTTCACTGTCCTGCATATTGTCATATTTCCCGTTTCCTGTGCATTATGCATAGATTTGAATTATTAATGAGAAAATATTGACATACATTTGAAACATTTTTTTGATTTGAGGTACCTGGTAGTTCATATTGAAAAGAAGTGTTGTGCAAATTTCTCTAAATAACAAAATAAACAACTTTTGTTATGTGCATATTTGCCGAAACCCCAATAGGAAATCACTATTTTTAATTTCAGGCCTCCCTTATAACCCCCACTCCTGCACTTCCCTAGAAATAGTATGGCTTATTATAAGGAAGACGTTAGTGCTAATACACATACTGAGTTTGGTTTAGTTCGGTTGAGTCTTTTGTGCCAAATAAAATTGTTGACTCCCGCTATAATGTTTAGGGTATAACACCTTTATACTTCGTTATCCGACGATAGTGAATATAAAAAAAGTTTTTCTAAATAACAAAATAAACAACTTTTTTATGTGCATATTTGCCGAAAATGCAATAGGAAATCACTATTATTAATTTCAGGCCTTCCTTATAACCCCCACTTCTGCCCGTCCCTAGAAATGTTAGTATGGCTTATTATAAGGAAGGCTTTAATGCTAATTCACATACCGAGTTTGGTTTAGTTCGGTTGAGTCTTTTGTGCCAAATAAAATTGTGGACTCCCTCTATAGTTTTTAGCGTATAACTCATTTATACTTCCGTATACGGCAAAAGTACATATAACAAAAGTTGCTCTAAATTACATAATAAACAACGTTTGTTATGGGCATATTTGCAGAAAAAGCAATAGGAAACGAAATATCGCTATTTTTAATTTCAGGCCTCTCTTATAACCCCCACTCCTGTTCGTCTCAGAGAATATTAACATAGCCTAATGTCTAAGTTAGGTTAGTAGTAATATATATACCAAGTTTCATGAAATTCGGTTCAGCCGTTTATGCGTGAAAAGGTAACAAACAAACAAACAAATAAACAAACAAACAGACACGAAAGAAACAAAATGCAGTTATGGTGTCTATGACATGTGAAATGAAAAGTTATCGTGAAATTTCGCGAAAAAAATCAATGTACAGACAGAGGTTACAATTTTATATATATACTAGCTCAGATACCCGGCTTCGCGCGGGAATTGATTTGAGGCTGAATGGTGATGGAATTTTTTTGGCAAGGCTTTACTTTGCACAATATTTTGACATTTACCCGTCCCAGTGTTTAGGGATAATACCCGTTGTAGGCATTTGTTAATAATAAAATTAATTTTGTATGCAAGTCTTTACTGTCCTCCAAATTGTTGACTCCCGCTATAATTTTTAGCGTATAACGCCTTTATACTTCGGTATACGACAATAGTGTATATAAAAAAAAGTTTCTCTAAATAACAAAATAAACAACTTTTGTTATGTGCATACTTGCCGAAAATGCAATAGGAACCGAAATACCACTATTATTAATTTCAGGCCTTCTTTATAACCCCCACTCCTGCCCGTTCCTAGAAATGTTAGTATGGCTTATTATAAGGAAGGCGTTAGAGCTAATTCACATACCGAGTTTGGTTTAGTTCGGTTAACTCTTTTGTGCCAAATAAAATTGTGGACTCCCACTATAGTTTTTAGCGTATAACTCATTTATACTTCCGTATACGGCAAAAGTGTAATAACAAATGTTACTGTAAATAACAAAATAAACAACTTTTGTTATGGGCATATTTGCTGAATAAGCAATAGGAAACGAAATATCGCTATTTTTTATTTCAGGCCTCCCATATAACCCCCACTCCTGTTCATCTCAGAGAATATTAATATAGCCTAAAGTCTAAGTTTGGTCAGTAGTAATACACAAACCAAGTTTCACAAAATTCGGTTTAGCCGTTTATGCGTGAAAAGGTAACAAACAAACAAACAAACAGACACGAAAGAAACAAAATGCAGTTATGGTGTCTATGACATGTGAAACGAAAAGTTATCGTGAAATTTCGCGAAAAAAATCAATGTACAGACAGAGGTTACAATTTTATATATATATATAGATTTGTCTGTTAACGCTCTAGCGGTAGAAATTTTTGTTTTATCGTTACCATACTCAGTATTTATTCGTTTTTTGTAAAAAGAAAGATAAGGTTCTTTAATGGCTGAAATCGTAAAAGTAGGAGGGTGGTTGACGGGGGAGAATTTCGAAAATTCGTAATTTCTCCGTTACTATACTTCGGATCGAAAACTTGTATAGGACCAAGCTTATTGTAAATGAAATGTACTATAAATTTTGTTTGGTTTATTTATTCTCTATCTTGAATATTAACCGAGATATTTGCATTATTCAGTTTTGAGTCTCCAGCAAACTCCCACCAAGTCATATTAACAATAAGCTGTTATATCATGAAACACTTTATTCCGAGGCAGGGTTATGCAATATTTTCTGTTGAACCTCTTTTCCCCTTCTTTCGTTCTTGGATTACTAAAATTTGATTGATTGAGATAAAACTGAATCTGATGCATTACAAATTACACCCCTAGCTTTAGTAAGTTGTTTTTAATAACATTAATATTTTATATTCGGATATATGACGTTAATTGTTTGTCTTTCCGGCCTATCTATCTATTCAGCACTGCGAGGTTGGCTGGCCTTTTTGTTTACAATTCAGCAGTTTTCCGTTGTAGAGATTATTATCTTGTATTGTAAACTGACTGAAAGATGTCTCATTACCGTTTGTATTTGTTCACTTAACATTCAAGGTAGTGTTTGTTAACTGTATGTATATTTATTTATCTATTGTAAACTTTCGCGTGGAAATCTGCTTAGTTTACGCAGCCCCTGCATGAGGCCTTTTCCTAAGTCATGTCATTCATGGAGTTAGTCGTACTGGTTTATAGGCCATACGGACTTCATTAGTTTCAAAGCTTGTAATATGAACAGCAGTTGAGGATTGTCAACCTGTGGAAGCCGAAAACTTTAAACGAACCTATCGTTGAGAGAGAGAGAGAAAAGTCTTTTACAACTTCAAAGCCTTTTCAAATTAGGCTCTAACTCAATTAAGTCTATCGATTGGCCAACAGAGAAAGAGAATGGACAAAAATTAATTAATAGAAGCATTTTCTTTTTAATACACGTATATCAATATCCATTCAATAATTTTTATTGGAAGGCGAAAGACAATTCAGTGGTATTCGTTATAAAATCTGCCACTTTCAAGATGATTTGATAAATGAGTTTCTCCACGTGCTCGAACAGAAAATGTGTAACGTCATCTCACATGTGATTTTACATTATTTCATTTAAATTATTGTCATATTTCTGACTTATTTCGCAGATTTCCCTTAAGGGAAACCAGCTATTGAGGTCATACTCATTACGGGATTTACGAAAGCTTTCTTCAAATGCCGATCGATCATAGCCAGAAGATGACGAAAATGAGGTTCGTTCAAAATTATATATATATATATATATATATATATATATATATATATATATATATGTTGTTACGTTTTTATTACAAAACCAGTAATAAACGTTTTCAATAAGAGTTCTTTTGGATTGCAAAATTAAACACACACAAGTTTCACAGTTTATCACTGCACTGTCCTTTACTTCGCGGCACTGCACTGCCTTAAACACGGCACTAAACTGTTACTTACACTGCAAAACACTGTTCTTCTTATACAAACACTTTACCGCACTGCACTAATTCACACTGTAGCACCAATGTGACCATCAAGACGTCTGAGCGTAAAACTGGCTTGAGGTACTGGCAGGGTCTCTTATAAATGCCTTTAGAAGGGGCTTGCCAAGATAAGTTCCAGAAGTTCCAGGAAGATAGGCACGGCGGGCCCTAATTAGATTCTGCCGGCTACACTAGGTCGAGCTGTACAGGCTTAAATAGAGAAGCAGGATGAGACCGAGGCTCTTCCGAGAAGGACTGGAAGGGACTAGTGCCAATCACGCCGTGAATAGTAGAGCCATTTAATTTTAGCAACACTGCCGCCCACTTAAGCCTTTTCGTCCCGAATAGGCTCAATATCGCCGTTGCCATACTTGGCTAGTCGCTCTAGGTGTACCACTTTCATTTTAGACCTCGGATTGTGGTATCTCTGAATCCTGTAGACCACGTCGTTCAATCTCTTGATCACCTTGTAAGGTCCCTCCCAGTGCGTCTGCAATTTAGGCGATAGTCCTTTCTTGCGTTGTGGGCTGAATAGTATAACCATTTGTCCTTCAGTATTTCCCCTCCGTATTTGCGGCTCGATCATACCTGGCTTTCATCTTGTCACTTGTCATTTTAATACGGCTGCGGAGTACGGGAGGTGGAATCATGGACGGCTGACCGATATGCCAGTACCCCCCACTCCTACTCATGCCATATTAATAATAAGTTGGTTAATCATGAACCATTACATTCCATGGTCAAATACCAAATATTGTATTCATTTAACTTTTACTTTGTGAGATATATCCAAATACGTTTGGTTTACCCCCCTCCTTCTTTTGTTCTAGAATTACTACAATTTCAATGATTGAGAAAAAACATTATTCTGTTTCATTATTAATTACAGCACTAAGTATAGTAAATACTTTTCAATAAAATCAATCATATTATATTCAGATATACTACAGTAATGGTTTTCCGGTCTAGAATGTATCTATCTATTCGGCTCTGAGAGGTTGGACCTTTTTGTTTACAATTCAGACGCTTTCCGTTGTGGAGAATATTAAAATGTAAATTGACTGAATCATTTCTCATTACCGTTTGTATTTATTCTATTAATCCTCTCCGAGGTATTACCAGAATGCATTATTATTGTAAACCTTCACTTTGGAAATCTGTTTTGTTTACGTATCCCCTGCGTGACTGACTTTTTTTAATTTTCAGCCTTCGATAAACCCCCACGCACTTTAACTATATGCAAACTTTCATTCCTGCCCAAGCCACATAAAATCCAGTATCGAGAGTATCAGTACTCTGTCATATAATGAACTACTTTATTCGAATCTTAAATACCAAATGTTGTTTTCAAGAGACCTTTATTATACGAGATACATGCAAATACGTTCCGTTGATGCCCCTCCCCCCCACCGTCTTTAGTTCTTGGATCATTAAAATTTAAGTGATTGAGATACAAATTATTCTGATCCATTATAAATTACAGTAATATATATAGTAAATAGTTTTTAATAAATTAAATATATTATATTCAGATATATTTCAGTAATAGTTTTTCTTTTCCCTGAAGAGTTTTTCTATATCTGTTCTCTGAGTAGTTGGCTGACCTGTTCGTTTAAAATTCAGACGCTTTCCGTTGGGACGTTTTTAAAATTTACTAAATCATTTCTCAATATCATTTATACTTATTTGCTTAATAATCACGATGGTGTTAAGTGTTACCATTATCTATATTTATGAATTGTAAAACTTCACGTGAGAAATCTGCTTAGTTTATGCAGGCACTGCGCGACAGACGTTTACACTCCCAGTAAATGTTTATGCCTTCTGAAGTAATTCGTGAAAAAGCAGTTTAACGTGAATTTTTAACTTAATTTTTACATGAGATCTATATCTACGAAGATAGCTCAGACCATTAACAAGCTTGGACTTTAGTTGTATGAACCATTAAAAATTACTTTGGCTTCATTATATATACTCAACCGCAAAAAAAAACGGACACTTCATTTTTGTCGTATTAAAAGCTAATTTTCAGCAATTTTCTTTATGTGGGTATTCTAGTTATTACAGAGAATTTAGAGTCTAAGTCCATTGAACTAATCCCTTCAGGATTAGTAAACAATTAGATAAAACTCTGATTAGATTTATTTGTCGTGAAGTTGATCTATTCTAAACTGTAAGTAGTTTTTCGCATATTTAAACATCTTTAATTATTAACCAAGCATTTTGTTTAATTAATGTTTTATTTTTATTTCGGCCCAGAATAATGGGTCTTTCAAACTTAGATGGAAGGCCGGAGCTTACGTTACATTGCCGAAACGCTTGGGGTAGCGAAGTCTACCATTCACTGTAATAAAAACGAAGAATATTTTTTTTTTTTTTTAAATGTGTTAATTTATCTTTTTCTTTTTTTTATTTTGTATCTTTTTGTAAATAATCAATAAAAATTATTCACTTTTGTCAGATTTTGTTTAAATAACCTATAGGTTAACCAATTATTTTAATTAAAAAGATTAATATACATATATATTAAGTATTTAACAAAATTATAAGGCTAAATCTAAGTGTCCGGTTTTTTTTTGCGGTTGTGTGTATGCACAAACCGTACCCCTTTTTCCTGATTTACCAGGTAAGGGAACAAGATGTATGAATAAAAGTTTGCCATATTATCGTCATAAGTTGAAGCTTCTAGTCTAATTTTCTTAAAAGGAAATCTGCTAAAAGAGTCGTTCAATGAACGATTCAGGTACCCCAGAGTTGATTGGAATGGACAGAAACGGGAGCAGCTGGAAAAGACAAGGATTGTGATTGGTTTTCTGTTTAATTGTATTAAATCGCCTCTTGGACCCTGGCCCTTCAGATTTAGGACCTTTAGGAATAGATGGTCCCACCAATACAATGTATCCATTTATTCTTCAAGCCCCAATTTTATTATGGAGGAAGATAAAATGTCTAGCGTAACTAAAGGGTCTCTCATTGGTTAAGTAAGTGAGCGTGGTGGATGACTGAAAAAGCAATGCTCAGCTTTAAGAAGTCTGTCACGCAAGGGCTGAGTTTATTAAGCAGATTTTCTACGTGCGTCACGCATTTCCATTTATCTAAAATCATAAAAGTTCAATGAGAGCAATATTTAGTAATTGCGCTTCAAATAAACTACTCCATGACATAACAGCTT
Source organism: Riptortus pedestris (assembly GCA_019009955.1). Taxonomy (NCBI): domain Eukaryota; kingdom Metazoa; phylum Arthropoda; class Insecta; order Hemiptera; family Alydidae; genus Riptortus; species Riptortus pedestris. Next base: position 229,054,816 of record CM032228.1, on the reverse strand, counting down.
ACTGTTAATGTGACGAGAGTAGGAGTGGGGATTTACTGAAGGCTGAAAACTATAAAATGCCAATATCTTGCTCTCTAATTAAGATAATAATAAGAATAAGATAAACAACATTCAAAGAACATGAAATGTGTAATCAGATTGGACCTGTTCACTTTTTTCATTCGACGTATATTAACGGAGATATTTTGAATTTTCGAAATTCAACTTGTCCGATTTCTGCCGATAACGAACTCGATCTTTTTTTTACATGAAACGCTTAAATATCGAATATACTAAAGATAAAATAAAAAGTCCGTCACGCAGGAGCTGCGTAAACTAAGCAGATTTCCCATGTGAAGTTTAACAATAGAGACATCTGCATACTGGCAACACAACACCACCGTGATTAAATACAAACAGTAATGACAAATCTTTCAGTTAATTAAAATAAATTCCCAACTGAAACGGTTTCGGAATTGTAAGAATAATTTATATTTTAATAACTCAAATTTTAGTCGTCCAAGAACTAAAGAAGGGGTTATTGGCAAATTTAATTTCCAATAAGATTGGTTCTATACAATTTTTCAATTAGATAAATATTAACGGAGATATTTCGAATTTTCGAAAATCCCCCCTCTAAACCCCCTTTCTCTCTAATCCGATTTCAACCATTAACGAACTTGGTCTGTCTTTTTACACAAAACGGTTAAATATCGAGTTTCGTAACTATCAAACAAAAATTGCGACCGCTAGAGCGTTAACAGACAAATATATATATATATATATATATATATATATATATATATATATATATATATAATTTTAAACGGACCTCATTTTCGTCATGTCCTGGGTAGGATTGATGAACATTTGAAGAGATTTTTCGAAACTCGCGTCATGCGTACGACCTCAATAGCTGATTTCCCTTAAGGGAAATCTGCTAAAATTGCGTTCAAAGTTTTCGGAAATCGCTTCATGAGTACAACCTCAATAGGTGATGTTATTCCTTCAGGTATATCTGTTAACATCGATTAAAGTAGTAATAAAAGGCAGAAAAAATGCTTTCAAAAAAGTAAAATCATACTTGGTCACGCCCAAAATATTTGAGTTTATCTCAAGTAGAAAAAGTAAAATGAAAACTAAAGTTTTATGGCTAAGTTTGGAAAAGAACATTTCATGATATATCAGCTAATCTTTAATTTCAGACGAGTGGAGTTCTAATAATTTTGAAGATACTGAAAAAAATGTGTCTAACAAAAACATTTATAGAAAATTATATTTTCAATAAGATGGGTTGTATACTGAGATATTTCGAATTTCACAAATTCTTCCCTCTCTCTTTTGCCCTATCGTCAATGTTACTTAAACGTTTAAACTGAGTACCTAAAATATGTTACTACAAAATGATAAATTTCGAATATCGAAATGCAATCTAATCTAGTTTGAATGTTCCTTGAGATGACCCAATTAGCAACGAGTCTAAATTCCGTTTCCTATCGCCAATGTTGCCTTCCGTGTCATTGCCTCTCAAGGGCCTCCAGATCCCCTTTGTAGTTAATCTAGGCAAATCCTGCTTCCTCAATTTACTCTCCATGATCTTGAATGGAATAATACTATTCAACTAATAGGAGTCTAAATTACTTCATTGGAATGTATGGCAGACTTTTCATAATAGGAGTACGTTAAGACACACGCATACACTTTCGTCATTATTACATCTTATATACGGTATACTCTGTCGAGGATTGCAAACTAAATTTTATAAGACTGGGCTTCTACGCATCCTATTGGTGCCACTCAGCATCGTAAAGAAGTTGAGTACCTATTTGAATTGTGTTGTAACGATTTTTCTTATGTAATTCTGCTACAAATATGGCACCTTGACTTTCCCCGAACGTTTCTAGATCTGTGGAGCAAATGAAACTCCTAATGATACCTGTACCTATTTACATCCTGAAGGCAGGGTTGCCACTACAAGTCATAGCAGAAATATTGAAAATACATTAGGACATCGCGTGAGATAGGCCTTGAGAAATCCCATTGCAAAATATTTACCAAGATTGGCTATATCAATTTTTCTATCGGACTCATCTTAACAAGAGCTCTTTTCGCTGTATTTTTTTTTTTAATCAGGTAGAAAATAAATCAGTATGTATTGGTTGATGTGAGTGGTCTTCCTGCCAAGTAGTTATCACACTATGCAAATAAAACCAAAAATTCTTCTTATTCTGAACCCAATATTTTTTATATATTCTTCATATTTTATGGTAAAGGCCTCCAATAATAAACATTTTTTTTTCAGTGCAAACTTTATTGAAACTGCAAAACAAGTTTCGTGGCTTACTTGCCACGTCTTCAGGGACTATCCATTTCTCAAGTGCTGTCCTCACTGAGGTGGTTGATGATGAATAAACCGAAAATAGAAGTTTCATTTTATCTCACATCTGGATAATGTCCTGTAGGAATCCCTACTCGACAAGATTGGATACTCAGTGAGAACCTCATGAGCCTTAAACTAAATTTTTAAAAATCCTTTATCAAGACCGTGTAGATGTTGGGTCGCGAGACTTAGGTGTCGACGGATACCCTGAAACGTTTACGAAGGGTTCTCAGAGCCTTGGAGACTAGAAATGGGAAGGTGGTTTAAGATCTAGAGAAGACCATGAAGAGGAAGATAATAAATGAAATGAGACCGAAGTATTAAATTGGGTGGGACATGTAGCTAGAAGTAGCCATCTGGGACAGTTGGCAGAGTCGCTGGACCAACTCCAGCAAAGGTAGGATGACCTACAATTTTTTCCCCGATGTCAGGACTAGAACTAAGCTGACATGGTACGCGCCAGATTACTTCACCAGCCAACTTACCAGTGGTCACGGGGACTTCAATAACAAGCTCCATTTCTTCAAAAGAAAGGAATCCCCATTGTGCTCGTGCGGCGTGAGTTGGATACGGCTGACCATGTGATCCTCCAATGTCCGCGTTTCAACGCCAAGCGTATTCGGCTAATGAGTGCTATCTCATATGTTAACTGGCCTCCTGAGAGCTACCATATGTTGGTAAACGACGCATATAGATTTTCATCCTTCTGGGCCTTTGCCAAAGAGGTGTTGAAAACGAAGTAATAATGTATGTTTTTGTAAATTATATGTATATATGTATTGTTTATGTTAGTATTTAGGCTTTAGGTATGTAGGCTAGTAAGTTAGGCTCTTGCTGCCACTTCTTTGAACAGAGGCAAAGGAGTCGCAGCTGCGGGTTCCCCTAGGGCTTTTCGGACTTGAACTAAATCTCCCAAATATTGCTCTTTTATGCTTAGCTGTGCACGGTGAGCTAGGCTAAGTTACCTGGCCCAATTTAGCTATTCAAAATGTTATATCTCTTAATAAATGGAGACCCCTGGTATGGGGAAACCCAAAGGTACAGAGGGGCAGAGGTGGGGGAAAAAAGAAAGCTAGAAGTAACCCAATGATCATCCTTTAATACAATAGAGGCGAGTATTCAATGAGGGAAATTCCTGGATGGACGGAGGCAAACAATTTTCAATGTCTGTAATACCAAGGTCATTCGGATCAATATAGCCTTGAAGAAATTGTTTCTGATGAAAACATAAATTTTTATGATATTAGCTGTTTCCGATTTCAGAAGTTGTATCATAGCAAATGCTGCCTTACGTCTATCTCACGCGATGTGCCTTTAATAATTTCTTTTCAATCTGCTGTGGCTTATTATTGCAACCCTGCTCAGGAAGAAAATCGAACAACAAGATGCGTTTGAGTACGACATAGAATTTTATTTGTTCAAACCTTCGTGGGAAGTCACGGTGCCGCATTTGTTTGTGGAAATGACAGAAAAAATATTGCTTATTCAATTTTCAAATAAGAGCCCAATTTTCTTACGGTGCATAGTGGCACTGGTCCAGCTTTATAATATTTAGTTTTCAATTCTCTACTGAGGATTACAGAGCTATAAAGAGTACAGCGTTCCAGATTTTCCCGTATATAAAATCATTAATCATATGCCATCAGGGTATGGGTGTATGAATGTGTGTATCTGAAGACATTCCTTTTAATAAAATCTGCATTATGTTCCACTGAGGCTATGGAGTGAAGTAATTTCAACTGCTATTAGTTGAAGGGTATTATTCTCCGAAAGAGATTTTAAAACATAGGGAGGAAGCAGGATTTCCCTAAATTAGAGGTAATTTGGAGGTTCATGTGAGGTAATGTCATAAGAGGTAACATAGACGATAGACGAAGGAGATTCGTTGTTAATTTGGTGATCTCAAGAAATTTACAAGCACGACTAGATTGAATTTCGGTATTCAAAATTTAAAAGTCCGTCACGCAGGGGCTGCGTAAACTAAGCAGATTTCCCACGTGAAGTTATACAATAGAGAAATCTCCATGCGAGAGCTGACCAGTTACGGCAAAGGGCCGAACTACCTTCTGGCGGGAAATTCAAAAATCCGTTATCGGCCCAAATTTAATAAACATGCAAATATCTCGGTTAATATTCAAGATAGGGAAAAAATGTATTTGGCAATATTTATAGTAAATTTAATTTGCAATAAGATTGATTTTGTACAATTTTGCGATCTGACGTATAGTAACGGAGATATTTCGAATTTTCGAAAATCCTCCCCTCTAAACCCCCCACCACTGGTCCGATTTCAGCCGTTAACGTACTTGATCTTTCTTTTTACATAAAACAACAAAATATCGAGTTTGGTAACGATCAAACAAAAATTGCGGCCGCTAGAGCGGTAACAGACGAATATATATGTATATATATATATATATATATATATATATATATATATATATATATACAGTTTTGAACGGACCTCATTTTCGTCATCTACTAGGTAGGATCGATGATCTTTTGAAGAAAAATTTCTAAAATTCCGTCATGAGTACAACCTCAATAGCTGATTTCCCTTAAGGGAAATCTGCTAAAACTGGGTCCTAACAATCAGGCGAAATTGCAAGAAGCCAGAGCCATTTCTGACTGGGCCTGCGTAAATCTTCAAAATTCTTTTGATTGGACTTCATTTTTCGAAATTTTAAATCTGACCCTAGGTGTACTAATATTGACGAAAGTGTGATCTCTCTCTCTCTCTCTCTCTCTCTCTCTCTCTCTCTCTCTCTCTCTCTCTCTCTCTCTCTCTCTCTCTCTCTCTCCCCTCCCCCCCCCCCTCTCTCACCCCCGCCCCCACACACAAACAATTTAAATATGGTCTTAGTTCCATAATTTCCATCTAGCCTCATCTTCAAGCGACCTAGCAGTGTGGCTACGAGAACCTATATGGTTTAGTAGGGAACATTCCTGAAGGAGAACGCTCGGGAAAGAGGGAAAATGAGCCACAGTGAACCATGTTTGCTTTCCTTATTGGTTCAGTATCGATATTTACTGAGGATATCATTACTCAGATATAATATAACAAGAATTTGTCAGTATATCAATAAATATATCTCCAAGCAAGGAGATGAAGATTACTCATATTTGTATAAGAATGTGCTGCTTTCTAGGCACTAGCAATTCTTCTATACTTAGGAAAGAAAATAGTTACTGAGTCGGACTTCCTAAGTGATGGAATGGCTCAGAATTGGTGTATTTTGACATTCTATTCTCTATTTCATCCTCAATAATACCGTGTGTGTCAATTCAAGCAGTACACTAGTTACGGAGTCCCATAATTCCAGTGGCTGAAACATTGAATTAGTGAGTTTAAAGCCCAAGCATTGGACTCGTACCGGATTTCTTAAACCTGTAAACTTGGCGTTAGGACTTCCTCGGTGCTCCCAGGCTCAATGACTAATACCATCAGAACTATTGAGGATCATTTAATGAAACCATCAAAACCTTGGGCACTGCAACTTGTCAATCGTTCAAGATTTACATAAATTATTCAACACTAGGTCAGTTCATATATAAACGACATTGACTTTTGTTTTAGGAGGTGGGAACACATAGTAATTCATAAAATCTCTTTACTTATAACATTTCCATGAACAGAATTACTTGGTTTATTTATGATAGTATACTATTGAATTAATACAGGAGTATTTAATATTTTTTTCCGTACGTTTTCTGTGCCTCGATACTTCATATGGGTCAGAACGTATAGTCATGGCATCTACCGAATAATTTGGTCTTCTGTGTTCTGGTTAGGATAAAACTTGTGAAATCATCTGGTAGCATAATTTCAAAAAAAGTCATCCAAAAAATTTTTTTAGCCAAATTGTGTACTGAATACCTTGTTAAACTTAAATTCGTAAACTCTATTACCTGTTTGGATTGGGAATTTATTGAACGAGAACTCACAAAAATGGAATTTTTAGTAACACCCGGGTAGGAAAGCAAACTTTAAGATATCCAGCACACACATTAATACAGTAGACCATAACAGAGAATTGACATAACATTTTCAATTAGGCAATTAAAACTAATATACATTTATTAATAACAATTTATATACTACTCCATCAACACAGACTACATAAAGTAGAACAAGTATCGCCTTAATTAATGAATTTGCGAGCCTGGAGGCGTGGGATTTGGAGAGGCTTTGAGTAGCTTTTACTTTAGAACTTAGAACATTTTTTTTAATTTTAAAACTTATGTAACCAGACGTACAATTATTGTTTACAAAAATATCATTAACAACAAAAAATACCTAATTAAAATATTTTAAAAGTACCTTTAATTATTTCATTCAAGAATGAATTTTTGAGATTTTGTTTCTTTGGTGTCTGTTTGTTTGTTACCTTTTCACGCATAAACGGCTAAACCGAATTCTATGAAACTTGGTATGTATATTACTACTAACCCAACTTAGACTTTAGGCTATATTAATATCTCTGAGACGAACAGGAGTGGGGGTTATAAGGGAGGCGTTTCATATTGGTTTTTCGGCAAATATGAACATAACAAAAGTTGTTGATTTTGATAATTTAGAGTAACTTTTGTTATATACACTTTTGTCGTAAGCCGAAGTATAAATGAGTTATAAGCTAAAAACTATAGCGGGAGTCATTAATTTTATTGGGCTCAAAAGACTCAACCGAACTAAAAATAACTCGGTATGTTTATTAGAGTTGACGCCTTAATTATCATAAGCCCTACCAACATTTCTATGGACGAGCAGGAGTGGGGTTTGTAAGGGAGGCCTGAAATTAACAGTAGTGATATTTTGTTTCCTATTGGTTTTTCGACAAACATGCACATGACAAAAGTTGTTTATTTTGTTATTTTCAGTAACTTTTGTAATATTCACTTTTGTCGTAAAATGAAGTAAACACGGGATATACGCTAAACGGGAGTCAATAATATTAGTACTTATTTAAGGGGTTTTAATAAAGGGATATTATGACAAATGATGTTATGTTTTATATGATAGTTCAAAGTATGATTCGGATTAGTGAGGTAATAAATCTTCGTCACCCCCTCCTAATAACTTTGTTATTTATTTCCAATAGAAATATAAACTATAAGAGCATTTCCATTATTTAATTTGTATAATCTACCTTGATGTTATTGAAACAAATATTTAATATAATAACAATTAAACGTTAATGGTAATGTCATTATGAGAAAAAACAATATGCGTTTAAACTCGATATGATATTTTCAGGGTACCACTATTATTTAATTCCATCCGGTAGATAAATTATAAAATAATGTTTTGCATCAATAATATAAGTAAAAGAATGTTGAGAAGTCTCATGCGGGAACGGAAGATGACGGGAGCCTTACACGTTAATTGAGTTTACTTATTTCCCGTCTGGCACTACTGGAAGCGATTTCCAGTGAGATTCACTAATACAAATATAATCTTTCGTGCAAAACTTTGCCTAAACTATGTGAGCTCGGATTGGCTTTTGAAAGGAAATATGTTTATTATAGATGATATTTAATTGTAATAAATGCTACCCATGATTATGGTTTGAATTATTGAAAAACGGTGAGTCAAAAAGTGTAGAGGGATAGATTAGGAACACATTTTCATTTATCCTTCAAAAATAAAATTTCTATTCTATTAATCCCCAAAAGTTACCCTTCAGGGCTGGCTATTTCGGAAAATCATTACATCCTGGAGGGAAGTGTAATTGTACACATTGAAGTCTTACTATCAAAATACCATCATTAGTCAAGAATGATTTCCCGGGCATCGCCGGGTACCTTAGCTAGTATATATATATATATATATATATATATATATATATATATATATATATATATATATAAATCATGTCCTAGGTTCTTGCAAATGGGGAGAGTTGATGCGCAACAACCGTCACCATAAAGTAAGATCAGGCATAGCCCAACTAATAAAAAGATACCACAAAGATTGGGAAATCTATTATGAAGTTGCGTGCAAGTCGTCTGATGGGTCGTCGAAACGGGCAGACATCGTCATTATCAAAAGAGTAGCAAACGAAGGAATCCTTCTAGATCCCACAGTAAGGTTCGAAACCAATATCAACCAGTCAATAGAAGTAGACGAGGGAAAGAGGAAGATTTACGAACCTTGCTGTGGGTACTTCAAGGAAAAATACTCAGTTGAAAAATGGAGTGTCAAAGGCTTACTGAATGGTGCAATATCCCAAAGGACAGCCGAATCTCTAAAAGAACTGGGATTATCCACGAACGACCTCCAGAATTTGTCTACAACCATTATTAAGCATTCGGTGAGAATTATAAATTATCATTCATACAAATAAAGGCACGATGCAAAGCTGCACTTCTTTCCACATGGCCCATCAAAATTTAACAACAAATTTCTTGTTTTAAAAAGAAATATTAAAAAAAAAAAAAAAAATGATATATTTTTTTTAACATTACCCAGTTGGGCCGATTAGGAGGCTGTCCTGAGGGGAACCCTCCAGATGGAGGGCAGCTTGTTTTGTTTGGTTTTTTGTTTATATATATATTAATTAATTAACTAACGATTTAGGTTATATAGGCTAGTTATATATTATTGACTGAGCGTAAATAAGTCGGAGGGTAATATTGATGGGAGAGTTATTTGTAAGGCTGTGGCGGAGAGACGTGGCAAAGCCTGTTGGTGACAGCTTTAGAACCAGCTGGTTCTGTCTTCCTCCTCAATCTGATACATCATTAGCCTCTCTCCTAGCAGCGCTTCACTCAGCAGGCCCGCTACAAGACGTTGGCTCACATTATGGCCAACACGTGTATTGCTCTATATGAGAAACACAAATTATGTGGAAGACACGTATGTCGTCTAATGACATTATATAAAACCGAAGAATGCCATTGATATTATAATCAATTTCAACTGAATACACAAAAGTCCGTCACGCAGGGGCTGCGTGAACTAAGCAGATTTCCCACGTGAAGTTTTACAATAGAGAAACCCGCCTTATAACAACAGTAGTAGTAAAGAATCTCTAAACCTATTCACGAGGTAACGAATATGTTACCCGGAAACGGCCCGCCCCGTACGGCGGAGAGTCCCGAATCCAAATAGCCGTAGACTCCGGCCTACCCATACCACATAAATGCATTTTCAAATGCAAATATCTCGGTTTATATTCAAAAAACAGAATAAATGTATATAACAATATTTATAGTAACTTTAATTTGCAATAAGATTTGTTTATACAATTTTTCGGTCCAACGCATAATAACGGAGATATTTTGAATTTTCAAAAATCCCCCCCTCTAAACCCTCCCTCCCACTGGTCTCATTTCAGCCATTAACGAACTTGATCTTTCTTTTTACGTAAAACGCTTTAATATGAAGTTTGATAACGATCAAACAAAAATTGCGGCCGCTAGAGCATTAACAGACAAATATGTAAATATAAAATTTT
>CM032228.1:229025000-229042500 GCA_019009955.1 Riptortus pedestris | reverse complement strand
TCCCCCTTTATATTTTTAAAAGGCGCATCTTCATTTTCACTTTATATTTATTATTGGGAAAGATTTAAATATAAATAAATTTATATATATATTTAAATTTTGACTAGAGTCGATTGTTAGTGAATCCTTCCTAAATTCTTGTTAGTGCGAATTATCATCTCTTACAGCTTCCATTGCCTATCGCCGTAGCCAGATCGCAACAAGATTAAATTGACAATTTAAATTATAGAGCCAAAAAATCTAATCAAAATAATACTGTTTGATTAGGAATGAAAATAATTAAAACTATAACATTCAGATTCAAAGCAATATATTACTGTTGAAAATAAACCCATATTTAATATAATAAACACAAGAGCCAATTCCTTCTTTTTTAAATATTCCAAAGTTAATAATAATTTCTCATTTTTCTAACAGAATTTCCATTTTACATTTTTACACACACAAAAAAAAGAAGCAAATAATAATTTATTCAAAAGTACTATTGTGGCCATTGAGGAAAAATAAAATTGCTATCGGTGGTGGATTTTGACTAGTGACCGTTAAGAAGGGGTTAATCAAACTCCAAAACTTTTAGTCAAGTCAATAAATGCCCCTGCCCTATTTAGAAAATAGAAGACCAACCCCATTTCTCTCTATTATGGAATTAGTGGAATTTACCTGGAATGAGAAAATATTACCCAATGAATTATCAACAATAAAATTGTATTTATTGAGTAATAATATCCAATTTTTTTTCGATTTATATTTTACCTTTCGTAATTTTCTCTGAATGAAAATGATACCAATATCTAGTTATGACATAAATGTTAACTTGACGATTTTTTCTTGACTTAACCCTCCGTCGGGCGCACCTCTGGACGAAACAAAATCGGGCGCACCCGGCCTGAGAGGCCGCTCACATATTTTAAACCCCCACTACCCAACTAATTAATTTTAATTTAAAACGCTGGTAGGACAGACTTCGCTAGGATCATTGGAAACCAAATATAATATTTATAACGTAAAATATTGTTTTTATTAGAATAGAATGAAGCTTATACTAAAACAAGTAAAATTGATCAGGCGCATTCGGCCTGAGAGGCCAAAGTTAGACTAGCACTTATTTCTCAAGATATCGACGAGCTTCCATATAGAATAGCATTAATCTTAGTAAAAGGGACGATTGCAATAGATATATCTTGAAAAAAAATCATCTTCGAAATTAAGGAGCAATTGGGCGCAGTCGGCCTCACAAGCCACCTAGGGACCAGTCGGTCTGGATGAAGGATGGCAATAGACTAAAGTAGGGGATTCTAAGCATGAACACAAATCAGGAAATTACTGGGAATGGCCCCTCACAGGGGAAACAGAATGAGGCGTGGTATCAAAAAGTATGTTTTCCTGGCCTCTCAGGCTAGCTGCGCCCGACGGAGGGATAAGAACAGTTTTTTGTAATTCCAACTGATACGAGATATGTATTTCTACAGTAAGACTAGAATTAGTTCATTGAAGAATTAATATTCTCAGAAGTTATGGTTTCAGTCATGAGAAGAGTTATTGAAGTTTCAATAGAGTTGAGATCATCTTTCCAAAATAAGTTCTGAACTATTGGGACTCACATGATACAGCGTTTAACTTTTAAGCAGATGACAGAAATTAGCTATTGTGTTCGTACTCACAAAGTGATCTTTGAAAAATCCTATCTACAAAGAGGTCCGTTCTAAATATATATGTATATTTGTTACCGATCTAGGTGTCACAAATTTTGTTTAACCCTAGAATGGTATAGGACGTAAAAATTACGTATGATTAGGTTTGAATTGTCATCAAACGGCCGTTAACGACCACACCACCCCATCCTTCAGCTATGAGCCCTCCAGACAGTTAGGCCTTCACCTCCACCAAGTGCAGCTAAGTGAACATTCCCACTCATCCAATTTTTTAAAATAAAAACGACACGTAATATTTACGTATCAATACTATTAACCCCAACTTTTGGGTTTTTATGCCATAACTTAGTTAATATTATTCTCAATTTATTTTCTTCCAATTTATTTGTATATTCTTATTTATTTTCTCTTAATGTTTTTAACTTTTATTTTTGAATAAAAAAGACAAAGATGTATAGAAAGAATATAAATAATCTGTTTATAGTTTCGGAAAAATGGAGAAAAAATATTTAATGGATGAAGAAATCAGAAATTTGTTGAAAGAACTCTCCGATGAGTCAGATGGGGAAAATGACAATTATGAAATAGATGGATATGGATAGGACAGCAATGATGATCCGGAGTATTCTCCTAGTGATGAGGAGGCTGAGCCTTCGGAAATGATTGCAACAAAGAGTGGGCTAGATAGCGAAGAGAGTGAGAAAATTTTAGAAACCCTCAGGCAATCGAAGAAAGAGAAGAAACACAGCAGCAAAAAAAAAACCTAAAACATCTCAACCACACAATATTGACATATCAGTTACAATAAATGTAGAAGGTGGGGTTGTGCTTGGTAAGAATGGATATGAATGGAGCACACAACCTCCGGAACGTGTTTCGAACCAAGCGCCTGAAAGGAATGCTGGACTTTATTAGATATTAACATAGATATAAGTCAAAGATAAGTGTATGTTTTAGTAAAATAAAAAAAATAGTCACAAACATTAACAAATTTTGAATAATTTCACCAATTACCAGTTGCACACGTAAAATTTACCTATCGGTACTATTAAGTGGGAAATAATATAACAAGGGGGTTCTAGGGTTAATCGTTAACAAATTCTATATATCAGCGTTTTATGTAAAAAGAAATATCAAGTTAACGGCCTAAATTGCACTGTGGGTGGGGGGAGTGGTTTAAAAGGGTAGGGATTTCTAAAATTTGAAATATATTGGATCGAAAAAGTGTATAGAACCATTGTTATTGAAAATTTAATTACTTCTAAGTATTTGCCTTCAGTAAACTCCCACACCTACTTACGTCAAATTTACAATAAGCTGTAATGTCAGAACCACTTTAGTCCAAGACTAAATACCGAATATTGTTTTCAAGAGACCTTTATTATGTTAGATACTTTCGGTGCGTTGTCATCGATTAAGAATTTAAGTTCTTGTTTCGAAAATGTTTACTTGATCCGTACCATACTCGATATTTAACTGTTTCAGCCAATACTAAAAGTCATATTTGTTATTGGCTGAAGTCGAAGTTGGAATAGTGGGTTTCTAGAGGGGGGGGGGGATTTTGTCGTTATTACGAGTCGGAAATGTTAAAATTTATAGGACCAATCTTGTTAAACGATTGATGCTCTACAATTGTTGAGCTATTCATTTTCTTGTTACTCAACTATTCTGCGAGTTATTCTTATTGTTTAGTTTCAGCCATCGGTAACCTTTCCTACCCCCCTCCACCATCCAACACTCCCTTCTATTCATTTTAGCAGATTTCCCTTCGGGGAAATCAGCTATTGAGGTTGTACTCATGACGGAAATTTCGACATTTTTCTTCAAATGTCCATCTATCCTACCTAATAGATGACGAAAATGAGGTCCGTTCACAACGGTATATATATATATATATATATATATATATATATATATATATATTTGTCTGTTACCGCTCTAGTGGTCGCAATTTTTGTTTGATCGTTACCAAACTCGTTATTTAGTCTTTTTATGTAAAAAGAAAGATCAAGTTCGTTAACGGCTGAAATCGGACCAGTGGGGGGGGGGGGCTTTAGACGGGGGATTTTCGAAAATTCGAAATATCTCCGTTACTATACGTCGGATCGAAAAATTGTATTGAACCAATCTTATTGCAAATTAAATTTACTATAAATATTGCTTTATACATTTATTCTCTATCTTGAATATTAACCGAGATATTTACATTTGTATTCTGTGTGTGATCGGCAGGGGTCGGCTATGTTCGGGACGTTACGCCGAGAGCTCTGGCGGCCGTTTCCATAACTACTCGTCCCTCTTGAATAGGTTTAGAGATACCTTACTATAACAGTTGTTACTGGGCAGATTTATCTGGAAATCTGCTTAGTTTACGCAACCCCTGCGTGACGGACTTTTTTTTTTTATGGAGAAATAGGGAATATGATGTGATTTAAAATCAAAAGTGTGTTATAAGAGCACGTGGGAAACTGCTAAGTTTTTTTAGTGCCTGCGAGTCGGACTTTTTATATTTATATAATATATTTTATATTTATTTACATGGTAATTCAGTCTCTTGGTAGCTGTAAATCACCGGTTTACAAATGGTACATTGGTAACCGGAACTTGAAATGGTTTCTTCTGTTTTATTTGTTCTTAGGCACAAATAGAATGACCAGCATGGAAAGTGAAGTACTTGTCCATATTTTACGAGGTCCTTCCTTCAGCTCCCCTTTTAAACAAAACTTTTTGTGTCGACAGCTTTCCCACCTAATTCCAGTCTCATCGCTAGTGAATTCGTGGGTTATTCTTTTCTTTTGTCCAGTATAACAAGAAATATTTAAAGGATAGCAAATCTAAGCACATCTTGTAAGCTCTAAAATAAACTTTACTACATCTCACTTTGTACAGTTTTATGTTTTTTCAAAGTAAGTACCGTATATTAACTACAGCTGTGATTTGTGGTGGTCAAATGTTATTTAGTAGGAAAATAACTCAGGAGAAATCGCACGAGCAAGGACAGAGCTGATTAAAGGATAAAGTACAGATCGAGTGAGTTAATTTTTGAATCTGCAATACTTTTTAGACAACTATTATACATGTGTAGAATCACAACTTCCTTTTTTAAAATTCTCGCCATTTAGTCGGTTGATTTTGTTGCGGAGTGCTAGTGGTCTCGTTCGAGAGGTAGGACAATAAAGTTTTGTCCCGGCATAGTTCAGTTGCCATCATGTGTTGGAAAGTTCAGGAGCGTGCGTTTAACGTTGAGGCCTACTTTTCGAGTGGATCGTAACCCACGGAATCGCTTTAATTTAGCTCCGTTGTCCCCTGTTCCTGCTCGGAAATGAATTTTCATGTGGATTATGAAGTCCGGAACAACTGCAAGTGCGACAAGACGATGAACTTGAGTCTCTAGTTCATCAAGGGAAATTAAAACACAGTGACAGTGAATTCGGACCGGTATATAAACATGTTACAAGATTTTCTTTGTTCCCAAGGCTAGATGTGTTGGACCTAAGTGACACTAAGTTCCAACCAGACAATTTCACACACTTCAATAGCATCGATTTCGGTTTTCAGGAAACGAAAACCCACAGCACATCATCTCAATTAGGGAAGCTGTGGAGTGGCCGGCCCACTCTCCCGATCTGCCACTTGTGATATTTTCCTATGTCGTTTTTTGAAATCCCATTGGTGTTTGGTGTTTATGTGAACTCTCCAAGGGCCCTACAAGATTTGAAGACTAACATCCAGGAAGGACTTGCCAACATAACGCCTTCTGTCTTGGCACGAATCATGACAAACTAGAGAAATCGGTTTGCTCAGTGCATGGAGAATGGGAGATGTCGCCTACCAGATTTGATCTTCAAAACAAACTAAACAAAACTTTATGCATGTGAATATATTGTAAAAAACAATTCTGATTCATACAATGTTCGAGGTTTCATCAAGTTTTGAAAAACGTTAACACCCCCCCCCCTCCCACGTCGCACCCTCGATTAAATTTTTCATATTCAGATAAGTAGAGGTCTGGTGTTTTTTATATGTCACTCCAAAGACTTGCATTTTGATTTTTGTTAATGTCAATAGCATTTATCAATAAAATATTCCCTTTCACTATTTCGAAATTAGAGTCTTTTCGGTCTCAGTTTACTCTGGCTTTTGTGGGGCAAACTTTTCTTATAGATTAGACGAAGGAGATCAATTAAAAGTCCCTCAATGATAACATTATAATAAAGTATAATAATATCTGGAGCTAATGAATTTTATGCTGATACTGACAAGTTCAACAAATAAATAGACTTATAATTAAGGTTCCGTGAAGTGTTTTATATTTCATTCTAGGTCAGAGTTGTTTATAACTTTACTCAGAAGGGCTTTTTGGACTCGACAACTTTTCAATTAAGAGTTACAATATGATCACAGCTCTCCAGAAATGATTACCATAACGATCTTTGCCACTTATCAGAACGAGGATTCACAACAAACTTTATCATCCATAGTTGACTTAGTATATTTTAGTCATTTTTCTGGACCATATAATCTTTTAAATAATGGGTACGTTTTTGTCATGATCTAAAATGTCTACCTTATCAAAATTAAATGTCATTGGTGGTGTATGAATGTATATATGTATATATATATATATATATATATATATATATATATATATATATTGTTACGTTTTTATTACCAAAACCAGTAATAAACGTTTTTAATAAGAGTTCTTTTGGATTGCAAAATTAAATACTCGCAAGTTTCACAGTTTTTATCACTGCACAATTTATTTCACAATGCACAATACACTTGGTAATTATTCTTATTTACTACTTACAGTATACACTGATAGCGTCACTGTTCTTCAGATTACACAATCCAACAATTCACTCACGGTCAATGAAATTCACAACAAGACGGCACTGCACTGTCCTTGTCTTCGCGGCACTTCACTGTCCTTTACTTCGCGGCACTGCACTGTCTTAAACACGGCACTAAACTGTTACTTACAGTCACGGCACAACACTGTTCTTCCTATAAAAACACTTTTCCGCACTGCACTATGTCGCACTGTAGCGCTGTAATCAAGACAGGTGAGAATAAAACTGACTTGATCGCGGCTCGCTGTTCTTATATAGGTTGTCGGCATACATCAAAGGGGAATTGTCTGCTTCGAAGCTAGGCTGGACGAGTCTATAAGGGGCTAGAACTTTCTGTCGGCTTCTTTGATCTACGTCACACTTTCCAAATACGCGACTCTCTCTCTCTCTCTCTCTCTCTCTCTCTCTCTCTCTCTCTCTCTCTAACTCTCTCTCTCTCTTTCTCCCTCTCTCTCCCTCTCTCTCCGTCTCTCTCTCTCCCTCTCTCTCCCTCTCTCTCTCTCTCTCTCCCTCTCTCTCCTCTCCCTCTCTCTCCCTCTCTCCTCTCCCTCTCCCTCTCTCTCCCTCTCCCTCTCTCTCTCTCTCTCTCTCTCCCCCTCTCTCTCTCTCCTCTCTCTCTCACTCCCTCTCACTCTCCCTCTCCCTCTCCCTCTCCCCCACCCACTCTCTCTCCCTCACCCTCTCCCTCTCTCTCTCTCTCTCTCTCTCTCTCTCTCTCTCTCTCTCTCTCTCTCTCTCTCTCTCCCTCTCACTCTCCCTCTCCCTCTCCCTCTCACGCTCTCTCTCTCTCTCTCACTCTCTCTCTCTCTCTCTCTCTCTCTCCCCCCCTCTCACAATTTCTCCCTCTCCCTCTCTTCTCTCCATCTCCATCTCATCTCTCACCTCTCCCTAGCGCTCAAGCTATCCTAGCTATTTAGTTTCTTTCCTTATTGGTTCAGTATCGATATTTACTGAGGATATCATTACTCAGATATAATATAACAAGAATTTGTCAGTATATCAATAAATATAGCCCCAAGCAAGGAGATGAAGATCACTCATATTTGTATAAGAATGCGCTGCTCTCTAGTTATAGCTAGGCACTAGAAACAGAGTTTTCATACTTCTCCGTAATTCTTCTTTACTTAGGAAAGAAAATAGTTACTGAGTCAGTGAAGCAGATTTCCTCCGTGATAGAATGGCTCAGAATTGGTGTATTTTGACATTCTATTCTCTGTTTCATCCTCAATAATACCATGTGTGGTAATTTAAGCAGTACACTAGTTACGTTGTCCCATAATTCCATTGAAAATGGCATGAATGTAATTATTGCTAGATATTCTGAAGCATGTCCAAAATGTAAAAACAGCTGACACGGGCTGTCATTCCCATTTTCAAGAAGCGTACCTAATTTATTTGTTTTGTAGTTCTTTGTGTCTCCTTTGTTATAGTCATTAGTTGTTTGTGTTAGCTTTGTCCCTTTTTATTTGTGAGGGCGCTGTTCTTTGATGTGGAATTAGGGTAGATAAGCTTCATCCTGCCTTTTTATCCAACCGACTTCAAACTACGACTTACTAATCGGTGAACATTTCATACTGTAACTTAAAAATATTCTAAACATAATACATTTTTAGCAGATTTTCCCTTTGCGTAAATCAGTCATTATTGATGTATTCATGGCGTAATTTCTACAAAATGTAAACTGCTCAAAAATGAATAGGGATATTGGCTGTTTTGTGGTATGTATGGGGCCTAGCATATTTGTTTTTTTTTTTATTATAAATATCATTAATATTTATTAGAAATTATTTTCTTATTTAAGAAAATAAGAAATTTAATTAAGATCGATTTAATTAAAATTAATAGGATAAGAAAAAATAACCAATATCCCTATTCATTTTTGAGCAGTATATTTCATTTAATACGACCTCTCTTAATCCTATTTTGTTATCCAAATATAAGTATGAGCTTCATTGGAAGTAGACAGTAAATTAGTGTAAATAACTGTGCGAGGAACTGAATTATTTTATATAAATAAAATAGGTAATGTTTAGAGCCTATATGATTTAATATTGAAATACTTTACTCTAGAGGTAAAATTAACCACGCTCACATACACGCCCGCGCCCCTGGGCAGACACTCATTCCAACTCATGATTCTCCCAATAAATTATAAACTAAAGTAAGTGGTTTTTTTATGTTTGTTTTTTTTATTATATTTGTTTAAGTAGATCAATAGTCCTTAAATACTTTAAAACGACATCTATAAATTAGCTTACATTGGCTAGTAACTCATTTAGATTTGTAGGTAGTGACAATAGAAATATTTCAATGACTATGTATATGTTTAATAGTCAGTATTATATTTCATATTTTACACTATGGCTTATATAATCTAGTCATAAGAAAAATAGTGGGCTAGTCTAGTGAGTACAATTTCTTTCCGTCTTCTTTGTTTGATACTAGATGGTTTTTTTAAGTTGTTAAGTTTAAAGTTTACATTTGGAATAACCCAGAGTGAACCTAAGAACTTTTTAGCAGATTTCCCTTGAGGGAAATCAGCTATTGAGGTCGTACTCATGACGCGATTTTTTAAAATTTTCTTGAAATGTCCATCGATCCTACCCAGGAGATGACGAAAATGAGGTCCGTTCAAAATTATATATATATATATATGTATATTTGTCTGTTAACGCTCTAGCGGTCGCAATTTTTGTTTGATCGTTACCAAACTCGATATTTAAACGTTTTATGCAAAAAGACAGATGAAGTTCGTTAATGGCGGAAATCGGATCAGTGGGAGGGGGGGGGGTAGAGGGGGGATTTTCGAAAATTCGAAATATCTCCGTTACCATACGTCGGATCAAAACATTGTATAGAACCAATCTTATATCAAATTAAATGTACTATAAATATTGTTCTATACATTTATTCTGTATCTTGAATACTAACCGAGATATTTGCATTTTTATTAAATTTGGGCCGATAAGGGATGACTGTTTCCCGCCAAAAGCTAGTTCGGCCCTTTGCCGCAACTGTTCGGCTCTCGTATGGAGATTTCTCTATTGTATAACTTCACGTGGGAAATCTGCTTAGTTTACGCAGCCCCTGCGTGACGGACTTTTTGTTTTCCAATACTATTAAATGCGTCTTAAAATATACTCATGGGCATAAAATCTTCTTCTTTCATTTCTTAAATTCTTGTCCTATAGTTATGCTTCTCTGTCATCGCTTTCATTTTCTTCTAGTGCCTTATTAATAAGAAGTAATGAATGGGGAACATTAAACTAAACTTTTCACTTATAAAAACACATTTCATATTTGAACGAGGCATGAGACATTTCAACGTTGGTTTAAACTTCTTCGCTGGGAACACTGGTCCACCACATCAACGACACCACGGGAGATGCGCTGCACACGAAAACTATAAGACATTTCAAAATTGATCATCACTCACGATGTAATGAGAAGTGGGGTGGTGGTTAAAACTTACTGAGGAAATACAAATTATATTCGGTTAATATAAGAGTTAAAGAAAACATGCAAAGCAGCTGTTGAAAATTAAGGCGTAACCAAGACTGTTTATATATATTTTATATTTGACTCATAATAATGGAGTTATTTCGAATTCTCAAACACTAATCCCCGCTCCCTTCTCTTTTCGAGGTTTCATTTCTGCCAATAAAGAACATCAGCTTTGCATAAAACAATTAAACGCCGACTTGGGCAACGATCTAACAAAAACTCCCACACGCAGGGGCTGCACTAAATAAGCAGATTTCTCACGCATTTGCATTTGTCTCAAAACGTAAAAGTTTTATGAGAACAATATTTGGAATTTAAACTTCAGAAAAGTGCTTCATATTATAAGGGCTTTTTAGCAGATTTCCCTTAGGGGAAATCAGGTATTACGTACTCATGACGCGATTTTTGACAATTTTCTTCAAATGTCCATCGATCCTACCCAGGAGATGAAAATGAGGTCCGTTCAGAATTATATATATATATATATATATATATATATATATATATATATATATATGTCTGTTAATGCTCTAGCGGTCGCAATTTTTGTTTCATCGTTACCAAACTCGATATTTAAACGTTTTATGCAAAAAGACAGATCAAGTTCGTTAATGGCTGAAATCAGACCAGTGGGAGGGGGGTTTAGAGGAGGGGATTTTCGAAAATACTAAATATCTCCGTTACCATACGTCTGCTCAAAAAACTATATAAAACTAATCTTATTGCAAATTAAATTTACTATAAATATTGTTCTATACATTTATTCTCTATCTTGAAAATTAACGAGATATTTGCATGTTTATTAAATTTGGGCTGATAAAGGATGACTGTTTCCCGCCAAAAGCTAGTTCGGCCCTTTGCCGCAACGGAGATTTGTCTTATTAAAAATTCACGTGGGAAATATGCTTAGTTTGCGCAGCCCCTGCGTGACGGAAGTTTGTTAATATAACATGAGCAGGAGTGGGAGTTTACTGAAGGCAGAAATGTAAAAAATGCAAATATCTCGATTAATAATCAAGATATTGAAAAATTGTACATAACAACATGTTCAGAAAAATTAAATTTTCAATAAGATTGGTTCTATACAAATTTTCGATCCGACGCAAAATAAAGGAGATATCAAGAAATTTCAAAATTCCCACCTCTCCCCCTGGTCGGATTGTAGCCATTAATAAGCTTGATCATCGCTTTTACATAGAACAATTAAATATTGAATTTAGTAACGATCAAATTGCGACCGTTAGAGCGGTAACAGATATATATATATATATATATATATATATATATATATATATATATATATATATATATACAGTTTTGAGTTTTCATTTTCGTCATTTCCTCGGTAGGATCGAGGGACATTTGGTTAACAGTTTTCAAAAATCGCGTCATGAGTATGACCTCAATAGCTGATTTCCCTTAAGGGAAACTTGCTAAAATGGCGATCCAAAAAAACGTATATTACTATTGGTATGATGCTCATTTTTCATGTTAAGTCGGATATTGATCAAGACGTTTTTAACTTTTTAAGATTCATTGCGATTTAAAAGCCAAGAAGATAAAATTGTGTGATTAGATAATAAAATTGTTATCAGCTACTCGAATTGAAGAGCAATTGACTAACATTCGTGTAAATATTGCATGACGTTCACAATCTCAATTGTTGATTTCCTTCTTGGAAAATTTATTAATATTAACTAATGAATAATGAATGCTGTCTTGTTGTCTACATAAATGAATGTCCTCTCAACGTCGAGACTAGTCATTAATGTGGCTTGATAATATGTTACCATTCACAGCTTCCTCAACACAGCTAAATATTAATTATTCCCAGAGCGATAACTAAGCCACTAATAATCTCCTGTATTCACGATTGCTCAACACAAACAAGCCGAATAATTGAGCCCATTTTAACTCAATGAGATGGAAATTACATGGGTTCTGTGATATCACAGTCTCGTGAGAGGTCTCAGAATTTACAAGGGAGTTTCCTCTTACAGAAAAAAAAGTCCGTCACGTAGGGGCTGAGTAAACTAAGCAGATTTTCCTAGTGAAATTTTGCAATACAAAAATCTACATACTTAACACCACCGTGAGTATTAAGTGAATAAATGCAATCGGTAATGAGAAATGAGTCAGTCAATTTTAATAACCTCTCAATGGAATTATACAGGTCTATGAACTTCTCAGGGCTGAACGGATAGATAGAAATATTCTTCACAGGAAAGAAAAACAATTACTGAAATATATCTGAGTATTACATATTAACATAATTGAAAACTATTTACTATATCTAATACTGTAATATATAATAAATCAGAATAATTTTTATCTCTATCACTCAAATTTTAGTACTCCAAGAACTTAAGAAGGAGGTGATCAACAGAATTTATTTGCATGTATCTTGTACTGGAAAGGTCTCTTAAAAACTATATTTGGTATTTAAGCTTAAAATAAAGTGGTTTATTTGATAAAAGAGTATTGCTTATGTGACATGAGTAGGAGTGGGGGTTTTCTGGAAAACTGAAAAATGCAAATATCTCGGTTAATATTCAAGATAGAAAATAAATGTGAATAACAATATTTATAGTACATTTAATTTTTAATAATATTCGGTTTACTCGATTTTTCGATTTGACGTCTAGTAACGGAGATATTTCGAATTATCAAAGTTCTCCCCCTCTAACCCCCCCCCCCTCCCCCTTGGCTAGTTTTAACCGTTAACAAACTTGATCTTTAGTTCTGCATAAAACGCCTATATTTAAAGTTTGGTAGAGATAAAACAATAATTGCGACCGCTAAAATGGTAACAGTCAAATATATATAAAATTTTGAACGGACACCATTTTGCGTCATCTCCTAGGTAGGATCGATGGACACTTGAAGAACTTTTTCAAAACGATAGCTCATCGTCATGGCGACCTCAATAGCAGATTTCCCTTAAGAGAAGTCTGCTAAAATATTTTACTAGTTATCTTTGGCCCCAAGCCAAAGTTACTTCTCTTATAGACGCCCCGGGATTGTGACAGCCCAACACGCAGGCACTAAGTAAACTAGCACGGATGGTTACTTATTTCTTCCACATAGTTGCCCTATGTGGAGGGGTTTTATTTTTCAGCACGTCCCATGCATATTTTAGTAGCAAGTTTTATATAATAATATATACACATATTTAAACATGTAAATTGAAACTTTACAAGAAAAAAATCATTGAATACTAACAATTAAGGAATACAATTAAAATAAATAAGAAAAAAAAACAAACATAATTTTAATATTATTTAATCGTTTCCTCTCTCAGCTTAAGGAAATCATTGGCTTTTGTTATTAATAAATTTAAATGTTTTGAACATAAATTTCGGGACTGATAGACCATGTGGGGCCATGGAAATCTTTAACAGTCTTTCTATGTCTTGAGTCAGTCTGCATTCATAAATCAAGTTTGATGAATGTCTGTTCAGTGTAACTGCATTTACAAGTATTTGAGTCAGTAAGTTTGTATCTGCATATAAGTAAGAGTTTGAATTACCATGTCCAGTTAGTAATGGAGTTAGACAAAATGTACGTTAGGATATAACGTGAGATGTTATCTTTTATCTGTATGATTCCACCGCTGATGCCAAAGGTTAGGGGACCAACAAATCCATGTTTCTATATTTTTGAAAGAAGATTCTTAATATGGTAATAAACATAAAATAGTTTCAAATGAAAATTTTATGATTTTAAATAAAATTTTAAAACTGTGCAATCAGATTTTATTAAAATGTCATATTTTTCAAAAACTTTTTTGTCTCATCTTCAGTTTTAGCAGATTCCCCTTAAGGGAAATCAGCTATTGAGGTCGTACTCATGACGCGATTTTCGAAACTTTTCTTCGAAATGTCCATCGATCCTACCTATGAGATGAAAAAAATGAGGTTCGTTCAAAATTGTATACATATATATATATATATATATATATATATATATATATATATATATACAATTTAAGAGGAACGGTAGGAGAACATCAGTCACGGGGTCCACCATGCTTTTTACATAGATGGTATTTGTAAAAAAATATGGTGACCTCCATGACAGGTTTTCTACGACTACAACCCTTTAGTACAATGAAATTATTTACGAACCAAGACGGAAATGTTGAAGTTGGTACACAAATTCAAGGGATTAGGATTTGACGGGGAAGGACGTTGAACACGATTGATTAAAATTTTCTTACACTTTATATTAAGCAGAAATTAATACAAAAGAATTCATTTTTAAATTTATTATTTAAATTTGTTCTGGCAACTGATGAGCTCTTTCAACACGTTTGCGTCGTGCCTCTCTGGTGTTTGCGTTGTTGAGGTTAGATTTTTTCGGTGGCATTTGACTGAAAATATTAATTTAATCGTTTAAAAATATATTAATTAATTATTATAATTATGTGGTAATACTTACATGTATATATTTTATAACTATAGAATTTTGAATAATGAAGCACAAATAAGTAAAAAGCAGGAATAATTTCACTGTATTATCGTCACTATAATTTGAATTTGATTTACACTTCTGTCTAAGTAACACGTGGTTGCCTATGCTAACACCAAAAATTAAAAAAGTAGAAATAATTGAATTTCACGGTATTTCGTTTACTACAAAATAAATTTAATTTATACTTTAGCCTCAATAACACGTGGTAATCATGCTATTGAATTGTAGCTTATATGACACGTTTGTCGGTTTACCATAGCAGTGCCATCTATTGATTACTTACTCAATCCAGTCGAAAAGTATCGACATTTGTTAGAATCTTTTGGAGTTAACAGATAATTGTGACTGTCAATTAAATATAGACAAATAATTTGCAATAAAATAAAATTGCGACTATAATTAAAGATCTAAGCTATCCTATCTCTCAAGTTGGACCAGACTGCTCACGGTGTGCCAATTTAATTTAAAATCGGTTAAGTAGTTTAGGAGTCCATCGCGGACAAACATCGTGACAGGAGATTTATATATATTAAGATATATATATATATATATATATATATATATATATATATATATATATATATTTGGCTGTTACCGTTCTGCCGGTCGGAATTATTGTTTAAACGTTACCAAACTCGATATTTAGTCTTTATGTAAAAAGAAAGATCTAGTTCGTTAACAGCTAATATCGGGCCAGGAGAATGGGGGGTTTAGAGGGGAGGATTTTCGAAAGTTCGAAATATTTCCGTTACTATACGTCGGATCGAAATCTTGTATAAAATCAATCTTTTTGCAAATTAAATGTACTACAATTATTGTTATATACATTTATTCACTATATTGAATATTAATCGAGATATTTGCATTTTTCAGCTTTCAACCATCAGCAAACCTCCACTTCTACTCAAGTTATCAATAATAAATCACATTATTCGAAGCTTAAATATCAAATATTGTTTTCAAGAGACCTTTATTATACGAGATACATGCAAATATGTCTTAGTGACCGCCCCCCCCCCGTCTTAAGGTTTTGGACTACGAAAATTTGATTAAATGAGATAACAATTATTCTGACTCATTATTAATCACAGTACTAATTATAGTAAATAGTTCTCACTGAAATTAATATTTTATATTCTGATATATTTCAGTACTTGTTTTTCATTCTGGTGTGAGGCTGACAGACCAGTTTGTTTACATTTCAAACGATTCCTGTCGGCAGGTTATTGAAATTCGCTGAAACATTTCTTATTTCCGTTTGTATTTATTCACTTAATATTTACGGTGGTGTTGTCTTACCAGTATGCAGATTTATCTATTACTTAACTTCACGAGGGAAATCGTTTACACAGCCCCTGAATGACGGACTTTTTAAAAATTTATTTTATAATTAATCATATATATATATATATATATATATATATACTGTAATTATTATAACCAATTTTGATATTTTATAGTTCCACGTTGTAATAAAAATCAATTTGAATAAAAGTAAAATAGTAAACCGTAATCATCTTAGTTATTATGCTTGCTAGTGAACATCTTCAGTTATTACTTCATTATTAATCATCTTTATCTAAATTATTTCTTATTACTTTGTTTTGTTATTTTGTTTACTTGTTTTGTTTTCCCCCCATGTTTAAGAAGAGCCAAGTTGCCACAGTTGCGGAGCTCTAAATAATAAATAAATAAATCTTTATCTAATTGTTTACAACTTTTGATATGTAGATCTCAAGAGAATCAATTTAACGTAAGTAAGTGGTTAAGCTTCTTTCCACAAGGTACTTACAACTGGAAAAATAAAGAACATAACGATGTCCTTTGTATTATTCCAAATTGTATGTCAACCTGTCCTTGCTTGACGGACTGACAGACAATTGAGGCGGTCAGAATATCAAGGCAATATCTTATCCAAAGTTTATTCTGCTAAAAATAATATTATTGGAGTGAAGCCCCTCTATCCGCCAGTTGGAACTTTTAATAAAAGACTGTTCCGATATTGATTACTCAATTTCCTCAATGTTTGCTTACGTATTCTTCAAATACTAAAGGTTTCATATTTTTTCCATCGCATTTAACTAAAATAAACTCTGTTTTTGGTTTCTATCTATGTTTTATGTTGCATTTCTGTTTTTCGTGTTCACTTTCTGTTATGTATTTTTATAATTTTATACAGTTTTGCCCCCCCCCCCTGTGCAACATCGCCGCAGTTGCGAAGCTCCAAATAAAAAATTTCCATTTATTATCAAATTTAATGAATAAAAGAAACACATATGGAGTCGGCTAAGTGCATAACGATCGATATTCTGAGGCAAACCCGGCATCTTCTGCACTGCCAAAGATAGGTGACTTTGAAGTCTGGCACATTGGAAGAATGGATTTATTTTCCAACAAGGAGCTTATGAAAATACTACACGGTGCATCGGGAGTAAGTAGGAAAAGAGACAGACTTAGGCAAAGATAGTCTGGAGGAGGACTTGCGGAGGTAGGGTATCCAAAAAGAGGGATGATGGAATGTTTGAATACGTTGGAGGCAAAGGCTCAGGTCCTTGAAATCCAACCAGTAGGAGGGAGGGGGGGGGTTAGAAGGGGGGTTTCGAAAACAATACTCCGTTATTACGCGTCGGATCGTAAATTTTTATAGAAGCAATTTTATCGCTAATTTAACGTTCTATAAATGTTATGTACGTTTTTTCACTATCTTGACTATTAACTGAGATATTTGAATTTGTTTTAGTTTTTGGCGATGAGTAAACCCCTATTCCTGTCATATTAAAAAAAGTCCGTCACGCAGGGGCTGCGTAAACTAAGCAGATTTTCTATTTAAAGTTCTACAATAGAGAAATCTGCATATTGGTAATACAAGCCCACCATGAGTAAATACAAACGGTAATAAGGAATCTTTCAGTTAATTTTAATAAATTCCCAACTGAAACGGCTTTTGAACTGTAAAAATAATTTATATTTTAATAACTCAAATTTTAGTAGTACAAGAACTAAAGAAGGGGGGGG